>CM023953.1:19267195-19303839 GCA_013407115.1 Glycine latifolia | reverse complement strand
GCAGTGCTTCTTAAACAAAGCTCTAGATGAACCAAATTGAGAAATTCTGGAAATTCAAATTCAACATCAGCAAGATCCTGCATGTGGATGAGAATAACAAAGAATTATGAAAAAAATAGTACGAATTTCCTTTAAAAAAGAACACCGTATGTAACAATGAAAATTAGGAAAACAGATTGTGATCGTGTGATGGAAAAAAGGGATCCGCAGAAGAACCTTATATTTGTTGTATCACTAGACAGACACAAAAATTTAGTTTCACGAATCGCATTGAAAAACTTAGATATATATTTATTGTATTTTATCCTTATCAATATTGTAGTTATTAACATGTGCTTCGACGATCATGTTTGGCAAGTTACGAACCAAAAGGCTTCAGTTTCTTCCAACCGAAGGTACTCAAGAGAAGGAACACAGAATTTAAGTGATGAGATTCAATTATTAGTGATATAGATTTAGATTGATTCTCCCGTCCAACTTGAGAATTGAGATGGTTGGAAGGTAGAAAAGGATAAATGGTTGGAAGGTAGAAAAAGATAAAATCTGTTTGGATATAAGTTACAAGGGTTTTTTAGAATTTCTTTTATTAAAATTATAGAATTTTTTCTAATAAAAAGATTTTCAAAAAAATATTTCTAAATCTAAATCCTCAATGTCAATATGCATCTTTTGGCCATTTAGGGAGAATAAAACTAAGACCTGCAGAACCTCTATTTGCTAACATTGACTCTTTGTAAATAAATTTAGGGCTCTTACGTGGTGGAAAAGGTTGTGAAAATCGGTGCAAGATTGACCTAAGGAAAAGATCGATCCTATTTTGTAATTGTTAAATATCCTTGTGGATCACGATCTTTTTCATCCCATAACGCACAATTCACTCTTTTTTTAAATAAAAAAAATGAATTAGGTGAGCTGTTTATGAGTTATGTTTTGTATTTGATGTGATTGATTATGATTTTTTATGGTATTTATAGTTATGAATTCAAATTTAGATTTAGTTAAATGTTATCATTTATAACTTATAAGATAATTTTTATCTATGTTATCTTTATCACATGTATCTTTATCTGTACCATTATTTTTACATATAATTTATATTTTTTGTAAAAATCTTATGATCCATGTTACTATCTTTTAATTTGTAATTTTGATTTAAATATATTTTTTCCCTCAAATTTAGGGGATTGTTTTAGTCCATCAAATTAAAATTTGAATTTATTACTTTTTCGCTGAAAGATTATTTCCCCCACTTTTTTTTGATAAAAATGCATAATTTTTATATATTATTAATGTAATTGTAATTAATTTGATTTTCATAATTTTAACATTCAAATTGATAATAAAAATACATTTTATTTCAAATCAATTAATAATATATATATATATATATAGTGGTTTAAATATATAACATACAATAAAAAATAACATAATTTTAGTTTCATTAACAAAAAACTATCTAATCAACTCAACTATATTTTTGAAGTAACTCAACTATATTATTAAAACAAGCTTTAATATTTCTTTTGGTTTGATGAATAGTTTTATTTATTGTTAATAATTAATTGTTTTATCATTTTTTCAATAAAAAATTAATCTGCAAAATATATAATATAAATAAAAGATTATACACTAATATTATAAAAAGATTACACAATCATCCAAATCCAATCGTGAGATAAATTTATTGAATCATGAATACATATACATTAAATTCAAATAAAGTTACACTAACAATCCATGGTTATCCAATATTAACATAAGTCATGTAAATATTACTTAACCAAAGTGAATCAGTCATTCCCTCCCAACGAAAAGCCCATACAATTTTCCGCTAGTCCCCATTAAAAGAGAGACTTTGAATGCTCACCCCAAAACAATTCACGTGTCACACCAACAAATAGTCTTCTGCTCTCGAGTTTTTTCTCTTTCCAGCACTCAAAAATAACAAATAAGATAAATTCATTTAATGCATCTTAAATGCCCCTGCAAAAAAAAAACGTATGCAGCCATCAAATAATCTGCTCCAAAATGTACCACTATTAATTGTTGCACAGCATCAACATTCCATATCAGATACCAGTGAAAGGGCACCTTGTTGATCAGAGAAGACAAATATACAGGTCCAGGAACGTGCATGGAAAGTAATATATAGGACCCTCCAACTCCAACCTCAACTCAATGTTTTATTTTTTTGAGGTTTATCTCCACGTTGCGCCGCACAGAAGAACAAATCCACGACACGTACAACCCCACATGGATACTGCTTTATGTTCCAACATACGCAAGTTTCGTCGTTCTGTTTGCGCGTAAAGGGATTATTGAAACACGGAAGATTTGTCTCCACTATATGGTTGTGATGCATGAAATAATATGTTTGATCAAGATTGATGCAGTGTTTCGTTGCCTCGTTGGTAACTATTAAATAAACATAACCAACAAGTTGTCGATCAAGATGGAACTAAACTTTGTACCTTAAAAAGCAAGATCTGGGAACATAATTGAAAAAAAAATCATTAAAAATGATTAACGAAATTTCTAGTAGATTTTAGTTGGTAGATACCCTGACAAAAAAACACTACAAAATAAACATATCACTTAGCTCATAATCAATTAGTGCGCAATTATTTCTAATTTTTTAACCATTTCAAATTGACTCATATTCATACATTGGAAAAAAAAAATTGACTCAAAATATTTATCACGTGTTTGAATTTGCGTTTTAATGCACTTGATCGACCTGCGCCCAGATATTTTAGTTAATTTTTATTTTTTTATTAATTGAAATTTTTGTTTAATTTTTTATCAATTATTTTAATAAGTAAATTTATCAAACATTTATAATTTAATAAACTAATTTTCAGTTTTCAATTTTCAATTAATTTTTCAACTAACTAATTTTGCCATACCTATGTTAAACTCCAACATTTTTACTCAATTTTTAACGTACGTAAAAATCTTGATTTATGTGAGTCTACAATGCGTGTCTAAACTAAAAACACTGTTACCAGTGATAGTAAAAACAACTTTTATTTTCATCTTAACACCACTATTTAAGATATATTTAGTTTTAAAAAGAAAGTGAAAAAATAGGAAAATAAGATGGTTTTGTAAATTGTTCAATAAGAAAATAAAAATAAAAATTTAATATTATTGTTATATAATACACCTTTCTCTCTCTTTTCCATCCAAAATTATACAAATTATAAACATGTTTGTTTCTCTCATTTGTTTCATCATGTATCCTGTCTCTCTTAAAAAGAGTCTTAAATATCTTTCTTTCAAACTATCTTTACTTTTTTATTTTATAATAAAAAAGGAGAAATTCAATCATTTTTATTAAAAGTTTAATGTTTATATATTCACAGTATAAAATAATTTTATATTATTATTTAATCTTACATTACTATTTGAAGTATTTTAATATAATTATTTTAAAAGTTAACTTATCTAATTATAATTAGATAATTATGTAATGTATATCATTTTTTTCTCTTTTATTAAAAGCATATTTTATATTTATAAAAAAAATAAACAAAGAAACCATTATTTTCCTTGTGACTAGCTTTGAAGAAAGAGACAAGATTGAAATGTTGAGCAGGGTCACCACCAACCATTCCATGAAAAATGTTTTTAATATATACTTACCAGTGCCATGTTATGGACTCAAATGATGCCATCCAACGCTTTTAATCCACAGTCCACTTGTCTCAGGATATAAGGAAGACAACTGGGGTCTAGGGGAGGACCACAATTATTTATTTATTAATATTAATTATAGCTTACATTGCTGTCTATCTTGTAAAAAATAAAAAAAAAATAAAAATTGTTGCCTATCTTTATCGCCAAATCGGCGCAATGCAATATTGCAATCCAATATCCAAATCTAATTAATAATTTCTTTGTCTTTTAAGTACTTCCCATACTGACTGTATTTTGCGTTTGGCTCTCGGCTCTCGGCTCATTCATCATTGCTAACTCTATATTAATTCATTAGTTTAATTAACTTCTTAACTTGCACTTGAACTTATGATTTCATTCATTTGCTATTTAATTATATTTTATACCCAGATAGTAAATGTAGTTAATTATTTCAAATATACTAATTAGTTGTAATATTAAATAAGTTAATGTTATTTAAGTTATTAAATATAGCATTCAATTTCTTTTATATAAAAATAGAATTGAAAAACACCCTCAACACTCTTGAAGAATGTTAAGGACATGTTGAGGCATTGACAAAGACCCATCAAAATTCAGTTGATAGAGGAGAGTATATAAGTGTTATAATTTTTTTATATCATCTTTGATTCTTTAGAAAAAATTTCACTTGAAAGATTATTAAACAAGTTTAAACATTAAACTATAAGTAATTTTTTGAAGTCTCAGTTAATCCTAAGGAATCTCTTTGAAACGATTGTTTGTTAAGTGAAAGTTTAGTGTTGTTATTTATTTTAAGTGAAAGTATGCCAATTAATTAAAATATTATAAATTATGTATGTTTGAATTAATTAATATATAATATTAAATAAACATTACTATCTATTTTACATAAAAATAGCAGTACTATTGACTGCAGATAATGTCACTGAAATTAAATAGAAGTACTTAGTTTAGAAAATAATGGTAGAACAATATTTATTTCGTAAGATTATATTTTTTTATAAACCACTCATACATGTTTTTTATATTAAAAATATTAATATTAATATTCGGCGATTGAATCTAATTTTCAGTAATGTCACTATCTGCTTCACAACCCAGACCCATAATTTTCCTTTGAGCCGACACATCTCACACCTCGGATAGGTTCACGAAGTGAGCCACAACAAGACAAGGACTCTTGTCTTTTATTTTATTTTTTCACTTTAGACTTTAGAGAATATCTTTGTCTCATGATGGAATAAATAATGAAAAATTTAATCATTAATAATCATTATCAATACCCCACATCTAAATAAAACCCTTTGCTCACTACAGAAGCTTCAACAGTGTCCTACCTTCTACTTCACTTCTGTTTTGTCCCCCTTGTTCTGCTTTTTTGGCATCTCTCTCTATGGAATGTTGAACTGAGCCAGCCAGGCTTGTTAATTTGCAAGTGGCAACATAGATAGATACATACATACAAGGGCTTCAAAATGAGGGGTCCTTTGGGTGCAGTCATAGGAAGGTACCCTTCAAGTGATGGAACCACTCATTTGGGTGGCATCATGAGGCACAACAGAAAATGCAGAGACATAGCCGTTCTTGTTATCTTTGTAGCATTCTGGATTGCCATGATTGTCAACTCCAGCTTTGCTTTCAACAGAGGAAACCCATTGAGGTGAGGATCTTAAAGTTTGTAGCTTTTTTCTGATTGTGCATTGTGCTAATGGAGTTGCTGTAAATGGCAAGTTGTAGTCTTAAGTGCAAATTTAAGGCTTTAAATGCTATTTCTCAAAGGGAATACTTTTTTAGTTTCATTTTTTTGGGGGGAAATTTTGCCTTGGATGTTAAACTTTCACATTTTGTTCATTTCCTTGTGTGTGTGTGTTGGAGGAGGGGGGGGGGGGGGGGGGGATCCTACATTTTCTATTTTCCCTTTTCTTTCAATTTTCTGGCTCTTTAATTTGTGTAGTTGTTCAACTGATCAACCACAAATATCCTATGTTTATTAGATCTTTTGCTATTATATGTTTTCCTCTTGTGTACTAATCTTGTCTTTTGTTGGTTGCTAGGAACTGAAAGTAAGATTTGATTGCATAGTAATATGAAACCTTAAATTTTTTTTCTTTCTTTTGTTGTTATGGTTAAGTTGTGGTCACTGATTTTATAGCTTACTAGGCTTACTTATGGGTTGGACTACAAAGGAAATGTGTGTGGGCAAAAGCATGCAGTTCAAGATCTTCGAGAATTGGAGCTCAGATACTGGCTTAGTCCTAATCAGGTTTATCAAAGTGGATTGAGGGATAGCCAATTCAAACTGGCCAGTGCCCGCAGTATATGCTTGCTTGACTGCCCCATACCTTCTGAAGATTCACTTACTTGGGTGTGTGATTATCCTGAAGGAGATATTCGCTTTTCATTGAATGATTGGATTGATATGAACTACAATTATTTTGAGTTCCTTACGCCAGAAATGAGAAACTCCTCTCTTCAACTTCAGGGCCCTTGTTATCCTGTCATATTTCCTAGTGTAAATGGTGAGAAAACTTTTGTATTTCTAATGTATTCATAAATCTCATGTGTTGTTGTATGCCTGCTAATAGTTGTGTTGTGTGGATACATTACTTTGACATTTTAGGTCTTACCCTGGTTGCAAATTGTGCTCCTTGTAGGAAAGGAATCATTTTTAGGTTTTCTTTTTTCTCTTTCTTTGGGGGCAGGGTGAGTGGATAGTGTGTTAGGGAACTGTATCCTACATATGATGAGTTTTATAAAATACCTGATTTTTACTGCATATTTTTTGTCTAGTTTACTGGAGTTGCCAATTCATTGCTAAAGCATCAAATGTATCTTTAAAGCATTGGCAGCAGATGGGTGGTGTTAACATCAATGAAAACATTGTTATTGACAAGTCCATTCACGAGTATATCAATTCTCATTCAGCGGTCTTAAAGGTTAGCTTTTTTCGACTTTCTACCTTCGTTTTTTTAATTGATGTTATGACTGTGATTTTTCCCAGGGAAAGCATAAACCTTATCAACATCTTAGTTTTAAATTGTAACACAAGAAATTAAAAGAAGTTTGTGGGAGCAAGGAAGTATAAAAGAGATATGAGCATTCTGCTGATAAGATATGTTGGTAGGATAGCGAAGAACACACTCATATTAAGTTTTATTTCCTTGGTTTTACCACCTTTCATATCACACCCAGTGCTCTCTGCTGATAAAGTTTAATATATAATTTGTTGAGTATTCTTGGTAACGGTTAACAATGCAATGAACAGAAGGTAAAAAAGTAAAAGAATTATGGATGCTTGTCGATATGCATTGTGCTGCGAATATTGTGACATTTTCACTCTGTTTGAAACTTTGCTTTCTGTTTCATTTGGTCTTCCTTTAAGCATTATGTCATTTTGCATGTGTTGCAGAGATTTGAAGTTTCACAAATACTTTTATATGCAGAGATACATGGCTGACATAGGAAAGGCATGGCCTGTGCTGATTGTTTGTGGAGGGATTTTACCTCTGTTTCTGTCTGTGATTTGGCTGCTGATGATTCAGCATTTTGTTGCTGCCATGCCTTGGGTTACAGTGGTTTTGTTTAATGTTCTAATAATATCAGTTACAATGTTTTTCTACCTCAAAGGTTAGGATCTCTGCTGGGCTACTTCGAGTTGCATATGTCTGTTTTTTTAAGGAAGTAGCACTATATAGAAGATGACCAAAATATGAATATTCCTTTTTTATTATGCTCATTTTTCCTTTCCATGCCTTCTATACTGAATGTTTACTTCCTTGTCAGCTGCATAGCTTGTTCATTTTTTTAGATCACCATTTTCATAAATACCCATCCATCAATTGTACTTTATCATCCTCTCTAATATATCCAATCAAGCACACAATACTTCTCTGGTCGTATTTTTAGCTTGAAAAATATTGCTAACTTATTTTTAGACATTTACCACAGATTTGCTTGCGTAACAACTTAGACCAGAATTTAAAAAAGAATTTTTTGAGCTAGACACAAACTGGATGTTTTCCAGACATAATTTTGGTAAAATATATGACTTATGGTAGCTGAGGGAGCATAGATTGAGGTGGTTTGGGCACGTTATGAGACGGCCATTGGATGCTCCCATAAGAACAAGAGTTTATTACCAAGAGCTCGACACAAAGAGAGGTAGAGGTCGACCGAAAGTCCGAAACTTACCTGGGGAAAGGTAGTGAAACAAGACCTAATGGAGTGGGATATAGATTGGCAGACGGTATGTCTTAGGACGGAGTGGAAAAAAGCTATAAGCTTGGTGGAGAGTTAAACTCATTAGTAGTTTTATGTTCCAGTCGTTCCCTTATTTTAGTTATTTTTCTCTTCTTTTCTCTCTTCTTCCTTTCACCCTTCTTTTATTTTAGCTTATTTTTTCTCTCTTTTGTCTTATTTTCGATTTATTATTGGGTTCATCTACCATCGACCCCAATTAACTTGGGTTAAAGGTACTGTTGTTGATGTTGATATGACTTATGGTATGAGGCAGAGGCGGGGCCATTTGAAAAGAACAGAACAAATTAATTGTAATGTATTTTCTTTTATTGAGTATTAGAATTTGAAATGTCAAAATATTAGATGATATGACTTAACTTTTGGAGTTTGTATTTTGATAGCCTAGTCATTTATCAGGACTTGGGAAATGATCCAGATCTTGTCCTTTGTCTTCTGTGCATTTTGGGCATTGAAACAATGATTTGTTTTATTTTATTTGTATGGTATACAACTGATGAGTCATGAAATATTCAAATATCGGATAAAAGAATGGGTAAAACTGATACACATGTTGTAATAGGTGATTAAATTTGAAGTCTATTGTACTTGCTTTGATAACTTTTGAATTATCTAGCCAAATATTTGTATTTCTCTTTTTCTAGATTTTGAGCAAGCACCAATCAAACAATAATGCCTAATGTTGACTTCCTGGCTTTCAGTTGGCTGGATAGGAAATGATGCTATTTCCCCCATCATAGGTGAGCATGATCCTTACATTCATGTATTTGTGAGGGTAAGTATCGTTGTGATTGAGACCTTAAATATTTATTCTCTCTCTCTCTCTCACTCACTACATTGATGATTTATTGATTTATCATATAAATTCATTTTCAGGAGCTTACTCATCTACGAGTTGTCACTGTCCTTATGACCTTTATCATGCTTGTTGCCATTCTTACATCAATTGCTGTTGTTCGGCGCATCCTTATGGCAACTTCTGTCCTTAAGGCAAGCATAACTTTTATTATATGCAATTATGAAACTATGATTGAGTTTGTTGTTTTTCTTCGTTGATTGATATCTGATGGCAATTATGTGTATTTTTAACCTAAAATATATTTCTAAGGCTGAACTTCCAATCAGGGTCACAATATTCTTCTTTTTTACCATTCAATCAATGGATGCTTAACCTTTCATCCTTCACTCTGAAAATGCTATTTGTTGTTAACCATAACATTTTCATTGTTAATATGTGATATATGTTTTGCATTTGGAACATTTATTTCCTAACTTCTATGACCTATAAGTATAAACCTGCCATGTAATACATCAGTTTTCACATCGCACAAAGTTATGCATAACTTCTCTTTCAAAAAAATTGTTAGACATACCTAGTCCATAGGCACATAATATGGTACAACATAGCAATCCTAGAATTATAAGCAATTGTGGAATGATGATACTGCATTCTTTCTCTTATGACAGTCGATCAATTAAATTGATTTCAATGTGAATATTGCTCACAGGTTGCTGCAAAAGTGATAGGAGAAGTTCGAGCACTTATTATTTTTCCAATCATACCATATGGTATTCTTGCAGTGTTCTACATGTTCTGGATTCCTGCTACTCTTCATTTGTTTAGCTCTGGTCAGGTTGTTCAGAATAACTGCAACTCTAACTGCTGCGCATATGACCTCTTGGAAAAAAGGGTGATCTGTGATCAGTGTTGTGGATATAGCATTCGTTACACACCGCATATTGGAGTTGCCATCCTTTTTCACTTATTTGGCTGTTATTGGGCTACGCAATTTTTCATAGCTTGCTCATCAACAGTGATTGCTGGATCTGTTGCCTCTTACTATTGGGCCCATGGTGAAGCATCTGTAAGTCAAAATACTGTGTTCATAAATGAAATGAAAATAATGCAATTCAGAGTCAAAATACTATGTTACTAAATGTAATTCATCTTTCTCAATGCAGCCTGAAATTCCCTTTCTTTCAGTCTTTTCCTCCATGAAGAGGCTTATGCGTTACAGTCTTGGTTCTGTGGCTCTTGGCTCTCTTACTGTATCATTTGTAGAGTCAATCCGCTTTCTGCTTGAATCTGTTCGCCGGAAACTAAAAGGCTCTAGTCACATGCCTGATAGCTGGATTGGCAAGGCTGCTTACCAATCTTCTCAAGGCTTTCGAAGGTGTATTGAGTGGACCATCAAATCAGTGAACCGAAATGCTTACATCATGGTAAATTTTGTTAATCTTCCATAAGCCAAATATGTATGCATCATGTT
This sequence comes from Glycine latifolia, assembly GCA_013407115.1. Lineage (NCBI taxonomy): Eukaryota > Viridiplantae > Streptophyta > Magnoliopsida > Fabales > Fabaceae > Glycine > Glycine latifolia. The sequence continues at coordinate 19,293,652 of CM023953.1, read as the reverse complement.
GATAAATATCTGCATACTAATGTGCAGTTAATATTTTAACAAATAAGGATATATTAAGGACCAATAAAGGGAAAAGCCAATTTTAATGTACTTTTTGCCTTGTAATTGTAATAAGCAAGTGTGGGAGCTGCTGAATTGCAAATGGATCTTTGATGTATTTAGGTTGAGTATAATTAAAAATAGGGGACAAATTTTATTTTATTTTTAATGTTTACATGTTAAATAGATATAGACTTGCATGATTTATTGACCTAAACTCAGTTTTTCTGTTATTTCTTGGGATTCCTCCAGTAATGTTCTTTTTGGCACTTCAACCTTAGATAAAGTCCTTTCCTGATTTCTTGTTATCCAGTTCCAGAGGTGTATCTTAGCACAGGTTGCATGATAATGCAGAGTTCAGGCTTTGTAAAAAAATTGTCTACTAAGTGTTAACTTCTATCATCTTTTATACTTGTAGCATTAAAATGTTTACAGTCAATGTCCCCCCTTCCCTAGAACAATGGTTTTGCTTTAAAATTTTTACGGAGCAGTATTGTTAGAATTTTGTTTCTTTTTTCTAATAAGTCATTCTATATTTAACTTAATATATTATTTTCACATACTTTTTTTATTTATTCAATGTGTTATCCTTTTTTGTTAATTCAATTTATCCTTCAGTATTTAACTTCTCAAGTTTCTGCCTGACACTTGCAGATTGCTATAATGGGTAAAAGTTTCTTTAGAGCTTCTTCTATTGCAACAGAATTGATCATGAGTAACATCCTACGGATTGGGCGTGTTAATGTGATTGGAGATGTTATTTTGTTCCTTGGAAAACTATGTGTCAGCCTCTCAAGTGCTGTTTTTGCTTTCCTCATGTTGGACACACACAAGTACAGTTCTGCACATAACAAGATCTCATCTCCACTATTGCCTGTTGTGGTATGTTTTACATAATCTAATTAAAATAGAAGAGTTTAATGATTTATTTTGGTTTAACCAAACCATGAAAGATGGTACTTCAGTTTATAATTGATAAAATGTGTAGACTCTCAATTAGATGTATGGTTGGTCAAAATATTTCAGTATGTCCATAGATTTCAGTTCCAAAATATTGTTTTTTGTTCATCATGAAGAGTAAAAGATTGACTTTATACAGTCAACATGACCATAATGGATAACATGCTAGCTAAAAGCCTAAAAGGATGAAGGGCTGCAAAATAGTTGCAAAAAATATATCTATGCTAATTCTCCCTTTAATGCGGAATTGTAAACATTTATCAGAATTCAGAATCTCATAATGGATTTTGTGTAATGCAGGTTTGCTGGGCTCTTGGATATATTGTTGCAACTCTTTTCTTTGCTGTTGTAGAGATGTCAATTGACACCATCATTCTCTCATTCTGCCAAGACTCTGAAGAGCATGGATCTGCACAGTATGCGCCACCGCTTCTCATTGAAACTATGGGAGACCAAAATGAGATGCAGAGACTTACACAAGGACCCCAATGAAATATCTCCTCATATTATTTTGTCGCTGATGAATTTTAACAGAGCTTCAAGATTTATAATTTTGTTAAGGTGCTTAATTTTGCCACCTGAGTTCTGTTCTTCCCCTTGTATATATGTTATATACAATGTTCACCAAAGGTTCCCCATGATTACGGTAGCTTTCTAAGTAGTTTTATTTTTTTACAAATGGAAATGAGTTATGCTAGGATAACATGTGGCACAAACAAAACAAAACAAATTCAATTTTTGTGCTTGTGTAATTATAATCTTTCTCAAACCTGCACATTGTGATGAATTATAAGATCTTCGGGTAGAGCTTATTGATTGTCAGTTCTAGAGTTTTTACGTTTGCTTTTCATATCTTGCAACACAATATTTACAAGAAATAAGTTTATAGACAATAAATTTGTAATTAGTAGAAAAGAAGATAACAAACTGCAAAATCCCTCTTTTATAGTAGTAAGAATAGACATAGAAAATCCCAAACTTGTGTTTACAATTTAATATCTGTATTGATATAGCATACATAGCATTATTTCAGAAGACTTAATATAATACGAAATCTTAAAAGAAATAAGGTATTGTAATGCTACGCTCTTTATTTATTGATTGATTTTCCAACTATTTTGAGGATTGTAACAACTGATTTTTGTCATCACAGCAAAAATTTGCTACTGTCACTCAAGTGTTGTTCATGGTCCATCATATCTCGTGCCACATTGAAGCTTATTGGTGAATCTTATCATAAATTCTTAACGCGGCAATGATAAAACAAACAGATGGTAAGTATTTCTTAAAAAGATTCAGAAAATAAATTTTAAAGGAGCGTCAGCAAGACTAGCAGATTCTTTCTAATGCATGCTCTATTATTAGTTAATTTTTTTATAAGAAGTTAAAATTTATTAAAAACTATAAAATTAAAAGAAAAATTATAAAATAAAAAATAAAACCCATAAATATTTATGCTTTCCAACAAATTTAACAGTTAATTTTGTGTTAAAAAAAGTATGTCAAAGAATATATTTTTAATATTTTTTTTAAATTTTAACATTAATATCATTTGATTTTGCAGCTTTTAACTTTTGTAAACTCTAAAATCATGAGCTGTATAAACACTACTCTCTGATTTTTAGTTTCAGAACTACTATTGTGTCTTTTATCAAAATTATGATTTTTGGATTCCAAAAATTAAACCAATAATGCTATAAGCCTATATAGCTTGGCACAGCTTGACTCTCAAGTTATTGGCAAGATTGCTAAATAAAAAAAAGTGTTTGAGAATCAATGGCATATTCTTAGTTGTATGATAGGTTGCCAACTGGTTAACGGTAAACAATTGTCAAACTCTTATGTGTTTCTAATTTTTAAATTGTAAATATATTATTGTTTTCCAAAAATTTATATTTCATCAAATCACTGTTTAATAATTTTTAATTGGATAATATTTTCTTAAAATTTACCATTCAATTATATATATATATAATCATATCACATTTATTCTATTTTCATCATGATCAATATCATTAGTTTTCTTCCTTAAAGCGCAAAAATTCAATGTAATCCTAAATGGCACATGGAGAAATTGCCATAAAGAAAAGTAAATGTACCTTCTGTACATCATATCCGCAAAGGCGTGCAAATACAAAGGATCGTCTTATTGAGCACATTGTCAAACAAAATATAAGCAATGTATTAATATGGTAAACATGAAGAGCAAATTTCCCCCTCAAATATAAAAAAACGAAACAGTAAAACCATTAGCATTAGTATAATGCATAACAGGACATGGGATTCTGAAAATTAGCATCATAGCTCACACACGAAGCATTAAGAAACGCAACTTGACACTGAAAATCAGAAATGACTCAGTTAACACGTTATCGCAAAATTTTCATGTCAACGATCCTAAGTAAAAAGATATGCCCCCTCTTAAAATAAAGTACTGAGATATCATTGCACATGTTAGGAAAGGATAGTATTATAAACAGTATACTTTTGACACACTATATACAAGTGCCATGTGTAAGAAATACGATAGGAAAACACAGAGATACATAGATGAGATGATAATACAGGACAATCAGCATGTAACTTGCCCATCAACAGCCAGAAACAACTCATTACTAAGCAAAATTCAATAGATAAATCAGAATAATAAAAGAACAAATATCATGCCTTTCATCTACCCCTTTTCTAATACAATCACAAGGTTCTAAAAAATGGTTTGCGGTGCAATTTCGGCTGCAACGTCAGGGTTCTAAGAGTCACCGTGACCCCAATTGCAGCCGTATCAGCAGCATTTGTCACAGTAACATCAAGGATCACAACGAAACAACCATACTTTAAAACCTTGACAATCACTGCCAGCGTACTAGCAATTACAATTTCATAAACACTTAACTCTTCAAAGAGGTGCAAGAATTTACCAAGAATATGAAAACAAAATTTTAATTAAATAAAAGATATTTTAGAGATGGTTTCATTAAATAGAGTGAAGTTGATTTTAAAAACATAATATTTTAGACTAATATACATAAAATATTTTTTCTCAAATTCAATACCGGTAGTAAAAGTATGATGTGTTGCTCCCTCAATTTCTTTTTATTTAACATTTAAACTCAACTTCATTTCAATTTCTTTAATGAGAAATGGTAGAGAGGGAGAGCCGGAGAGGAGAGGGAGAAAAAGGAGAAGAAAAAAATTGTTGAATGATGTAATTCATATTAATGACAGTCCTTCAAAAAAAGATTCATATTAATGACAGAATTAAACCAATTCATCAATGTGACATGATACGTATCAAATTATGCAATCTGCACAGCAAATTATAAGATTCTAATCATAAGATTACTGGTCCAGTTGATTACTGCAACAAAATTGCATTGACAACAGGAGTTCTACAGGCTGCGGTGACATCCATTTTCTTTTATGTATAATCAACTTTAATTTACACTATTTCAAATTCAAAAAGAAAAAAAGAAAATTACAATATACTTGCCATTAAGCTACAAAAGTCACCCCGTTGTATAGTTGTCCCACATAAATTAGTAATGTCCAAAAGCATTATTACCTTGTAAAGCTTTTTTAAAGGGAACTTTAAGTAGTCATTGTATACATCTTTGATAATCATACAAAAGCCATCTTTATCAATGTACCATTTAACTAGTTTCATTGGTCTCCAACCATTGTTCACATTTTATCTTCCACTTGGCATAGAGGAGCATCTTGGAATTGCTTCAGCTTTGGAACTGCATTGCACTGAAGATATTGAAGCAGAGGGTCTTAGGAGGGGTGTAACAGCCCTACTTGAAGTTTCATTAGCAATGGGAGAAGGGGTAGCTGTTTCAGCTTTTACTTGTTGTAATTCTACTTCAGGAGTATCAATTAATTGATCATCTTCTTCAATGGACAAGACAGTGCTTGTATCTGTGTGAATGGTGGAGTCATCGGTGAACATGCCATGTCTTCTCTTCCTCCTAGCTGCCTTACCCCATCCATGAATTGTTTCTCTTATCCTCTGTGGGATTAATGCTGCCTTATAGTTTGTTCCCATCTGAAATAAACATTGGAAAGATGTTGCATGGAACATTAAAGTGGTAAAAACCCTTCACTAAAATGATTCACTCATTTGCATGAAATTCATTTATCAAGTAACACAAGACAGATTATTCATTATTTCTAAATCAAAGCCAATTATGATAGCAATCTTGTGCAGTGAACTACTTATTAGAAGTATTGTCTAAATGAAACTCGGGTATGGCATGCCATTTACATAATTTGATACCTCCAAATTAAAACTACAAACATGTCTTATAGTGTCAGATTTAAACTTATATTTCCTTTTTCTACATCCAGGGTTTCTTACCTGTGTAACAAGTGCATAGAGTGGCAAGGTGCTGTAGCTGCAAAGAAACTGTCCTGCAAACCTACACAGTTGAATACAAGATATAAGGCGCATGGTTGGTTTATCAATTTGGGTAAACTAAGCCAATAAATATCGGACACTGACATTTTACATTAAATAGTTATTTTATATTTAAAATAATGACAGGTCAATTATTTATTGACTTAGTTTACACAAGTATAACATGACATAAAATCCCGAATAAGGAAAAAAATAAGTAGTGTTGATTTTTGCATACCCCAATATTAGCCTTATATAAAGGAGGAGGTGATTCCTAATAAAGCAGGAATAATATCCGAACTGCCACTGTAGTCAAAAAGGACATTTTGCTAATTTAGTCAAATGCAAAAATTCAAAGTTGCAGTGTGTATTATGATTCATTAACACAAATATAAAGTTTATCTTTTTTTTTTTTAACTCCCTAAAACTCCTAAAACTGAATCTTACTCTCATTTTTGGATAATTCATTTCCAAGCAATCAAGATTCAGTTGAAACTTAAACAATATGATTTCTATTACTCCATGTCCATGGTCTAATTCTAGGATGTAAAATGGATAAGGAAATACCCAGAACCAAAAGAATGAAGCCAGCTCAAATGCATTCTGCCAAAAAGAACAAGGAATCAGAAATTAATAAGAAAATAACAAGTTTCAGTAAGAAATTATCGCATAAGATGTAGACGAACCATGGCCAACCTGGAAGAGAATGAAATGGATCAACGATAGCAATAGTTCAGGCTTATTAAACCAGAAAAGTTCATCACGAGGCCTCAACTTTGCTTCTGTGAAGAACCCTGTAATTCCAGCATTCTCCAATGCCAATGTTGCAATAACATGCTGCAGTTTTGTTCCCACCAAGAGCACAAGCTGTTCATGAAACACATGATTGTATTGTTGAATGACATCAATAATTTATTCTAATTTATTAAGCGTATAAAAATCATATAACATTTCAGTAAATAAGGCCATTTTTAATGCACGTTCACCAACAAGCATTCTGTTTCATTCACCAATTACTTTGCAAAGAGCCATTCACAACATCTAAATGGTTCTGGAACAAAAGTTAAAAAAAAATGAAGGAATTTGCAAGGTAACTTACAGATACAGGAATGATAGCTATCCAGAAATATAGATTAGATCCTGCGATAAACCCCCAAAAAAAGAAATTGTAAGTTTCAACAGCATGTAAAACTAAGTATGATCTGACCACAATGTTTCAAGTAATCTTAAGAGAAAAGCAACTAAAAGTAGAAGCGATTTACAAAAGAAAGATGAATAACAAGGAGATTTTTTGAGAGAAGGGATAGAGACCAAGTATAATGTTAAAATCAAGAGAAAAGATGATAAACTGTTTTTCACCTAGACTATTTATAATAGGCTATACCTTTAATGTTGAAAAGCATGAAGGCAACAACAAATCCCCAGAGTGGACCACTGCAAGAGATTTAAAAGACATAATCAGCTTTCAACTTCTCCATGAGAATCAGCTGGTGAAAAACTAAAGCAATGAAATGTAACAAGAACAAGTCCAAGATGTTTAAATGAAGACATTATATTCTTTTCTCCTTTTATTGATTATTTGAAATGAATGTGGAATGGGAAATTTAAACTACCTCTTAAAACACTAACTATAAATGAATGGCATGCATAATGCATAAAATTGCACTAGAGATCTTATAATACAGGATGAACTGAAATTGGTATCTAAAAGAGAAAATCATGAAACTGACTGCTGAATCTCAACTATTACTAACCTCACACCAACTATCCTTTGGAATTCCTCTTCCATAGATCGAACCATGTAGCTGTGAAAATCATATTTTAATGAAAGGTTGTGATTCTGCCATGAATAATGAAAACAAAATGATATAAGCACCACATTAGGTAGTTTTTAAATACTGAGATAAGAACCACATTAGGCTCAAACAGGATTGCCTCCAATGGAGGTTACCTGTGGTGTAGACCAAAAAAAAAATAAAGACCATCTATACCTAAGACAAATATTATTGCAATATACCATGATGAAGCCTTTGCGAAGCGTAAGATAATCCGCACGAACCACAGAACGCCCAAATTGACGGAAAAAGCATGTCTACAACTTAATCAAAATTAAAATTAGATAGATATACATATATACTGAGTAAATGGTTCAAAATGAAACCTGGATTTGTAAAATCAGGATTTCTTACACATAACATTGAACGAGATGGTTAAAATGATATATAAATTGAGGAGTAGGGAGTACAAGGTAACAATTAAGATTCATATAAAGTTTGTCCTCAAAAAGATGCTGATAGTTATAAAAAATTCATGTGATTAGCCCCCATGAACTATTAGCATTTAGTATTTAGAGAACCACAAATTGAATTCTCATATGTTTTACTTTTACCACTTCAAAAAAATAATCATTAAAATTTTGATTTTATTTTACTCCACATACTTGCTTCCTTGAGAGAAGAACTTTGTATTGATTTAGCTAACTTAATTGACCATTGCAACAAACTCCTCTTGCACAACTTGTTTGAGAAAGCAAATTGATCAAAAGGTAAGAAGTCTAGCCAAGGTAAGTAGGTAACCATGCAAAGATGGTAAAATCTTTTGCGTATATTCTGATTTCAAACATTATTTATATCTTCTTTCATCAAATAAATTTAAGAAACTAATAAAGACAGGCATATTAAAAGGAAAAAAACATAAAGGAAATGAAACCAAATGGAAACAAGAAAACAAGTGGAGATATGTAATTACCACCCAAATGAGGGAACTGTTTTTGATCAATGGATTTGATGCATGAGACTTGACAAAGGTTGATTGCCTTCGCATGGTCAACTCTTTTGTAATTTCTGTTGCAACAAAAGAATTGACAAATCAACTACTAAATATGTTTTAAATATGCACTACATAACCGTATATTTTTTGTCAATGACCAACTCTCCTAAAGGCCTAAACTGTTAGGCACGGAGGTAAATGAGCATGTCTAACAAGTCTAACAATAACATGCTCCCTTACACAAGCTCTTGAGCGTAGAGCGTGGACAATAATTAAGAACTAAATTTAAATTAAATATTAAGGCAAGGTTCAAACTTCTGACTACATGATCAATTGATCATAAATGTAATACGACATCAAGGACCAACTACCATAAAAGCTTGAGCTGACAGGTAAAGATTCATTTATATATTAGAATTTCCATCTATCATAAATCACTGAATGATTCAATCTTGGGAATTTTTGGTCATCCAAAATGCTTGTTTATTTGTCTGAACTTCCGTGGCTACCAAGCCAAAAATCAACATAATTGCTCAACCGGATCAGTAAAGTGATTTAGGGGAGGGGGAAAGAGAGAGATGAAACACAGAAATTGCTTTTGCATTTTAATTATATAACATGGATTATATATTATCTACAGGTACAACAACTACACTAGTGAGAGAAAAGATGAATTATAGTATAACAAACCTGATTGAGGTGATTCATAAGTTTTTATAGTCAATCATAGAAGTGGAAACAACATTTCAAAGGACCAAACAGAATAACTCAAAACAAATAAAAAGTAGTTTTCGTTCAAAGGCACATTGAGAAGTATTGTGCTTACCAGTTAATGAATTATGCCGATCCATATGAGCCTCATCCTCCCACACTCTCCAACTGTGAATCTGGTTTGAACTACTAGTGTTATTATTCAAACAAAATCCAAAATGATAACACATGAATGCTTTACCACATAGAGCCCACTAAATAAAACTTAAAAATATTTAATGATAATGTTTCATACTATTATTCTTGATGCAATATAAATTAAATTAATTTAAAATATTGAACAGAAAGGAATTCACTCATTGACTCAGTCTAAAATTAAAATATTACTGAAAAACAGACTTTTTTATTTATTTATAAAAAAATGCATGAATAATTTTCATAGATTACGTACTTTTCATAGGTGCAATCTCCACACTTTTACTTTGAATAATATATTCTTTATACTTCTTTTTTGGTATTGCATATACCTTTTTAATACATTACCTATATACTCTTTTCCATGACAATTCCAGTCCCATATTTCTCCCTAATTTTGCTCAGTTCAATCATTTTGCATGATGATGCTTCATAGAACAGGATTGACACTGAAAAGGTCACAAGGTTCAAATTTACCATGGTGTTATGTTATGTGAGAAGAAAACAGTGTAATGCACTTGATCCTGGCCAGGGTAGATAAAAGAATAAATAACTGCCTAGTTAGCAATAGTGAGGAGAGGGGTGAGTTTGTTGGAGGGGGAGAGAATAATCCCAAGGACTGTGGTTGGGGGAACAGGTATTTGGTTTGGATTTGGGAGAGACAATGCACCTCTTGAATTGTCTAGAGACCCTTTGCATTTTCTTTCTGCATTTGTACACAAAAACTATAATCAGGACTTGAATTCCTTTTCTTCGGGCTCGATACTTGAATTTCAATACAGATTACTTTTTCTTTCCTTCTCTCTCTCTCTCTCTGCTTCTTCACTATATTTTTTTGCAGGTACCTATCAGACACTCAGCTCATATGGTTAAGTATCAAAGTGATAGTTTGATTGTTGAACCATTTTTCATCAGAAAAAGTTACAATAAGCTGCATGACACTGGTGGAGTATGCTGAAATTTTTGGGTTTAAAGTAGATAGCGAGGAAGGGATATAAAAGATAATGAAACGCTGAATGATATTAACTGGGATGTATTATAATGTATTGATGTATTGTTGTGTTTGATATGTTGTATTATTCACAAGAAAATATACTAATATAGAATCAAATCCAATGTGAAAACCCAAGCACATTTTAAAACAGAAAACTAATACATGGCTCATTTTTTTGCAACAATGATAAAAGTGTGGCAGACATGCAGGCCTTATCTATGAATAAAAAACAATAACTCACCTTCACAATGGCCAACAACATAGTTAGGCAACTGTAAGATATATGCGTTACCGCCATGACAAAAATGAATCGGTGCAACTGCTCTAGGCCTTCGTACGAAACAAACGGTTCATAACCCTAAGCAAGATAAACAAAATGCAAATTAACCTACATTAATTTAAAGCAGTAAAAGCTAGTGATAGTCAAATTTTATACAGTTAAGGTATATTGCTCATGCCTCTTTGCAGGTGCTGCTATTTATTCCATTCAACATCCTTCTAACTAAGTGAGGATAAGAAGAAGCCATCAGTAATTTACGCTCTTCAGAGCCGTTATCTTCCATTTCTTCGTCAATCTCAGACCTAGTGCATGGAGCAAAAGCACTGTTGTAGAACTTTGATGGAATGCAAATATTGGCTATCATGCGTGAGGTAGCTGTTAATAAGAGTGATATAAATCCGAGTAACATCAACTCTGAAGATAAAATTGCAAAATAAAGAGAAATGATCAGAAAAATGAGACACGTTACTTTACAACATAATAAGATCAGTAAAGATTAATAAATAAAAAAGAATCCTTGTGTATATGTAAAAGGATTTCTAGTATAATTTAATGCACAACACCTTCTTTCATCTTCTCTAGAGCTGCAAGCAATGGCTTTCGATTAGTTTTACGCAGCCACTGCAGGCACAGAAAAGCAGAATCACACATCAGAATTCATGCCAAAGGCAACCACAAAGAACGTCTTATTCACTAACACTTGCTAATAAATGGATTGTTCTACTCTATCACAAGTAAAACAAATATATGATTAATTAAGACAGAATCAAGCCTTAAAGTTTAAACAAAAAAGGAAAATTTTAAATCTATACATGCCAGGGTAATTATTTTTTCTATTGGAAATAATGCATATTCAAATAAATTTTGTTAGAGATACATTAAAACCACAAATGAAGGTTCTTACCACATCTAAGCAGTAGTTAGGGAAAATACTAATTTTTTCTCTTTTAATTTTTTCATCGCTGCCCTTCTATCACTCAATTTATTAACAAGTCTGATAGCAGCTGAAGACTTAATCACAAGTTTCCAAAATACCTTAAAAATTGAACAACATTCCAATTCCTACCATGCAATGATTTGCTACACTACAGAGATTAACATCAAGAACCAACAAAGCTCAATAAAGATTTTAGTGTGGCAATACTTACATTGCTTAAACGGTGAATGGAACGCTCCACAAGCAGAGAGACAGCAACAAAAACAGTCAACACAGTGGCAACAGACCATGTAGGAGTCAAAGCCAGAGACCGTGTTTCTTGTGAATTTTCTTCCATTTTGAAATACCCAAATCACAGACCAAACCTTAAATATGGCTATGCCTTAAAAATCCAAGGACTTAAGATATGGTCTCATTGAAGATCTACTTCAAAAATTATACAAACAAAACTCATAGAACACCGCTTAATCAGCCTATAAATCAGTGATATAATACTGAATCCTACAATAGAAATCCTAATGGCAGTGTCACTAATCAACAAACAATAACAATTAATAATCTTTATTCCTAATTGACATACAAAGTTACAACAAAACAAAGGATTAGGATCCAAATGAAAGCACTAATTTCTAATCTCTCCACCATTGACTTCCAGGTTTGAGCATAAGGCACAAACCAATATCACTTGCTAACAAAGAGAACTTTGGCAAACTCTTCACAGCATATCAAAATCTTCCATAACTATCAAAGACTCTTCCAGAAGAAAAAGAAAAAAAAAACTATTTCCCGTATAAAAAAAGATGGTGAAAAGAAATTTCCTTGACCTTTTTTTCACTCTCACTCTCACTTTTTTTTTTTCTTCCTTAGAGGCTGAGGGCTCTTGTGAACTATTCAGACCAACCCCATTTGCAAATCAGGCTCACATGCCCAAAGGCACATTACAGGCTCTTATAAAAGCTAATTTTTTCATGGTTCAACTTCAACGACAGTGCCAAGCAGATTCAGACATTCTCCAATGAGAGTAAAGGCCACACCTTTTTTTCCCAACATCAAGTACCCACAACCTTAAAACCCTGTCAGGAATCTAGGAAACTCAGAATGGAAATTGTCACGCGGTAACAAGTGAACCCAGAAAAGTTAAATCTGAAGATCCCTCTCTTTCTCTCTTTCTCTCTCAGTCACAAGCTGTAACTAACAAACTAGTACTAGTTGTTTTGTTTGTTCCTGATACATTGAATGAGTTCACCAAAAACTACATGCATTTTTATGATTCCCATATAAACTGCGAGGGGCAAAGCGCGTCTTTTCCAGCTGCAATATTATTATGTCAATGCCAATGCAATGCACACTGTTCAGTATCTTTTCACTGGGCCACTGGTGCTTGCCAACTCTTACTCACAGATTATATAATAAAATATTTTTTTGGGTAAACCGTCTCTTATTATATGCTTTTTCAAATAACGAGATGTTGAATTATATAACAGAAAGATTATCTTTTCAATTATGTCATTTTGTGTTAGTCGTTATTTCTTCGAGTAAAATTAGATGTGAATCTTTTTACTATAGATAAAAAAAATATAATTACAAAATATTTTATTAAAAAATAATCAATTAAATTTCTTGATGATGTCGGTATATACTTTTCGTCTATAATATATGATTAAAAGACATAAAGTTACTATTATTACATAATGATGATAAACTATAGCAATGTTCATGCAGCATGCACGTGTTTCCTTTACAATCTTTTTTCGCGCTGCATTATATGTCTACCGCACTTGTCGTTGCTGCATCAACAAAACATTTTCTACACTTTATTATGATTATTGTTATTGGGATTATTTTATACTAACTTGTTTGGGTCAAAATGAATTTTATTTTGTAATCTATAAATGATGAGTAACGGTAGGCAGTTCTTCAAATATTTTATTATATACTCTAAGAAGTTATTTGCTTATGTTAGAGAGTACAAACCTGGAAAGAATTCAGTAATAAATAAATATGATAGAAATTATTGTTCATTTAAAAGAAAATAATTACTATTTTTTATAAAAAAAAAACTTTAATACAAATTTCGATTATGTATCATTTTCGGATATAAACATTGTTAAGACAATACACATGAATGAAGCTCTAGATGTTTGCCATTTGTTAGAGATGTCAAGTCACTGATAACGTCTCATAAGGCCACAAGTTGGTGATGTTAAAAGTGTTAGGTTTCGTCCAAATCTAAATTCATATTCAAACATGTCGGTGTCACAAACCACTTTGAAAGCTAAATTAATTAGGATTTTCTTTTCTTTTACAAAGTGTATCTAGCTATATATACGATTTATTTATTTAATGGCTTAAAAACTTCAGCGTGAATATTTTATGACATATGCCACAATGTGATTTAATATTTTAACTATATATAAAATAAATAATTAAAATATATTGAGCCTGAAAGTAATTTTACACTCGTCTAATCAGAAATAAGGTAAAATTTTGGGTTGTTTGATTTAAAAAATAAATAGAAGGAAAATTGAAAAATAATATTGTGAAGTTATTTGTTTTAGATGGAAGGAGAGGACAGAAATTGGATTGGAAATAAAAAAATATTATTCTACTCTTATATATAAGGTGTAACGTAACCAATTAGTAAACAATGCATAATCCGTTATCAAACTTTTTTTTTATAAAATCAATTATCAAACATAGTGAAAGAGAAAATCACACAACGCACTAGAATAGTTTTTTTTCCTGGATTAGATAACACGGGTTTATATATATATATATATATATATCTTTACAGAAGAAAAATATATATTTATGAAATATATAATTTTATGCTAAAAATTCAAATTACTCATATAATATTTTACTATCTAGTCAAAAGTGTATAATTCTGATTGACTTCATGTATGTGTTTAGTATTATAAAAATAAAACAATAAAAATTAGAAAAATAAAATAGTAAAATTAATATCAATTTATTTATATCTCTTAATTATAACTTTTTACATTTATCTAAATAAAGATTATCTATGAAGGCAACACCTATTTTCTTATAGGGGGAAAATCTATATTTTTTTTATCAAATACATAGAAGAAAAAAAAAATATCTTGTGGGGGCAATTACCCCCATAGTCTCTAACCTACATCCTTTCCTGCCAAGGATCTCCCTCAAAAATTAATTCTACTTGTGGTGGATAATGGTTGTTGATTCAAGAGAACTTTTACAATTAAAAAAAATCGAAACACTCCCATTAAATAATTTTTTTCATGCATAAAACAGTTAAATCTTATATCCCTGCACCAATATTTTTTACACACGAAATCACTGTTCATACTCATCTACACACTATTTCACTAAACGAGAAAAAATATTTTAATGTAAAACCTACCTACTTTTATTTTCTCTCCTCACATATATTTCTTAATCAAACAACATCAATTTCTATTATACATCCTCTGTTTGCATCCTCTTATCTCAACTACCCACCTAAATTAACTATATCAAACAGTTTAAAGTTAAAATTTGTGATTAGTACTGCTAATGGGAAGGAAATAATCACTGCAACTGTAGACTTCAATGTTAAAGGCAAAAGTGAAGTGCCGGAGCCCAAAAAACCTTTTGGCGTCAAAATTCAAACTCATCACAAAGTGCCAACCACAATAAAGGCTAAAAAGCGCGGAAGGGATGACAAACCCAAAAAAGAAAAAAGAGGTGGAGAATGTTGTCCTAATTTAACTTTGTTTCGGTTCTGTCCTTTGAGATAAATTAAATATTCACAAATATATTATTTGATAGTTGGCTTTTTTATATTTTAAAAATTTATTAGACGTTAAAATGATATAATATTAATTAATTTTTGAATTACATAAATTTTATGAAATTATTCTACCGAATTAAAATTATTAATTTAACATCAATATCAATATTCGTACAAAAAATATTAAACGGAATGAGTTCATATACTTACCTCTAAAGTGTGGTCGTAAAAGCTTCGCTTGGAAAGTCGGGGCCCAAAATAATAAAAGTGAACTAAATTTACTTATTAAGAGAGACTCGGTCTAACATAGTATATGTACTTTTAAGAATTTCTTTCGATTTTGGTATGATAATGATATGTGTAGACCCATATACCATAAACACTCATTAAATGTCAAAAAAATCTATCTATTATTATTATTATCTCTTTTCTTAACACGTCTATAATTAAGTATACAAATTAATTTGATATGCATAAACCAACAAATAAACAGGTAAAACAAGACTAATCCACAAAATAAATGGATCAAAATAAGAATATTACTTAACAAGATTTACTTTGTTACACCGTATTACATATTACGAATTGTCCAATTCATAATATATTTAAGATGCACCAAAGTAAATAAGTATACATTAAATAATTACTTTAAAATAATAATTGTTACACACCAACCTACACTTCAGTCATTGGTGGACTAGTCCGCCAGCCTAATATAAATTCAGAAAAAATCTAAAAAATCAATTAACAAACATTAAATGGTCTCAAGTCCACAAAATAACCAGGATTATTAATGACCCAAAGAAAAGTTACATTTCTATCTCAAAGTATCAAATAGCATAGTGTTCATACATCTTTCTCCCTTTTCAACATCAATCCAAACTGCCAAAAATGTCAAACTTGAAATCTAACAATATCCATATATGACTATGGTCATGGCCAGGCTGTTTAAAGCTTCGGCCTACCTTCTAAATAATTGCAACCTGTTAAATCTTACCTGCAGCTACGCTTTTTAGCTTCTGCCAAATACTTACTGCATAAATCACATCAAAAGGTTGCTACCAGATGTCAAGTCATTAGACCGACAATTTTAAACGAAGTATAACATCATGCCAACTTTAGGGCACAGAACATGGGATTTGGGCAATTTTAGATGCATCATTTAGCATGCAGGGACAACGTATTTATTTCGGACAAAGACAACAAATTTCAGGACTAAAGCTCCTTATAATTCATCGTACGAAGCCAATGGCAAACAACTTGGATGGGGGGTGATAATACTATCACTAGTTTCGTTCTGTTCTTTTCCCACGTATACATTATAACACAAATGAAATCAATCCAGGCTTCTCCAAACTTTCATTAACATGAATGATAAAAATAATGACATTAAATAAGAAAATATTGCAGGTATCAACGTTCACAACTAGGAATCATAGAATTGTATATTGGCAAATAAAACAAAATTTCCACCATCAAGCTAATTCCTAAAACTTATGCTTTACTTAAAATTAAAAAAAAAAAACACCTGATGCTCAATAAACCAAAAGCTCCTGCATGTTTTTATGATCTCCATAGCAGTATCTTTCCCCCATCTCATGAATCCTAAGAACAGTTACGACCTTCCCTGATACTATATTTTAGGTGACCAAAAACAACATTTCCAAGAGAATAAATGATGCATTTGAGAAGCATATTTTTGAGACAGATGAAGTTCCAGCATGAAACTCGTGCATAAATGAGCTGAGGGAAAATGAGCTTGTTCTCTTCAAAGTTTTTTAGAGGATGGAAATAAAACCAACTTAAAATATACAATTTCCTAACTGATATAACAGTAACCAAAAGTTATGACCCGTTGGTTGGATCCACTTCAGATGTGTTACTATCAGGGACCAGAATATCTTCGTTTGCATTAGTGTTTGGATATTGGTCAGTAGCTTCCCCCTTCAACTCATTCTCACTGTATAAATCATTTTGAACAGGTACACTTGCTTGCTGCTGCGATGAAAGAACATCTGCAATAGCCTTCATAGCAGCAGAACCCTCATTGCCATCAACTGAATCATCTAAGTCAACACCATTAACATTAGCTTCCTCGGACAAGTCCTCCTGCCTAGGAGGGGGAACAAAAAAGGGAATTCGGCCCCTCTGCCAGTCATGAAGTATCACCTTTGCTGCAGTCATCAGGTCAGGCTCACCACCCTGAAACAACCATTATAAGTAAGTCACACAGAAGTCCACTACCCTGTCTTACCAGAGCAAAAAGCTTCAACAACAAAAATGATACCAGAGCAAAAATTATTGAACAACCCTCCATCTGATTTGCCCTCTTTAATGGGACTTCTACAAGTCTCCCCCCACATGCCCAGACCACCTAATGCCAAGATACTACCATCTTTTTACAATAGGTGCTATAAGCACAACCTATCTTGTTTGTGTCCAGTGTCCACCCACAGGTGTTGCTTTAGTTCAATATTGGTTTTGACTACCGGTAGTCATCCCATACATGGAAGATATGCTTACAGGAAGCATATCAAGTCTTGGCCGGATTGAGGAGAGCCAGAATAAATTAGTAGAGCTGATCATCAGCCTCAACAATGAAGCTATTGTGAAATGACTACCAAATATAAAACTAAGGATTCAGAGCAACTCAAGAAGAATACCTTTAGAAGTTTGCCAGATGATTTGCAAAGCTGCAGTAAGAAGTCATTTTCATCATCCCTGGTGACAAGAAAAATATGGATGAAAATCAATGTTTGGTACATAAGCTATACTAACACATACAAGCAAATCAAGGTGAATAGGTATTAACATCATGCAATGGTCACAGATCCTATCACCACTGCCTTAGTGTGTACAATCTATCACCAGAAGATAATATAGGAAAAATCTTAAAAAGATGTCTGCACAGAAAGACAACTGGAAGAAAAGTTGCTGCCTGATATATATTAGTGCCAGCTTTTGTTTGTCTATATTTTCTAAAGTCTAAAGCTTGCATGTGGGTTGATTGTATAACATGGCACGGAAATGCTGTTCTTTATCAACTAACAGCATCTCATCAGAGATTAAGATTGATTGGCAAACTTATGTTATTTTCAGCAAACACAGGAATACAAAAGGAGGACACACTTTACAGTTAACGCATACATATCTACACCATTAAGTTCAGGAGACAGAACCATACCACTCTTTTATTTTATATGCTCTCTCCAAATGCTCTTTCTTCACACGTTTCAAAACCTCACCTATATGGTCTGCAGCATCTTTCAAATTAGTTACACGCACCTGAAAATAAAACAAGTATTAGCCTGACTGTATGAAATAATACTAATATATTACCAACTAAAATGCAAAATTAATTCCACATCGACTTCTATAAGCACAAACAAGGAATACATTATCCATTGGCCAAGCAAAATAAGCATGACTCCTGACAATCACAATATATGATGTAACAACCAAATACAAGCTATGATTGTTCAGGAGATGCCAGGTTGATACTAAAATTATAACAGTCAGTCAAATATACTATCACATCAATAATAGATAGTCACCATTTTGATAAAACAGCACAAGGGGGAAGCGACATTGATCACAATCATATTTTGATAGCATGATAGCTATGACTAGTATCACTTGTGTGTCTATACCTAGATATAAAACCCAAATAGGTATAGTCATTCAGCCTTTCATAAAATATAAGAATGGTTCTTTTAGACATGAGTCCAACAAATCACAATGAAAAATATAGAACAAAACAAAATAGATAAATAAGTAGGTGGATTGGATTACACCATATCCCTAAGTAGGTGATTATTCTTTTTACTTTGCAGAGCACAAAGAAAAACACTACTAGCAAATTACAACAATGAAATCATTTCCCCACTAGGTGAAGTTGCCTGCACGGATTAAATGATGCCACTGTGTCATTAAATTAACATTCAAAAAAGTCTGAACAAAGCATTCTTTATGAAAACACATGACAAACAAAATCAGAGAAAACAGGAGGTAACCTACCACACCCTTCAACACAACATCTGTTTCAGTATCATTGTTGTGGTAGACAACACCTGGACAATCAATCAGAAAGATCCTCTTTGTAAGGGTTATATACTGCCAGACTTTCGTTTCCCCTGGTATTGGAGCAACCTTGCAAACCTTTGATATATAATTAGACACATGTCATTCAGTATGCTAAAATGATTCTTCCACAACAATAATTTAAAATGTTAATGCCATAGAGGATTTGGGAAAAGACTTGTGCTTTCATGCTTGCATTATTGTCCTCACAAACTCAAACACAGATTAAGCAAAAATTCAGAAGTAGTAAAGGGAAAGAACTATTACATTCTTAGTACGCAATGTGTTGATTACTGATGACTTCCCAACATTTGGGTATCCAACAAATCCAACAGATATTGCTTGCTTATCACGTTTCAATCGAGCAAATTGTCTCAGAACCGATAGAAGTGAACCCTAAGCACAATAATGACCACTAAGAGAATAGCAAATAGCAGTTGATGCAGAATAGTTAAGGAGAGGAAAGCAAGTTGTGTTATCTAAAATTTCAGTTAAATTATTTCATAATGTAACAAAATTGGCAGATAAAGTAAAGAAAATACATAAAGATGAAATGTATCAGAAATACTTTTCCGAAAGACTTGTTAATGTTTGCATGGAATGCTAGAGTTGGAAATTCTTTTGACAAAACTCTGAGCCATCCTTTTGTTGCCCAAGCAGGAACTAGATCACACTGAAAGGAGAAAAAGAAAATTAAGATTGTTTTATCTCATATAATAGCAATTTAGGGCATTTTGCAACATTTTAGAGCAATGGCAAGAACAAATAATGATGTTACTAACCTTGTTCAATAAAAGCACCATGTGTTTGTGCTTACAATTTTCCTTCAAATGCTTCTCTAAATGATAACATCTTGTACCTTGTGGATCCCTTGCATCTAAAACCTGCATTAGGATACATAAAGTATTCAAACTTTGAGGAAGAGAAGGATCTGGGTGAAAACTTCAATGAGTCGTGTCAAAAGAAATCTGACCTACCATAAAAACAAAATTGCTTAAAAGGAGGAACACATTAACCAAGACAAATTTCTTCTAAAATTCAAAACAGAGCAACTTAGCAGCAAATGCCCATCATAAAGCTCTTTTTTTTCCATTTTTTTCACAAAATCATATCTATAGAAACACACACATGCATACTACATCAAAAACATACACATGTGAAAAATCCCAGGAAAATAAAAGGATACACTACCTGGACAACCACGTCTGAAGAATCTATCACTTTGTAAAGCTCACCCCATATGCGTTTACTCTGACCCTTTTCGAACATGGTATGTCGCACTAAATCTCTAAATCCATCTTCATCATTAGCTTCTGCAGATACACTGGAACCATACTTCTGTTCAAAAGCATCTGCAATGTAGGAAACAAGTAATTACAGTAATCAGATTAAGTAAAACATTAGGTTGAAGAGAGAAACAACAAATCACACAAAACAAGCATTCCCAGAAAAGAAACAAAAAATTACTAGTCAGTTTCAATTAAAAAGCCAAGTACACCAACGAAAAACAAGTAACAAACTAAGGGGTGCCTTTAGATAAGAAACACAAAATCAATGTTGTAATATAACTTTTCAAGCTGTTATTTCTAACTTTTAGAAGAAGAAAAACATTTCTCATCTCCTTCTGTTTTCTTCAACTGATCAGGGAAAAAACTTTTGAAAATAGAAATGTGCACAGGGGACAAAGATTCATATGTGCTCAAGGCAAAAACCATTTTTAGAAAATAGAAAACTGTTTTTAAGTACAAAGACTTAAAACAGGACAAGTTTTTGTAACTACAGTAACCAAATAAGAAATTAAACCTTTCTTAAAACAAAAACATACCATGCAAAATAGGCCCTAAGCTCTTAAGGATAACAACAAAACCCCATCAACGCATATCCAACGTACAAATTTACAGAGAAAAAATCATTTTTACCTTGAGAACCATCAGCTTTCTTCAGCAAGGACTCATAGTCAGCCGCCATGAGGCTTGGGCGCTTCCTCTTAGTCTTCGGTCCAAACGCATCTTGAAAAGGCTCTCTATCAAGCAGGTGAACCCTAGCTTGCTACATTAAAAAATCCACAAACCATTATGAAATTCACTTTCATTTTTATTATAAAAAACACACAACTCATTCACCAATTACGCATCTTAACAAGCAAACAAACCTTCTGGTGATCGTTGAGCAGCGACAGCGGCAGTTTCTTCTCCTTCAGAATCACATTGTAATTACTCGACATGCGGCTCTGCAACTCTTCTCGGAAAAACTCAAGCTCCTTCTGATTCACAACACGCGTGTTCCCTGCGAATCATAAAATTCGTAAGTTCAAGTGGAATAAACACGATTGTTATTATTTAATTAAGTGTTCAAATAAGTAATTAAGTGATTAAATAAGAACTAAACAATTGTTGTTTGTGAATTGGACTTACCGAACCATCGACGATCGGGTTGGATTCTTGTGCTGGGAAGCTCCTTGGACTGAAGCTCGTGGGATAAGACTTTTCCCTTGCGGTCGCGGACGGGTCTGGTGTTGTACATCTTGAGGCGGCGCACAGTGGCGGCGGAGCGCGACTCCTTCTTCCCATCATTGCTGCGATTTACATCGAGAGAGTGCTTAGGTTTTCCGGAGACGTTCACCTTCTTCTCCTTCTTCTTCGCCATTGCAGAAACAGAGAGAGAGAGAGGTTCGAGTTGGTTTGTTATAGCTGAAAAGAGCGAAACCGGGAAGCACAGTTTGTATTAGGGTTTTTGTTCCGCTGAGAGGCGTGGGAACGTGTTTTTTGTTATTCATTTTTTTTTACAATGGTTGAAGCATGGCAGGCCCAATGTTAAGTTAGTTAATGGGCCTAAGAGGTGAGAACCCAATTAAGGAAAATACAAAGATTTAAGATAAGCCGAATTGCTGTTTTATTATCGATCTGCAATTTTGATCTCTTATTTTTTTTAATAATTTAGTAGTTTTTACGTTTTAGAAAATTCATAATTTTTTTATCCAATTCTTAAATTTGTATATGTTCTATTTCTTTTGTTTGGTTTAATTAAACTCTAGATTAATATATTTATTTAAAGTATCATCTAAATGTTTTATTAAGATGAATTTATCTTTTTTCTTACCCCTCAACGGATAAAAAACTAAAATAATAAGAATGGCAATGATGGCATAATAGGTTAAGATAAATTTAGCTATTTCTTTCCGGTTCTCTCGAAAGATAGGATCAAGTCAAAATTTGATTTAATATAGATGGGAATAAAATATTTAAAATTTATGCTCATGAATATTGATGGGTGATAATTTTGTTTAAATTCGGATTTATTTGTAATGTCTAATAAAAATCAGTCTTCATATAAATTTTAAGGTTGTACTTTTAAAGTAATATATTATTATATATGATAATTGATTATTATATCACAATATAACTTTTTTGTGATATTAGTACATTTAAATTAATTTTTTTACAAATTAGTTTACCTAAAGAGTTTTATCCTACATTAAAGAGAAAAGACTTTTACATACATTTTCTTAATTATTCTATTTTTTAGTAAAAAAATAGAGTAAATGTGTACTGAAATTTAGCAAAAGAAAATAGTGTATAAAATTTGAAATTGAAATAAAAGTGTGTCTAAATTTTGAAAATATTAAACTCCTTAGTCCTTATAGACTAAAGTGGGATTGGATACTTAATTGACTCAATTATTAAAATAAAGAGGAAAATCGCTAGAAGGAGGGCTTGAACCTTCAACCCTGTAGTTAACAACCACACGCTCTAACCAACTGAGCTATTCCTGCCATCATGATTGCTTGCAATTTTGTTTTATAAATTTAAATTATCTTTGATAAGATTTTAATTCTTGCAGTGCTTGACTGTACATTATCTCTATTGGAATTTGGAAAGGATTCATGCTTGATAGACGTGTCTCCAAAAAGTGCTTAAAGTTAATGGCACATTCACTTATGAGCTTTTGTAACCCTTCTAAATATTTTGGAACGCATTATGCATGCACACCCCACAGGAAAGAAGTCCACACCATCAATCTTGCCTTCTCAGACATCCTGATTGCAACTGCCCAGGAAAGAAGTCTTTATCCAGTGCCTTTCTTCTTACAGTGTTAGTTAAGAGCCTCTTTTGACAATCACATAAATTAATTCCTTGTCCCATATTGTATTGTAATGTCAAATTTATGGTTGATATTAACTTTTTAATATAAATTACATGTATATTTTACCAGAAATAATATTGTTTGAATCTTGTACGATTATTATTGACAATAATTTTTTAAATATTTAATATAATTATATATTCATAAGTCAAATAAAAGAACACTCATTAAGTTTAAACACTTGTGTGTTAATTAATTCATACATTTGGTGGCTGGTTAAGATTAATTTTAACAAGAATTTCAATTTATTTAACAGTTGAAAATTAATTTTATTAAAATCATTTTGACCTAGTTTGATCAAAATACTAAAAGAATTTTATATATCATATATTTATTGTTAAATAATAATAAATATATTTTCTATCCCTATAAATATTTAAATATTTAGAATTTATGTAAAATTTCGAATATGCTTTTGTTTTTGTAAAATCTACATATGCAATTTTTTTGTCTGGTTTAGCAAATCCGAACCAATTAATGACCGAGGTTTTTTTCCCCATTGGGGGCCTTTTTTCCATTATTTACCAAATGGGGGTACCTAAAAAAAAAATTATCATTTGGGGGTAAGTCGTGCCACATGGCACGACTTACCCCCAAATGGTAAATTTTTTTTTTGGGTACCCCCATTTGATAAATAATGGAAAAAAAAGCCCCCTAATGGAGAAAAGGCCAATGACCGATCTACCTTTTTCCTTATATATGTGTCACCACCTACCTTTGTTGCGCACACCACCAACCTCAAAGACCCAGATTTGTGCCACCACCTACCTCTGCCCTCTCCGCCGCGCAGGGCACCGACCTTGAAGACATTTGCACGCATACCCACCTTGGTCCTCCTCCGCGCCTAACATTCTTGCACCAAATCTATGCTTTGCGCACGACAACCCACTTCCGTGACCACCACCATCGTCGCAACACTCAGGACCAAAAAGGGGTTGCGCACGATTCTTACTCCGATGCAACTTAGATTCGCGCGCACCAGCATTATTGTGAGAGAGAGGATATGATATCAACGAATTTGGTTTGATGGTGGTGGTTGGGGTTGTGCGGTAGTCGTTGGTGGTGGTGGTTGGGTTTGGTTGTATGGTGCCGGTGGTTTGGGTTGGGTTGTGCAGTGGTTTGTGGTGGTTGTGGTTGGGCTAGGCTGTGCAGTGGTTGAGGGTGTTTTTTTGTGTTGGTTATAATAATAACTGAAAAAGCAGAAAAGTAGACTCGCACGGGGTTTTGGTAAAAAAATCACATATTTAAATTTTGTGGAACACAAAAAACAATTTGAGATTATTGTGAGATAGATTCTAAATATTTTGAATATTTATAACAACGATTTAGCGATAATAATACACTAAAATAACAATAAACTTTGTATATTAAATTAAGTGTTAACATACTAATATGCTATTGATATGAGTATAACTAGACTCACTTAAAATCTCGAGTTTAATTCTTATGAATAAAAAAATAGAAAAAAAAAACTCTATTATAAGTGGTACTTCATTAGTGAATATTAGTTATCGATAAAATGAGTATATATTCCACTTTAATATCATGATGATAAAAAAATATAGGTGTTAATACAATTTTACATACTCAAAAATTCCAAAAGAGTTTTATCTATATTAAGAAAAAATAATATTTGAAGTCATCCTATTATTGAAATGAAATATTTATTTATCTTATAAATAACTAATCTTAGAAGACTTTAGTTAACAATTTTTAGTGGAATTTTTCTTTTTAATAATTAAATTTTCTATCCAAGTTTGAATTTAAAACCTTATTTTAAAAATCCAAGCTTAACACCACTTAAACCAACATAACATGGGAAATGATTTTTACATTCCTTTTCTTAACTCTTAAATTTAAAGTACTAAAAATGAATGAGAATAAATTTGTGCTGAAAATAATTTATAGCAAACTATTTAAGAGTTCAATTTTCGCCGGAAAGAGGACTTGAACCTCCAACCTTGTGATTAAGGGCCATACACTAACCAAATGAGCTAATCCAGCTTTTTGTGGGTCATTCCTTGCAAGTTGGACTTATATATCTTCTTCTTACTATCTTTAGAAGACCTAGATAACATTTAATTCATGAAGAGCTTGACCGTACATTATCTGTTATTAGAAAGGTTTCATACCTCATACACAGGTGTCCCCAAAAAAATGCTGATAGTTGACGGCACTTCACTTATGACTTATGAGCTTCTGTAACTGACCCTGCTAGATTTTTTTGGAATGCGTATGCATGTGACTTCACTCATGAGCTTCTGTAACTCTGATACTTTATAAAAACTACAAAATCTTTATCTGCATACATTAGTTTGCAGTTAAATAATGGAATAAAAAATCTTTATATTTTTAGTACATTTAAATTAAATTCGTAAAAATTATATTTAAAGTAATTTCTAATTAGTTGAATCTTTACACTGACAAACTATATCAAAATTAAACTCACTAAGTAATCAACATCAGTATTCAGTGTTGTTCCTGTGGATACAAATTTGATGTTCGACCATTAACATAAAACAGTGACATTGGAAATATATGAAGTAACATTTACATTCAAGTCTTATCTTGGCATCTAAGTATCATCTTCTCCACACGTCCATGTAAGTTCTTGCATCTGAAAAGTTATTTCTAGCCAAGAAAAAGACACCGAATTGTATCAGAAAAATAAGCATGCATTTTGAGCAAATAAATGCATGCAAATTTGTATATGCATGTACATATAATGAAGCGACAATTCATGAGTTCATTACTGAGAAAATTAATTACCCCCTCCATGCATGCCCCCATTATCCAAAGCTATAATGTATAGCTGGATTGGTAATTTCTTTTATAGTGTAATTGCTTGACCACTTTTGAATCGGTGTTTGTGAATTGCATGTGTATAGAACATGTTCAAAGTGGAAGACTAGAATCAAATAAGAAAGACTCAATTTGTATAGACCTTTAACTAATGAAGAAAGTTTAATCTATTAACAGTACTGCAACTGCAACCTTTCATTCATTACATGTTTTTGTTAAACTTATTTTAAATCAATATAATCCCTTGTTTTTATTAACTTGGTAAAAAAATCAATGACCATATCATATATCCTCTTACATCCGCGCCTTCCCTGAATATAATAAAATCACCTTTCCTTGTCAACAAGTAACTGAAATTTGGTATTAAACATGGAGGCTACTCATATATTAGTCCTCA
>CM023953.1:19168588-19267185 GCA_013407115.1 Glycine latifolia | reverse complement strand
TCATCACTCACCTTATGGCTCTAAGCAGAGCTACAAGGTAGGCTTTATGATAATCTATTCATTTGAAATCTTGTAGTATCATCCATTGTCACATCCGGTTTGGGCGGTGACGAATATCCTGAAACAAATTTTATGTGGTCGTCCACAAGTAAGCAACCTTCAATAGTTAATGTTCCTAGTCCCTTAATACAAGGTGAAGTATTTGAGATTATATTAGTCGATCAAGCAACAATATCAATATCAACATCACTTTTAATTCAAGTTAATTAGGATTGGGGTAGATGAACCCAATAATAAATATGGGGAAGTTGGAAAAAAAGAAGCTAAGAAAAAGGGAAAATAAAATAAAAGAAATGAAAATAAGATAAAAGAAAAGAAGAGTAAAAGAAGTAGGAAAAAAATGAAGAGAAAAACAACTAAAAAAGGACATCTGGAACATAGAGATAACAAAGAGTCTAATCATCCATCAAACTTATAGTTTTTCTCCATTCCGTCATAAGACACACATTCCGTCAATTTATATCTCACTCCATTAAGTCTTATTTAATTATCTTTTTCCAGACAAGTTTTGGTCTACCTCTACCTCTCTTTGTGACGAACTTTTGTTATTACATGAGCATCCAGGAGCTATCTCATTATGTGTCCAAACCATATTAATCTATGCTCCCTCATCTTTTCACTCACCGGTATCACTGCTACCTTTGGTCAAATATCTTCATTTTTTATCTTATCCATCTTTGTATAACCACACATTCACCTTAACATCCTTATTTCTGCTACCCCTATTTTATGTTCATGTTGCCTATATGTTGGTCAACACTCAGCTTCATATAACATTGCAGATCTTACAACCCCCGGAAAAAATGACAAATGGGAGAAAATGAGATCATATAATGTATTTAGTATTTGCTCACCGTTTTTAGTAATATACATGGGCATGTTATTGTATCTTATCTGGATGTAGTCCACAATCTTCTCTAAGCCCCTTGGAACCACAAAGAATCTTGGGTTTCCTGTCTGTTTATAACAAAATAAATTATATCAAGGATTATGCTCACTACCTTATCCTTTATCAAACATTTGAGTAAGTAACATGACACATTGATAAGAACAGCTGAAGGACACAAGGATACTAGATCACCAATTGGAATTCTATCTCTTGTTCCTATTGTTTCTACGAAGCCTTGTATTGGACGATCTGTTCCAAAAGGACAAGCAGTGAGGGAGCAGTCCTTTGCATAGAGAGTTCCATAGTTATTGATGCCAATGAAGTCTATACTGCCTTTTATGAGACTCTTCTCCTCGGGAGAGAACACTGGCAACTTACTCCTAAGGATAGAGAGCATCTCAGTAGGGTACTCACAAAAAACCAGGGGATCTAAGGACCTTTAAAGGAGTAGAACAAGTTTTTGCAAAATTGAAAGGATCAGGTGCTGCTAATTCTTTTCATTAGTAATAAAGTACATAATAGTTTATGCAGTTTAAATGGCACTACACAAACTTACCAGGCTACAACAAAAGCCAATGCCCTTTTCCCAGCTTGTCTATCGCGTTCTTCATCTCTAAGAGGTTCATACATGGAGGCTATGAAACACAGATACGCGGGAAAAAAAAATTTCAATGTATCGAACACACGTCCGATATAGATACGTTGGGATACTCCATTTCAATGTATCGGTTGTTCCCCCTCCGCTGTTGATTCACTATCGGCCATTGCTGCTACTCCTCCATTGTCGTTTGCCGCACTACTCATCGCGTTGGCCTCACCTCTGATAACGCAGAGGAAGAGGAAGAGGAAGCACTGTGAACAAACCTGTATAGGAAAGACAAGAAGAAGAAGGGGAAGTGTGAAACATTGAACCAGAAACGGAAATGGAGAAGAGAAAATGGAGAATATGAGGCGCGGCAAGCACGGTGCAACGGCAACATTGCTTCCTGCCCGGCGCAGCAAGAGAAGATGCTTATATACGTCTAGGGTTTAGGTTTTTCTTTTGGGCTTGACTTGCTTCCTGTGCCTCCTTTATTGCTTAATATACTCATTTGGCTATTTTTTTATTACTATTTAATATTAAGACATATTGGAAATGTATTGAAATATTAGTATTTTTGAAGTAACGTATCGACGTCCCATATCGGGAACATATCGAAAACGTCGTATCAGTATCGGTGCTTCATAACATGGAGGTATGAACAACAATGCCAATGACTCCACCTTGCTTTGCCTGGATTAGTATGAGTTGTTTACAAATTAAACACCCTTCTCGGCCTTAAATCCTTTTTCCCCTAACCTAGAAAATGTGACAACAAATACCTGAAAGTGCTTGCGGTATAATTCAACGGCCTTGGCATGTGACAGTACCATATTGTGCAAGGCAATGAGAGGCTCAACATCAGAGTTACCAGTAAGACAATTTCCAAAAGGCAGCGAACAGTGACGGGGGTATGTTCCCCTTATAAAAGCCATGTCTGCAAACAGGTTGGGCTCATTGAATGTAGCCCAGTACTTAACCCTGTCTTCAAAGCTCTTGAAACAAACTTAAGCAAAATGAACAAAATCTCTCCTACAACAAAGTATTAAACGGTTGTTAAAATCTTACTGTTCACTTAGCTTACACTTTGAGGACAATTCTTAGAAATGGCAAATTTCCAAACTCACTAGCATTTATATCATAGGACTAAAAAAATGAGAACAGCAGATTTACTGTATTAGGAGACTAAGCCAACCACCATATCTTTCTTCCAATTCTCGCGGGAAGTCATGATGAATTGTCACAAATGGCTGAATTCTTGGATTAAGCACACCATGTTTAAATTTAGGTACAGCTTAGGACAATGGCATGTGGTTATTAACATATATATTAAACCGCTTAGGAGGTTCCACGAAACAAGATCTTCACACATTAAAACTGAATGCTATCAATCCGAAGTAAAAAAATAATAGCATTATTATGGAATACTAAAAACCATGTGGACAATGTTAATTGCTTCACCTCTAAGAACCAGATTGTCTATTATCTTGTTGTAGAACATAACCCCACTTGGATTTATGCTCCCATATATCCCTCCTGTTACAGCTCATGAAGACCAAATTTAGCAGACAATTTGAAAGATAAAATTATATATGCATGGTAACTATTTATTTGTATTGTTAATTACTTACTAGGTAAAATCCTTGTCCATGAAATAGAAAATCGATACACATTTATCCCAAGAGTGGACATCAACTCGATCTCTTCCTGTCAAGTACGGAGGACAATGTTTAAGAAAGTCAACAATACTAGTCAGATTATAACAAATGCAGGTAAAATATGAAGCTGATATTTACCAAATAGCGATGATAGTGATCATCTGCAACGTCACCATTCTGATCATCATTGTTTATATTTCCTGAAAATTTATCAAATTGCAGAGTGTTCATTCATGTCCATCATTATAATTCTATGATAACTTTATACATGCATGGACAACAAGGAACCAAGATGGAAATGATATCAACAGACACCATTTACCTGGTATATGACTAAAAACATCCCGGTTGCTTAAACCTTTGCCATCTTCAAGAGATGCTCCCTCAATCTTTATTTTGAGCAAAAAAAAAAAATCCCATGATAGAAACAACAAATTTTGAATATTTCAGAAACAAAAAAAGAGGGAAGAAAAAAAACTGTGTAACTCCCAACAAACTTTATATATTTCAAGGAAAGGTTAAAGTTTAGACATTAGAATAACTCCAATATATTTGAAGGCAGGGAAAGCTAAAGTAAACATGTACGTACCTGGTAAGAGGAAGTGTGCATGTTCCGAAGAGGAACCCTTCTGGGAATTGAGATCTGCTGATTCCATCTTCAAATCCAAGACAACTTTGGACATGAAATGAACACAGCAAAGTAGTGTCAACACAAGGCGTAGTTGCTTTTCCTGCATTATCTGTTTTGTACGTATGGTTTATTCATTCAGGAGACAAATAATGTCGTGATTAGTGGGCATAAAACGCTGAAAACTTTATAAAACTGACCACGTGGCTCGTCATATTCTGCCTGCTTTAATAATTCTGCAACTGCTAAAATTATTTGTGGGCCACCCTTCCTAAAGTGGGAATAATGATAAATTATCGTAGAATATATTTTTCATAATTATCTTATTATTTTATGAAGAAAATAATCATCATGTTTGGTTCATAATTTAATTATTTAACGAGATAATTCGTATTTAATTTTTTAATATGTAATTTTTTTTGACAATGACAATTACAAATTGAGAATGAGATTAATCTTTATTAGCTTAATGAATTGGGAACAACCATGATCTATGATCCAAGACCAGAAAATACTTAAATGATGAATTTTTCTTTAGATTAAAATTAATTTATGCACAAATTAATTTATAAAATTCCTCTAATATTAGTTTCTTTAAAGTAATATTTTTAACTTATATTTGAACTAATTTTAGTTTATAGAAAATTTTATTTCAATTTTTCTTTCTTATTTTCTACTTTTAGAAATATTTTTAGTTTTTTTTTATCCAAATATACCCAAACTACGTAGTTTTGTCACGTACCTATTTGCTTTGATCTTGGCAGATTATACTCAACAATTTGGGTGTGATGCAATCTAAAAATGCAGGGTTCGATTACAATTTTAAGGTATAGATTTTTTAACCCAAAATCATGGTTAGGCAAGTTATAAGGTAAAATTTGAAATTTTGATTTGACTGCCCTTTATTAAACCTTTCTAGATACATCACATATAGGGATCTTATGTCTCAATGCTGGATTGCTGAATTGTTGCTTAGTATTATTATAATGACTATGACATATTGAACTTGGAGGATTTATCTTGAACGTTACCATTCCTTAAGGGGTAGCCTTGGAAGATTTTACCACTCAAGAAGGGCCAAGAAAAAGTGGATTGGGCAAAGATGCAAAGGAAGTTTAATGCTGGGAGGAAGGGTTTTTAACCGAGTCCTGAGTGACAATGTCAGGTCCTTTTACTCACCCTCACAACTCTATTAGGTTCTTTTCTCCACAGAGGATTCTATCCTACTTAGACTCAAGACACTATAGTTTGGAGGTCTAATTATCCCATGTCAAAGGAAATAATTCAACCATTTGAAATTAAAACAGACCTCTAAAAGAAGGAAGGTATATAATTCAATTTACTCACTATTTTGCACTTCAGATAGGAAATAGAAGAATAAATATAATACCAATATTGTTCATAAGGTTTGAAATTTGAGGAAATGTCACACAAGTCCTGGGGGCTGGTACAAGACCAATGCATTCATTTGGATCGTGATGAAGTTCAAGGATGATGCTAGAAGATGGCTCCCTAACTTTGAATTCAAACATTTACATTATGGTGGTTCACAAGAAGCCTTTTTGCTTATTGTTTTTGTGGTTACCGATTCATATTCTTCAACAAAACATACTCTAACCAAAAGCTCAGTGCTAGCAATACATCGATCTTCTAACTTACTTTGTATTATTGATTAAAACTTGTTGAAAATTATAAAATCATGATTGGGTCTGATTAAATAATAAGCAAGGTCTACAAAATTTTTGTAAATTTCAATAAATTATAACAAATAATTGAATATTTAGAGAGTATCTTCCCAACATTTTTCAAACAAAATATCTTAGTTTAGAAGTGGATCACACACACATACACTAGTATCCATGCATTTCAGGTTGTTCAAATAACTTCAAACCAGCAGTCGTCACATCCTTGCTTCTAACATAGTAGGTTGATCATTCAAGTGTTCTGTTATGTTGGTGCAGATAGTGTTGTTGAGGAAACTAGAAAACCATTGAACAGAAAGCTTGGGAATCCGTTCAAGAGTCTGTCTATCCACATAATAAAGCCCAAATCTTATGTCATAGCCACTTGCCCATTCAAAGTTATCCATCAATGACCATATCATATATCCTCTTACATCAGCACCTTTTCTGCACATAATAAAAACACCCATTGTCAACAAAGTAATCGAAAATACTCCATAAACATGATGCTACTCATGTATTAGTCCTCATCATCATTCATCACTCACCTTATGGCTCTAAGCAGAGCTACAAGGTAGGCTTTATGATAATCCATTCGTTTGAAATCTTGTAGCAGATCATCCATTGCCACATCCGGTATGGGCGGTGACGAATATCCTGAAACAAATTTTATGTGCCCTTCCATAAGTTATTAACTAATGCCTTAACAAAAATAAACCTTCAATAGTTAATGCTCCTTGTCCCTTAATGCAAGATGAAGTGTTTGAGATTGTATTACTCAATTGATCGAGCGACACAACCCAAGAAGATAATAAATGAAAGAAAATGACATCATCTAATGTATTTAGTATTCACTCACCATTTTCTGTAATATAAATGGGCATGTTATGGTATCTTATCTTGACGTAGTCTACAATCTTTTCAAAGCCACTTGGAACCACAAAGAACCTTGGGTTTCCTGTCTGCTTAAAACAAAAGAAATTATATCACAGGTTACGTTCAATGCCTAATCCTCTATCAAACATTTGAGTAAACAGCATAACATGATGATAAAAACATCTGGAGGACACAAGGGTACCGGATCACCAATTGGAATGCCATCTCTCACTCCAGTTGTTTCAACAAAACCTTGTATTGGACGATCGGCTCCAAGAGGACAAGCAACGAGGGAGCAGTCCTTGGCATAGAGAGTTCCATAATGATTGATGCCAACAAAGTCAAGGCTGCCTCTTATGAGACTCTTCTCCTCAGGAGTGAATACTGGCAACTGACTCCCAAGTATAGAGCGCATCTCAGCAGGGTACTCACCAAAAACCAGGGGATCTAAGACCCTTGTCACCAAAACCCAGGATAAGTTTTTCAGAAAATGAAAAATAAAAGGATTGTGTGCTGTAATTCTTTTCATTAATAATAATGTACATAATAGTTCTGTAAGAATGATTGTCATAAGCAAAACTCTTCTGAATTTTGTTCCTGATATTAAATGGTACTTAAATACTTACCAGGCTATGTGAAAAGCCAGGGTCCTACTCGCAGCTTGTCTATCACATTCTTCTTCTCTAAGTGGTTCATACATCAAGGAATTTGCAACAATGCCGATATTTCCACCTTGCTTTGCCTGGATTAGCACAAGTGGTTTTCTAATTAAACTCTCCCATCTTGGCCTTTAATCCTTTTTCCCCTAACCTAGAAAATGTGACAACAAATGCTAGTTTAGGACATTTTACATTACCTGAAAGTGCTGGCGATATAATTCAGCAGCCTTGGCATGTGCCAGTAACATATTGTGCACGACAATTAGAGGCTCAACATCAGAGTTACCGGTATAACAATTTCCAAAAGGTGGCGAACAGTGACCAGGGGGATACTTTCCTTTTGTATATCCAAAGTCTGCAACCAAGGCTGGCTCATTGATTGTAATCCAGTACTTAACCCTGTCTCCGAAGCTCTTAAAACAAATTTCAGCAAAATGAACAAAATCTCTCCTACAACAAAGAAAGTATACAGTTATTGAAGTCTCACTGTTCTCATGGCTTAAACTTTTGGACTATGATTATATAAAGTAATAAACTGTATACTATAATCAATGGCTCAAAAATTATAGGATACTTATAGAATTCATCAGCTTACAGGACAATTCATTGAATAAGTAATAAACTTCTAAATTCATTAGCATTATATATTAGAAATAAACAAAAATTACAGCTGCGGATTTACTGTATTAGGGGGCTCATCAAACCACCATATCTTTCTTCCAGTTCTTGTGGCAAGTCGTGATGATGAATTGTCACAAATGGCTCAATCCCTGCATTAAGTACACCATGTTCGGATTTAAGTACAGCTAAGGACAATGTCATGCTGTTATAAATATAAATAAAGAAATGTTAGTCACACACTCTGCTATTAAGTGAAATGCATGTGAGTCTACCCACTTTTCCATTTGATAGGTCTCATTCCAAAAATAGTAGGACAGACATGAATTTGATCGATAATAAAAATTCTGAAAGTGTGTTGCAAAGAGGGTTAAAGAAAGTATTGCCAGCACCCCATATAATATTAAACCGTTTGAGGTTTCACTTAATAGATTCAGCTGTTACTTTTAGAAGAGTAATTTCTGAAGCCTTGAGCCTTGAGACATACCAAGACTGAATACAATCAATTGATCGAAAGACAAAAAAAAGTAGCACAATGGAATACAAAGAACCCAGTGGACATTGACATCGCAACTTCACCTCTAAGCAGCAAATTGTCTATAATCTTGTTGTAGAACTTTATCGCACTTGGGTTTATGTCCCCATATATCCCTCCTGTTACGGTTCATGAAGATCATATTAGGCAGAAATTTTGAAAGATTATGTGAACTAGTATGTAAATTTTAAAAACTTACTTGGTAAAATCCTTGTCCATGAAATAGAAAATCGATACACATTCACCCCAAGAGATGACATCAACTCGATATCTTCCTATTGAATGTCAACGACAAAGGTTAAGTGAGTCAAACATACTAGTAATTCAGTTTATATTACAAGTAAAATATGAAGCTGAAATTTACCATATAGCGATGATAATGATCATCTGCTACGTCACCATTCTCATTATTTTTTATCTTACCTGAAGATTGATCAAATTTAATACTAATTACTATCCATCTTAATCATGATAATTCTATAACTGTATGCACCACAAGAAAGAAAGATAGACTGAAATGAAATTACTAGTCACCATTTACCTGGTGTATGACTAAAAACATCCCAGTTGCTTAATCCCTTTCCATCTTCAAAAGGTGCTCCTTCAATCTGTTATTGTTTCACAAAATTCCCATTAACAGAAACAACTCAAACAACATTTGGAAATATAAGGTTGACTCGGTGGTAAAAGTTGAAGAGAGGGAGGGATAGGTCGTGGGATCAATTCCATCCGCTAACAAAACCTCACAAACTAACAACTAACATTTGTTGATTGAAAAAAAAAAAAAAAAACAAATAAGATGCTGGAGTAATGGGGGGGGGGGGGGGGGGGGGGGGGGTGCGTTGCTCCAACAATTTAAAGTTTATGTATTTTTTAGGACAATAAAAAGTTATTTGAACATATGAAAGCAGAGGAAGGAAAAGTAAAGAAGTACTACCTGGTAAGAGGAAGTGCCTGTTCCGAAGAGGAAGCCTGCTGGAAAGTGACATCTGCTGATTCCATCTTCAACTTCATCACAACTTTGTACATGAAAATGAAGACACCAAACCAGTATCATTATAACACTTAGCTGCCTCTCTACCATTTTCATTTTGTTCATATGATTGGTGATGATACTCGTGCAAGTGCAACGAACACGTTTCAAAGCTCAAATATTTTATGTTGGTTGGTTGGTTCTACATTCGGCAACTGTGCTGTTTATCTGTTAGTGAAAAAGTGAAACATATTTTTCATTTAATAATTAAGAAAAAATATTGTGAATTTATAAAAATCAGTAACATTATTTGAGTAGAAGATATTTAGGCCCAATTGTACAAGTGATTTAATGAGTTAAATTCTTAGTCGCAGATCGCAACAGTATTATATTATAGGAACTGTGAGCGCGTTGAGCACGAGGCAAGGTACTACTGGCATGCTAGGGTCGTGTGTTATCCTTCCTAATTCAGCTTCTTAGAACTTGGCCTTCGTTTGTTTGTTTTTGTAAAAAATTGGGTAAAATATGTTTTAATTCTTTAATTATTTATGATTTTTGTTTATAATCTTTTAACTAAAAGTGAACGAAAGGTAACTTTTCGTGACATCATACCTTAAGAGAAGGAAACTAAGTGATTGTTTAGTTAATGTTGCTTTGTCCTTATATAGACAGCTAAAAAATCTTGAGATTTTTCTTCAATTTTTATTGACTGTTGTTTTGGCAGATTAATCCTTAATCACATCTTTTGGTGGTTTCTAATGGATCTTTCTTGGGGGTTTCTCGTTTCATTCAACAACAAAAAAAAAAGTGAACAACAGGGTCTTTCAAGTATTTATCCTCTGATTGATTTTTGATTTCTGGGATCAAAATTTTTCATTAAATAATGAGGTAGCAGTCAATTTGTAGCGCTTTTTTTTTTTGCCGTTAAAACCGCCAAAAATACTTGATTTTAAAATGTGTTGAACGATTTTTGTGGTTCGGAACTTCCAGACAAAATGATTCCAAAACACCACACTCTCGATCTTCTACACAAAAAACTAATAAACTTCAGAAAGTAATAACAAAAGTTATAAACCCCAAAGTAATTAAAAATCAATTGCCTCATGATTCCCTTCGGATTAAACAAGGACAAGCCACCACCTCTTAATTCATCGATTCTCAAAGCTCCAAGCCGCAACGCATTCCACACTTTTACAGATTGAAACCTTCCACCACCTTTCTCCTTATTTCTTATTGCTTCAAGCTAGCTAACGCACAAGCCCTTTTCCTTATTATACCCAAAGCATCCACCATCCCTTGCCTTAGTCCTCCATCAAATTATACCCGGAAATCATGAAGCAGCAGCGGCGGAAGCAAGACTCATTGACATTCCTCCTCGTCTTCCTCAGCACGCTTGACACGTGCGTCCCCCACAACTCGCCCCAAAATCCGCTCCTCCGTGCGCGCCTCTTGACATCATAGCACCTTTGAGATGAGCCTGTCGTAGATCCTCCCCATTACTAAGGTGAGCGAAGACGATGACTATTTCGTTCAGGATGCAGACAACGTAGCAACCACTAGTTTAATTTGTTTTTGGCTGTTTTTGATTCATCCAGTAAATTATACTTTCCCCGTTATGTTTAAGCCAAAAAAACAATTTTTGGCAGTTTTAACCTGCCGAACAATAATTGTTTAATCTAATTTTGAATAATTCTATCAAATAATTTATGACAACTTTTAGTTGTCAACAAAAAAGAAATGTCACAAATGTCATTATTTAATCCAAAAACGTAACAAGGACCAAAAATCAAATAGCATAATAATTAAGGAATTAAGATTGATCAACTTTTAATTGAGAAACTATAAACAAAAATAATAAATAATTGAAGGACTGAAAATATACTTATCTTAAAAAATTTAGGTTAAATAACATTTTTAATCTTTACTTGTTATAATGATGGGATTTTAGTCTTCAAATTTTAATAAATATTTGAGAGTAAAGTTATAATTAAGTTACATTTTTATTTTTTTTCTAAAAAGACATAGAAGAAAAGAGTGAAACAATATTAGCTAAACTGTTATCTGTCAAAGAGGTTTAACACACTCAATTGAACATAATGCATATTTTATTGTTAGTTTATTGAGTATAGTGTATATTTTATTGTAAATTCCATGACCAATCTTTTATTCCTACCTATAAAAAAAAAAGTTGAACGGCATCTTCATCTTAATATTCTTAATTTCTTTTTATTTTGGAGAGAAAAACAAAAAGTAAAAGCTTAAAAATTGTAATTACACAAATACTCTTAACTTATAATAGATCTCTTTTTTATTTTAAGCAAATTACATTGTTTACTTATGTGACGTCAAATTCTAAATTTATCTAAATATTACACTCTGTTAGCTTTAGTTTTATTTATATTTATTTATTTATATGACACTAAACTTCAAATTTATATAAGAATTACACTCCACCCCATTTGTATAACGTATATATGCTAACAAAATATTCTATTTAATCGAGGTTAATAAATTTATTTGTATTAAAAATTAGAATATGCTAATAAAAAGATTAGTATTGTAATATGACATAATAATATAATTAATATAAAAATAAAATATTATTATTAACAATACAATAATATAATTAATATTCCTAAAAATATAAATAATAATAATTTATTTTCTGAACGTAAGAAAGAATAGCGTGAACTCATATGTTCTAAGCTTATCAGACGCTGCTCTTGCATATATTCATCAGGAGATAAAAATCAACCTATTCTAGACATTCAACACCCTGTTCCAATCTTCCATAGGATTCACATGCATCTTGTATTTTGCTTTCAATTTTTTTGCAATATGGAGTTGACATAACAATTTGGTTGAACTGGAAACACATCTTGCATGCATTCATCAAAACAAGATTTCTGTTGATGCATCTTGAAATTTTTTTATGATTTTTAACCGCAAAAAAAAATAAATCATCCTAAATTAATTATCATGTCATTATTTAATGGAATAATTTGATAATAAGAATTAACAATCAAACGAAAATATAATTGTAAGATCAAGACGAATCAAAATTTAGTTGAGAGACTAAGAATAAAAGCATTAAATAATTGAGCAACTAAAAATATATTTTATTTAAAATAAAAAGACCATTTACATTTATCACCTAAATGTTTAGTAGACAATATACCTGCAAAATAAATGGATCGTTTCTATTATGATTAACAACATTTTAATCGAAATTGACGAGACAGTTCAAATAAAATCAAAACCAACATTTCTCACATCTTTGCTTCCAAGATGTCTTGGTCGGTCAAGTGCTCTGTTATGTATGTTGGTGCTGAGAGTGTTTATAAAATCAGTAGCATTATTTGGGTAGAAGATATTTAGATACAATTGTACAAGTTATTCAATGAGTTGAATTCTTACTCGCAAGCGCAATAAACTATAGGATGAAATATCTGGTTTAACCTTTTCTCTTTTTCTAACTTAAAATGTTATTTAATATTTTAAAATTAAATAGTTGTCAGATGTCTTTTTTTTAAGTGGATAGGTGAATTGTTCTACCTATAACAGAATTCACACGTTCTAACATTTCTCTTCTTTTATTTGAAAAGACTTGTAAAGGAAAGAAAGCAAGTGACATGACAAAGGAGCACAATGTTACAAATTACTAACGAACAAATTATGATATATTTAAAAGGACATTTTTTTAAAATATATTTTTATTATTATTATTATTATTATTATTTGTGTTGTGCATGCTTCATCAAACAAAACAAAAACATATTTTATCCGGTTCTTCTTGTCCTATGTCACAGAGTGAATCAAACGGAGCCGAAAGCATTCACAATCCAACTACTCTCTTTAAGTGCTTAAATGAGTTTCACATCACTCATTTTCACTCTTTTCACTCATTTTTTTTCTTTTAAACTCTTTAATATTTTAAATGGGTCTCAGCATTATATATTACTTATTTATTTTAGACTTAAATATATTTAAAATATCTGATAATTGATTTCAAATTTTATTTTAGATCTTTAATAAAAAAATTTATTGTTTGGAATATCTGATATTGAAACTTTTATCCAAAACAAAATTCATTTATTTATTATAATCTTAAATATATTTAAGACTTTATTTTATCTCATAAATATTATTTTCCTCCTTTGAAACATACACAGGCTCAAGTTATTTGGTCGTTGACGTGTCCCTTAGGTATGAATCTTCATTCAAGTCATATATCCTTAACACCTTACATCTATTAAAGAAAGGTTACCATAAAATATATATATAAAAGTGATTTAAAACAAAAAAATCAAATTTTTTTTTCCAGAGATTAATAATTTTCGACAAACGATAAATGGATCGATTTTATTATGATTAAGAACATATTAACCAGAATTAACAGAATAGTTTAAATAAAATCGAAATCAACATTTCTCACATCCTTGCTTCTAACATAGTACGTTGATCATTCAAGTGTTCTGTTATGTTGGTGCAGATAGTGTTGTTGAGGAAACTAGAAAACCATTGAACAGAAAGCTTGGGAATTCGTTCAAGAGTCTGTCTATTCACATGATAAAGCCCAAATCTTATGCCATAGCCATTTGACCATTCAAAGTTGTCCAACAATGACCATATCATATATCCTCTTACGTCTGCACCTTTCCTGCACATGATAAAATTACACCTTGTCAACAAATTGTAAGTGAAAATAACCCCAAAGCAAGGTTTCTGCTCACATATTAGTCCTCATCATCACTGACCTTATGGCTCTAAGCAGAGCTGCAAGGTAGGCTTTGTGATAATCTATTCGTTTGACATCTTGTAGTAAATCATGCATTGTCTCTTCCGGTTTGTGCGGTGAACAATATCCTGAAACAAGTTTTATGTAGCAATCCAAATTTTGTTAACTAACTCATTCCTATAAAAAAAAGTATAACCTAACTAAACATACATAACAAAATGTGACCCTCCTTAATCCCTTCTACTTAAAACAATTGGAAGAAAGTGAGATTTTGGAAACAACTTTCTTGTTTCATTTCCTATTTTTACAAATAAACATAAAATACCACTCCCTTTTCTTTGTTTCTATTTTGAAAGTTATTTCCATTTC
The DNA here is from genome assembly GCA_013407115.1 of Glycine latifolia. Classification (NCBI taxonomy): domain Eukaryota; kingdom Viridiplantae; phylum Streptophyta; class Magnoliopsida; order Fabales; family Fabaceae; genus Glycine; species Glycine latifolia. The sequence continues at coordinate 19,252,920 of CM023953.1, read as the reverse complement.
TATATAAACATTTGAAAATATGCATATTTGAGAAAATAGGCTACTTATTAATAGTGTAAAGTAATTTTATACTATCAACCAATTACAGTGTAAAATAAGTTATTTGTAATTGGCTGTCATAACTATTAAACTTTATTTATAATTATTTGAATAAACAGAAAACGTTTGTGATTATGTAATCAATGTTTACACACCATTTTCTGTAATATACATGGGTATGTTATGGTATTTAATCCTAATGTAGTCTGCAAGCTTCTCAATGCCCCTTGGAACCACAAAGACCCATGACAATCCTGTCTGCTTAAAACAAAAGAAATAATATCACAGACTATGTTCAATACCTATTCCTTTATCATAAATTTGAGTAAACAACATAACAATTTGAGTAAACAACATAACATAATGAAAAGAGAAGCTGGAGGACATAAAGGTACCGGATCACCAATTGGAATGCCATCTCGTGTTGCAGCTGCTTCAACAAAACCTGTTATTGGATGATCTGCTCCAGGAGAACAAGCGGAGAGGGAGCAATCCTTGGCATAGAGACTTCCATAGTGACTCATGCCAACTATTCTATGCTGCCTTTATGAGATTCTTCTCCTTAGGAGAGAATACTGGCAACTGACTCCCAAGCATAGCGCGCATCTCAGCCGGGTACTCACCATAAACCAGGGGATCTAAGACCCTTGTCACCAAAAGAGCGAGAGAAGTTTTAAAAAATAAACAAATAAAAGGATTGTGTGCTGCTAATTCCTTTTAATAATATTCAAAATATAGTTTATGTAGGCATGATTGTCATAAGCAAAACTCTCCTCATTTTTCCTTTGATTTTGTTGCATGTATTAAATAATACTTCTCAGCTTACCATGCTATCTGAAAAGCCAAGGCCCCACTCGCAGCTTGTCTATCACATTCTTCATCTCTAAGTGGTTCATTCATGAGGGAGTGTGAAACAATGCCAATGGTTCCACCTTGCTTTGCCTGGATTAGCATGAGTGGTTTACTAATTAAGCTCCCATCTTGGACTTTAATCCTCTTTCCCCTAACCTTGAAAATGTGACAACATGCTAGTTTAGGAAATTTTTTTGTTACCCGAAAGTGCTTGTGGTATAATTCAACAGCCTTGGCATGTGCTAGTAACATATTGTGCATGACAATGAGAGGCTCAACATCAGACTTACCAGTATAACAGTTTCCAAAAGGTGGAGAACAGTGACCAGGGGCATATATTCCTTTCATATAGGCAAAGTTTGCAACCAGGGCTTGCTCATTGATGGTTGTCCAGTAACCCTGTCTCCAAAGCTCTTGAAACAAATTTCAGCTAAATGAACAAAATCTCTCCAATATAATAGAGAATGTGTACAGTTATAAAAGTTTCTATCTTCACTTGGCTCAAACTTTTGGACTATGATTATGCAGGAGAGTTCATCAGCTAACAGGATAATTCATTGATGAACTAATAAACTTTAAATTCTTTAGCATTATAAATTAGAAGTAAACAAAAATGAGAGCTGCGGATTTACTGCATTAGGGGACTAATCCAACCACCATATCTTTCTTCCAGTTCTTGTGGCAAGTCCTGATGATGAATTGTCACAAATGGCTCAATCCCTGGATTTAGATACAGCTTAGGGCAATGTCATACAGTAATAAATATAAGTATTAAACCATTTATGGGGTTCCCCTTAGCAGGTTTAGTTTTTACTTTCACGAGAGCTATTCTTATGTCTTGAATCTTGACACATACCAAGACTGAATACTATCAATCTTTGGTCAAGACTCAAAACAAAGTAGCAACTATGGAATATAAAGAACCAAGTGGACAATGTCATTCATTATTACTTCACCTTTAAGCAGCAGACTGTCTATAATCTTGTTGTAGAACATTATCCCATTTGGATTTATGTCCCCATATATCCCTTCTGTTCGTTTCATGAAGATCAAATTAAGCAAAAAATTTGGAAGATTGTAGAAACTAGTATGTAAATTTGAAATACTTGGTGGAATCCTTGTCCATGAAATAGAAAATCGATATACATTTACCCCAAGAGACGACATCAATTCAATGTCTTCCTGTTGAATGTCAAGGCGAGCGGTTAAGTCATAAATGAGTCGGAGTATATAATAAATGCAGGTTAATATGAAGCTGATACTTACCAAATTTAATACTGATTACTATTCATCTTAATCATGATAATTATATAACTGTATGCATTACAAGGAATCAAGATAGAGTGAAATGAGACGAGTAGTGACCACATACCTGGTGTATTACTAAAAACATCCCAGTTGCTTAAACCCTTTCCATCTACAAAAGGTGCTCCTTCAATCTGTTTTTGTTGTTTCACAAAATTCCCATTAACAGAAACAACATTTTAAACTCTTAACTAAATTTATATATTTTAGAGGGAAAAAACAAAATAGAATTACTTTGAACGTATATGAAAGCAGAGAAAGGAAAAGTAAACAAGTACCTGGTAAGAGGAAGTGCTTGTTCCGAAGAGGAACCCTTCTGGGAATTGACCTCTAATGATTCAGTGATTCCATCTTCAACTTGATGACAACTTTGGACATGAAAATGAAGAGACCAAAGCAGTATCATTACAGTACTTACTGCCTCCCTACCATTTTCATTTTGTTGGTACGAATATGATATGTGATGGCATTGATGTACACACACACATATTTCTAATAAAAAATAAATAAAGATATTTTATTCCCTACTTGTATAAAATCAACTTTTCTCCTCTCTTCCGGTCCAAATCTGTCCACATCGTAAAAGGTGTGCTCATGTGTTTTTTTTTTTATATCATTTCAATGTGATCATGAATGTTGCTTTTTTTCGTTTATTGAATTTTTATTATTTGTTGGGGAGAAGAAAAAGGAAGAAAGGTGACTGTTGGGAGCTATTACCTACCGATACCTAGCGCTTCATAGAGCACGATTAGGAGTCAATATGGTAGGGTCATATTAATAAAAGTTTGAAAAATTATATTTGGTCAGTCCTTGGAATGTAAACACCTTAATTGATACTGATAAAAAATTAAGAGATAAGTAATAGATATAATTAATAACATGAAAATAGTATTATGTATTTTAGCAAATCAAATGGATCCTAAAGTGAAAATAAAAAATAAGTACGTAAAATATAAAAAGTTTAAAAAAATATCTGTAAAAATATATTTAATAAGTACTTTTATATTTAAAATAAAGAATTAAATGATTTTTTTATATTTTTTTCTGGGCAGTGCATTGATGGGAATTTTCCATAGAAAGAACTGAACTTTTTTATTTTTTTTCTGGAGCCTAGACACATCATATTCCGTTCCAAATAGGAAGGGCATTAGATGGATCTCGTAATAACCAACTATAGCCAGTGGAGACCGTGTATTGAGAAAATAGCATTAGTAATATGTTGAGGAATATTGGAGCGTGCAAAGAATTAAAATTCCATTGTCCATGAGCCCACAAACCAGATACAGAAAGAGAGGAATCATGCATCTAAACTTATAGTACTTGTTCCCAACCTGTCCTAACCCCAGCCAATTAGAAAACCAAAAAAATATCCAAAAAAAATTAAAAAACCAAAAAAGATGAGTTTCCTCCACCAAAGGTTGGTCTAAGACTCTTAAATCCTGCACGTTTGAGAACTCCAACCATAGGAGCCACCAGTGGTAGACAATTTACATTTATCACCTAAATATTTAGCAGACAATACCTACACCCACAGTTTATGAGAAGCATGCAAAAAATTACAAATTAATTTCCCCCAAGAAAGACACATTGGTTGCTTAGTGTCACACACACCTAAGACTCCTAGTGTGTTAGGGTTGGTTAAAGCAACTCAGCTTACCACATTCTAACATGAAGAGGAGTTTTTTTTTTTTATCAATTAATATTAGTTGTTAATTTATTAATTTTTGTTAATGAGAGAGATTTGAATTCACAATTGTTGCTTCAACCACAAAGTTAATTTTATATTTCCAGAAAAAATATTTCTTGACTAAAGCATGGATCTACACAACTGGTTACTAACATTTAGCTAGCAATTAGTAATCAATAAATCTTGCATAAACAACTAAGTGTTTTTGATACTTGATTGTATATTTTCAGATCTACATTGTGAGCCTTCGTTCATCGTCTTCCTCTCGATGTTTTAGAAAAATGTCTGAAGATTAATAATGTCCAAAAACTATAAATGGATATGAATAAGAAATGTTAACCGTGTTTGACGGGATAGTTCAAAAAAAATCAAAACCAACATTTCTCACATCTTTGCTTTCAATATATTGCTTGCTCAAGTGTTCTGTTATGTTGGGGTGGCTAGTGTTGTTGAGGAAACTAGAAAACCATTGAACAGAAAGTTTGGGAATTCGTTCAAGAGTGCCTCTATCCACATAATATAGCCCAAATCTTATGCCATAGCCACTTGTCCATTCAAAGTTGTCCAACAAAGACCATATCATATATCCTCTTACATCCGCACCTTTCCTGCACACAACAAAGTTACCCTTTGTCAACAACAAAAAGTAATTGAAAATAACCCTAAATCAGAACTACAAGGTAGGCTTTACGATAATCTATTTGTTTGCAATCTTATGGATCTAAGCAGAGCTGCAAAGTTGCTCATATATTAGTCCTCATCATCACTCACCTTATGGATCTGAGCAGAGCTGCAAGGTAGGCTTTATGATAATCTATTCGTTTGAAATCTTGTAGTAAATCATGTATTGTCACATTCGGCTTCGGCGGTTGAGAATATCCTGAAACAAATTTAATGTAGTAATCCAAAATTTGTTAATTAACTCAATCCTCAAAACCCAAATATACATAACAAAAAGTGACCTTCCATGGTCGCTGTTATTGGTCTCCTAGTTCAAGATACATTGGTCAATATTAAGTGATCAAGCAACAATGCAAGGTTAAAACACATGGGAGAAAATGAGATTTTGGAAACACCTTTCTTGTTTTCATTTCATATTTTCATTAACAATCATAAAAGTACAACTCCCTTTTCTTTGTTTCTGTTTTCAAAGATGTTTTCTTTCCGATACAAACATTAGAAAACCAGAAATAAAGTAGAAATGATAGAGTGGCTTCAGTTTAATTTTATGTCATAAAAAAAATAGAAATACAATGACAATGACATTTTAAAAAAAAATTGTGAGTAGCAGAAATGAAAACAGAAAATGTTATGTAATCAATGTTCACGCACCATTTTCTGTAATATACATGGGCATATTACGATATCTTATTTTAATGTACTCTACAAGCTTCTCCATACCCCTTGGAACCACAAAGAAATCTGGTACTCCTGTCTGCTTAAAACAAAGCAAATTCGATCACTTATTATATTCAATACCTATTCCTTTATTAAACATTTTAAGTAAACAACATAACACAATGAAAAGATACGTCAAAGGAATAAAGATACCGGATCACCAATTGGAATGCCATCTCTTGTTCCAGTTCTTTCTAGAAAACCTGCTATTGGATGATCTGCTCCAAGAGAACAAGTAGAGATGGAGCAGTCCTTGACATAGAGAGTTCCATAGTGATTGATGCCAATGAAGTCTAGGCTTCCTTTTATGAGACTCTTCTCCACAGGAGAGAACACTGGCATCTTACTCCCAAGGATAGATCGCATCTCGGGTGGGTATTCACCAAAAACTAAGGGATCTATGGCCCTTCTTGTCACAAAAAGAATAGGAACAGTTTTTCAAAAATGAAAAATACAAGGATCATGTGCTGTGATTCTTTTCATTAATAATTAGTATGATACCCGTGCTATGCATGGGTCATTTTTGTTTTCACGCATGTTCAAAAATAAAAGTAGTTTATGTAGGCATGATTGTCATAAGCAAAACTATTCACATTTTATTTCCAATGATTTTGTTGCCAGGTGTTAACTGGTGTTTCTTGGTTCTTAACAACTTACCAGGCTAAGTTAAAAGCCAAGCCCCTACGCACAGCTTGCCTATCACATTCTTCATCTCTAATTGGGTCATACATGAAGGAAAATGCAACAATGCCAATGGTTCCCCCTTGCTTTGCCTGGATTAGCATGAGTAGTTTACTGATTAAACTCCCATCTTGGAATTTAATCCTCTATCCGACCTAGAAAATGCGACAACAAATGCTAGTTTAGAACATTTTCTTGTTACCTGAAAGTGCTTGCGGTATAATTCAACAGCCTTGGCATGTGACAGTAACATATTGTGCATGACAATGAGAGGCTCAACATCAGAGTTCCCGGTATTACAATTTCCAAAAGGTGGGGAACAGTGACCAGGGGCATATCTTCCTTCCATATAGCCAAAGTCTGCAAACAGGTTTGGCTCATTGATGGTAGTCCAGTACTTTACCCTGTCTCCAAAGCTCTTAAAACACATTTCAGCAAAATGGACAAAATCACTCCTACAAAAAAGAATGTATACAGTTATAAAGGCTTCACCGTTCTCTTGACTTAAACTTTTGAACTATGATTATGCAGGAGAATTTATTAGTTTACAGGACAATTCATTGAAGAATGGATAAAATTCCAAATTCGTTAGCATTATATATTTTGAGTAAAACAAAAATGAGAGCTAGAGATTTACTGTATCAGAGGACTAATCCAACCACCATATCTTTCTTCCAGTTCCTGTGGCAAGTCATAATGATGAATTGTCACAAATGGCTCAATCCCTGGATCAAGTACACTGTTCGATTTAGGTACAGCTTAGGACAATGTGAAACTCTTATGAGTATGAAAGGAGAAATGTTTTTAGACACTCTCTGCTATTAGGTGAAATTCATGTGAGTCTATGCGTAGGGCTCATTCCCAAATTAGTAGGAGACTAGGATACACATGAATTTAACCAATGTAGTAGTGTGTTGTGAAGCGAGTGTTAAAGAAAGTATTGTCAGCACTCTCCATATAATGTTAAACCATTTGAGGTTTCAATTAACAGCTTTAGTTTTTACTTTTAGCAGAGTCATTTCTTATGTCTCGAGCCTTGAAACATACCAACACTGAAGTACTATCAATCTAAAGTCAAAACAAAGTAGCACTTTGGAATATAAAGAATGAAGTGGACATTGACATTGCCATTTCACCTCTAAGCAGCAGATTGTCTATAATCTTGTTGTAGAACATTATCCCACTAGGATTTATGTCCCCATATATCCCTCCTGTTGCAGCTCATGAAGATTAAATTAAGCATAATGTTTAAAACATAAGATTATGGGAACTAGTTAGTAAAGTTAAATACTTGGTAGAATCCTCGTCCATGAGATAGAAAATCGATATACATTTACCCCAAGACACGACATCAACTCAATGTCTTCCTGTCGAATGTCAAGGACAAGTCATAAGTGAGTCATTGATACTAGTAATTCAGAGTATATATGGAAGGCAGCTAAAATATGAAGCTAATATTTACCAAATAGCGATGATAATGATCATCTGCAATGTCACCATTTTCATCATTTTTTATCTTTCCTGAAAAATTTATCAAAATTCCTAGTGATTATTCATGTCCATCATTATAATTACTTGTATACACCACAAAGATAGACTGAAATGAAATGAATAGTCACCACTCACCTGGTGTATGACTAAAAGCATCCCAATTGCTTAAACCCTTTCCATCTTCAAAATATGCTCCTTCAATCTGTTGTTGTTTGTTTCAGAAAATTCCCATTAACAGAAACAAGTCAAACAACATTTTAAATAATTCAGGTGATGGGGAGGTTGCTTAACTCCAATCTCCAACAAAAATTATATAGTTTTTAGGTTAAAAATAAAATTACTAGAACCTATTTGAAAGCAGAGAAAGGAAAAGTAAAAAAGAAGTACTACCTGGTAAGAGGAAGTGCCTGTTCCGAAAAGGAACCCTTCTGGAAATTGAGATCTGCTGATTCCATCTTCAATTTCATCACAACTTTGGACATGAAATTGAACACAGCAAAAAAGTATCATTACAGCACTTAGCTTCCTCTGCAGCATTTTCATTTTGTTCCAATGATTAGTTATGACAGACTCACAGACATGATGCAACCAAAAAACGTTTTCAAAGCTGATCAACTGAGCACTTATCCTATCTCATTCAGGTTATGAGTATAAAATAATATAAAAAATCTACAATAATTCACATTGAACTAGACTCTTTGAAACATGTTCAATTATTTAATTATTATGATGTTGGTTCTAAAATATGCAACTCTGCTGTAGACCCTGTAGTATATTTTAAGAAAAAATATTATGAAGATATTAATATAAGAGTAGCAATATTTTGGGTCGAAGATATTTACTATATAGACACAACTGCACTATTCATCTTGACACGTTTCGCAACTTTCGTTAAAATATAAAAATAAAAAATCGTACTATTAATCTTTTTCCATTGAGACTGAGTCACAAAAGAATTAAGGCGTGTTTAATTTTATATTCCCCACTATTTTTTATGTAAAATATCTATTATTGGGAGTTACCGAAATTGTCTAGGAAGAGGGAGAAAAACATAAGTTTTGGGGGGCTCACACGCAGTTACTGAAATTGTGAGAGAAAACAATATAAGTTCGTGGGGTCAAGAGAGAAAATGTGTTTTTGTCTGTTTTTTCAATTTTGATTTCAAATTCTTGTGAGTTATATTTTTCAATTTGTCTCTTTAAAATTCTAATTTTTATTTTATTTTTAATCCTTGTAAATTCACATTTATAAGATAGACTAAAAATAAAAAATAAAAACACAAATATACATTAAATAAAATGAACAAAATATCTTCTAAAAATAAATAATAATAAAAACTTACAATAATTTAAAAGAAATAAAAACGGAAAAAATAGGAATTTAAAGACATATTTAAATCTTTTCTTTCTTTTGCTTGGAAAATTCTAAAAGAGAGAAAATGCACTTTTATTATGACTTGGAGTTGGAGGTATCCAGCATATACTGAGAATAGGCATGTCAGTTCACGTGAGTATCAAAAGTAACATTCAAAGCTTCAACTTTTGAAAACTCTCCTTAATGGCATTCACTTGACAGTATATACGGTATAAGAATTCAGAAACATTCATCCGCTCATATGCTTAAAGATTCACCGATTTATACCAAACCAAGGATTATCCAACGTGACCACAAACACCACATTCCATATATAGATGAAACATTACTGCCAACCACTCTTTTAAGATCCATATTAGAAAAAAAACAACAAATTGATTATGCTGTAAGAATTTATGCCATATAGCTCTAGCTGGAATTCACAATCTCAACACATAGTTAATATCCTCTATAGAACCATGGCACACATAGAACATGTATCATCCTCAGTAAGGTGGCGATATTTTCGAGCCTCGTTCGTGAGTAAAGCATTAGAAGCTATCCTCCACAAGAAAAAATTTAGTCTCTCAGGACTTTTCCACTGCCAAATAGTTAGAAACAGTGGATCAGTATTAAGAACAGAAGAATTATGTAGGCTATTCCATTTGCAAATTACACAGAAACGGTGATTATGGCGTTCAGCGCTCAAGCTTCAAGTTCTCCTACATTTCCAAATTGACATGCTTCATATGCATTGGCTATTCGAATTTTGATTGTACTTCAAGATATCTTCGAATATTGCATGCTATTTTCTTTAACTTGGCAATTTTTAACAAATCTTATACTTACTTTTAATCAAATTAATCAAGTTGAAGAACATATCGATTTACATAACACTGAATCAAATGAGTACTTTATGCACAAGTATTATACTTGTTCAAGATTACAAAGTCATTTTGATAATTAAATTTGATTACTAAATAACCAAATCAAATTTAGCTACTTGTTCTGGTTTACAAATCAATGTATTGATCAATAAGAGAATTAATATTTTGACTTATACATACGTCACTCAATCAAAAGCTAGACCTTGATGACTTACTAAAACTGAAAGTAAATTTTAATTCTAATTACACCATACTATCATTTAGACTTTGAGTTGAAGTACAACCAAAGCAATTTACAGTTTTACATCCTCGGAATATCGAGAGAAACAATAAATGGATCAGTTTTATTATTCATGAAGAACATGTTAACCGAAATCGACAGAATAGTTCAAATAAAATTGAAACTAGCATTTCTCAAATCTTTGCTTCTAAGATGTTGCTTGCTCAATTGTTCTGTTATGTTGTTGCCTATAGTGCTGTTGAGGAACTAGAAAACCATTTAACAGAAAGTTTAGGAATTCTTTCAAGAGTGTCCCTTTCCACATGATAAAGCCCAAAAATCTTATGTCATAGCCATTTTTCCATTCAAAGGTGTCCAACAATGACCATATCTTATATCCTCTTACGTCTGCACCTTTCCTGCACATAATATAATTACCCTTTTGTCAACAAACAAAGTAATTGAAAATAACCCTAAAACAAGAATGTTGCTCATATATTAGTCCTCATCATCACTCACCTTATGGATCTAAGCAGAGCTGCAAGGTAGGCTTTATGATAATCTATTCGTTTGAAATCTTGTAGTGAATCATGTATTGTCACATCTGGCTATGGTGGTGGAGAATATCCTGAAACAAATTTTATGTAGCAATCCAAAATTTGTTTATTAACTCATTTCTCAAAAGCCAAACATACATAACAAAAATAGATCTTCCATAGTCACTGTTCTTGGTCTCCTATTTCAAGATAAAATGGTCAGTATTAAGTGAGATTTTGGACACACCTTTTTTGTTTGAATTTCATATTTTCATTAACAATCATTAAAAATACTACTCCCTCTTCTTTATTTTTGTTTCATAGTTGCTTTCTTTCCTATACATGCATTTGGAAATGAGAAATAAAATGACAGTGACATTTTGAAAATTATTTGTGAGTAGCAGGAATGAAAAACAGAAATTGTTTCATAATTATGTAAGCAATGTTCACGTACCATTTTCTGTAATATACATGGGCTTATTATGGTATCTCATTTTAATGTAGTCTACTAGCTTAAACAAAACAAATTATATCAAATATTATGTTCAATACATATTCCTTTATCGAACATTTAAGTAAACACCATAAAATATTGAAAGACTAGCTGGAGGACATAAAATACCGTATCACCGATTGGAATACCATCTTTGTTCCAGTTTTATCTACAAAACCTCTTATTGGATGATCTGCTCCGAGAGAACAAGTAGAGAGGGAGCAGTCCTTGGCATAGAGAGTTCCATAGTGATTGATGCCAATGAAGTCGAGGCTGCCTTTCACGAGACTCTTATCCTTAACAGAGTACACTGGGCGACTTACTCTCGAGGATAGAGCGCATCTCGGCTGGGTACTCACCAAAAACCAAGGGATCTAAGACCCTTCTTGTCACCAAAAGAGCTGGAAAAGTATTTCAGGAAATGAAAAATAAAAGGATAGTGTGCTGCAATGTTTTACATTAATAGTGTACATAATAGTTTCTGTAGCATGATTGTCATAAGCAAAACTCATCTTGATTTTGTTGGAAATATTAAATGGTACTTCTTAACAACTTACCAGGCTATGTCAAAAGCCAGGGCCGTACTCGCAGCTTGCCTATCACATTCTTCTTCTCTAAGTGGTTCATACATGAAGGAATATGCAACAATGCCAATGGTTCCACCTTGCTTTGCCTGGATTAGCATGAGTAGTTTACTAACTAAACTCCCATGTTGGCCTTTAATTCTCTTTACCATAACATGGGAAATGTGACAACAAATGCTAGCTTAGGACATTTTTTACTTTTGTCACCTGAAAGTGCTTGCGGTATAATTCAACAGCCTTGGCGTGTGCAAGTAACATATTGTGGACGACAATGAGAGCCTCAACATCAGAGTTACCAGTATAACAATCTCCAAAAGGTGGAGAACAGTGAACAGGGGCATATATTCCTTTCATATATGCAAAGTTTGCAACCAGGGCTGGCTCTCATTGATGGTAGTCCAGTACTTAACCCTGTCTCCAAAGCTCTTGAAACAAATTTCAGCTAAATGAACAAAATCTCTCCTACAACAGAGAAAGTAAACTGTAATAAAAGTTTCACTGTTCTCTTGGCTCAAACTATTGGACTGTGATTATGCAGGAGAGTTCACCAGCTTACAGGACAATTCATTGATGAAGTAATAAACTTTAGCATTATAAATTAGAAGTAAACAAAAATGAGAGCTGCGGATTTACTGCATTAGGGAACTAATCCAACCACCATATCTTTCTTCCAGTTCTTGCGGCAAGTCATGATGATGAATTGTCACAAATGGCTCAAGCCCTGGATTAAACACATACCAAGACTGAATACTATCAATCTTAGGTCAAGACTCAAGGCAAAGTAGCACTCTGAAGAACCAAGTGGACATTGACATCAATTGTTAACTTCACCTCTAAGCAGCAGATTGTCTATAATCTTGTTGTAGAACATTAACATTATCCCACTTGGATTTATGTTCCCATATATCCCTCCTGTTACACCTCATGAAGATCAAATTAAGCAGAAAATTTGAAACATAAGATTTTAGAACTAGTATGTAAATTGAATATACTTACTTGGTAGAATCCTTGTCCATGAAATTGAAGATCGATATACATTTACCCCAAGAGACGACATCAACTCAATGTCTTCCTATCGAATGTCAACAACAATGGTTAATTAAGCCATAATAAGTTAGTCAGTGATATTAGTAAGTCAGAGTATATATAACAAAGGCAGAGTAAAGTATGAAGCTGATATTTACCAAATAGTGATGATAAGGATCATGTGCAATGTTACCATTCTCATCATTTTCTATCTTTCCTGAAAATTGATCAAATTTCATATATAGTAACTATTAATCATGATAATTCTATAATTGCATGCAGCACACCCCAAGCAATCAACATATATAGACTAGTAACCGTTTACCTGATGTATGACGAAAAGCATCCCAGTTGCTTAAACCCCTACCATTTTCCAACGGTGCTCCTTCAATCTGTTTTTGTTGTTTCAAAAATTCACATTAACAGAAACACTATTTTAAATATTTCAAGAAGGGGAAGTACTACATAACTAACAAAATTTATGTTTTTTAGGCGAAAAAGTCAAATTACTTGAACTTTTTGAAAGTGGTGAAAGAAAAAGTAAACAAGTACCTGGTAAGAGGAAGTACTCGTTCCGGAGAGGAATCCTTGGGGGAAGTGAGATCTGCTGATTCCTTCTTCAACTTCATCACAACATTGGACATGAAAATGAACACAACAAAGCAGTGTCATCACAACACTTGGCTGCCTCAGCAGCATTTTCATTTTGTTGGTATGACTAATGATGCAACAAAAACGTTTCAAAGAAGTCTCAGGTGATGAACTGCAAGAAGTCCTACGTGCTCAAATTAATAAGTATTATGTTCTTCTTAATTCCGTAAATCCTACGCATTTTCATTCTAGTTGTTACGGTGCTTTTTATAAGAACTACACCAGAAGGTTGGTTTGATTCTTTTTATTATAAAATTTAATCTAAAACTTTTAACATTAATTATTTTTTTTATAAATATACTACTACTCTTATAAATTATTTATCTTAACATAATAGATACTCCTCTCGGTGTTAAAAGAAGAAAACAAAAACAATTTATGTTAATTAAAAAAGTTAGTTAATTATATTTAGTTACATAAATCTTATCTCAATTAAAAAATAAATTACTTTTCATTTTTTTCTTTTTGAAATTTGATATCAGCGCGTCAAAGAAAAACCACTTATATCAAAAATAAAAATAAAAAATCATTTGAAACTAAAACCTCAATTATATAAATGATATTTTAGAAATAATAACATGAGATGAGATAAAGTTAATTAATTTTTTTATATTTATTTGAAAAGAAAAAATGTATTTAAAATCTGAATAGAGTAATTTATTATAGTATTTATTGTTGAATAATTTATCCGTTTCCTTTTATACTATTTATTGTAAAGTAATTAATGATATTTTAATAACAATATACGGTATAGAATTTGAGAAAATGGACAAACAAAAAAAGTATCTTACATCTTACATATAGACAAAGGGAGTATTAATAAATAGAGATTAAAATTAATCAAATACATTTTCTTAAAATAAAAATATGTCTTATTAATGTTAAAGATAATTTTGAAAAAAATATAAATTTAACGCTATTAACTAAATTTATTAATTCTTTAATCTTAATGATTACTTTAATTGGTTCTAATGAAAAAACTGGTGAAAGTATCGTAGCATTATTTGGTCGAAGATATTTAGTTAAATCATAATGAAGATATTCAGTTAAAGATTTTCCTGATGAGTAATAATTATGAAGATATCTTTAAAATTATATCAGTAGAATTATTTGGATCGAAGATATATAGTTAGCATTAGCACAGTAAGACAATACTTGTTAAAATCTTTTCACATTCCACAACTTTCATAATTCCTATTATTCATCTTTTTCCGATCAACAAAGATAACATGTGGTATTAGGGCCATGATGAGCACGAGGAAAGGTGATAATGTCATGGTAGGGTACGTAGGTAGGTCTTAAAAGAACAAGTTGTCGTGTTATCATATCCTTTGCATCGCAACTCGGGTAATGCATGTTTCATGTGTTTGAGTGAGTTCCTGTTAAATTGATTTTGAGAAAACTTGTTTTTGAAAATTTAAATTTGGTCTATATTGATTTTTGAAGGGACGTAATTTATATTTAAATATTGTTTTTATTTTAAAAATAGGTTAACAGTTGACAATAAAATTCAATATAGAAAATATTTAATCTAATTAAAAATTACTTAGAATACTCTAACTTAAAATCAGTTGTATACCTATAATGGAATCAAACAAGTAAATATTTAGTTGAAATAAATAATTTTAGTTGATATTTCAACATGATTTTGGATCGTCTAACATAAAGTGCCCAACATGAGTTTGTGTGTTAGGATAATTATTTTATAATAATATGTTGTTTGTTGCACCAATGACTACTTTATTCTTTTGTTTATCCGAGGTTTAATGATCTTTTTAGTTCTTATAGTTTAAAACATTATATTTTGATTCTTTGGTTACAATTTTCAAGACTTTAATTTTGATTATCATATTATCTATAATTATTTAAGGCCGTTATATCCAAATTCTTGAAAATTATAAAATTATTCGTATTTCAGTGGATTTTTTTTTGAATAAGGACATATTTCTTAAGAAAAACCCATGAGTAAAATTTCAAAGTTAATCCTGAAAGTGAAAGTGAGGCACTAATAAATTAATTTATGAAAGATAAAAATTTAAAATTAGTTTTTTAATATATAAAAAATGCGATAAATTAATCTTATAAATAATTTAACGCTAGTTTAATTTATAAATTTTGTAATTTAATATTAAATTGATCTTTAAAATATATAATTTATTATCAAATTAATCTTTAAATATTATAATTTAATAATAAAATTATTTTACAAACTAAATAACATGATTAATTTGTCACACTTTTTATGTTACTAAATTTATATTTTTCAAATTTCAAAAATCAATTTTTCTATCACATTATATTTTAGGAATGAATTTAATTATTTAAAAAAAACATAATATCATACTCACACTAATTTCATGTAATATGATAACAGATTTTGACGGTTTGAATATATAACATTACAAACTAATTTGCATGGCTTGATTTGATTTCCCCACGTTTTGTATGTAGAATACATATCTATTATTGAGTTATATACTACTACTACCTTTGTCCCTTAATATTAGACTTTTTTTTAATTAATTCTCATACTTATAAAAAATAATTAAGATAGTTTTTAACGTTAATTTTATTAATAATTTGTATTATTTTTCTAAAATTATCTTTAAAATTATTCGGATTCGAAAGCTCACTTTCTCCGTTTAATTACATGTACTTAATTACGTATACTAATTTTTTTTTTCGATCCTCCTTACTAGAGAATGAATTTATCTTATTAGTTTATAATATTTATTATAAAGTAATTAAGATTCGAGTAAATTTAAATCTATAATGATAATTTTTTATATCAATTATATATATAATTGATCTAAATTAATGTAAATGTGATATTTTTATATTATTATTCATATACTTGATGTAAAAAAATTATATAAATTTGAATGTTCAAATTTTGTTTTTTAAAAATAATAACACTTTTTTATTTTGTGGAAATAAAAAATATACTAAATTTTCCAAAAGATAAATTTTAAATATTTTCATATATATTCATGATAACAAAAAAATGTCACATTATGGATGTGTCGTGCTGATTGTTCTCAGTTTGGGATTGAGATTTTTTTAATTCTAAAAATATTATTTTCGTGGAAATACAATTCTATTAGAGTTTCGTTGTTCATACAAATGCGAAAAAAATAAACAATAAAAACATAATTTTATTAGATTATTCTATAATAAAATTATATTTCCATTATTTGTGGAGGGGTGAAAAAAAAATAACATAAACATAATCTCATTGTCCCCCAAAATTGTGTTTTCATTATTTTTTAAAGGAAGTGCGAAAAAAATAAACAATAAAATACAATTATGTTATACCCCGGAATCAATATTCCATGGAATCGTATTTCGTTATTTTCGTTAGTTTCCGTTTGCATCTTCTTCCTCTGCGACCTCAACTATAATTGTGCCGCGCCCCGCCATCAGCACCACCATACCAACAACATCATCGCGGCGCCATCACCATCATACCAACAACATCATCGCCCGATCACAGCAACACTCACACCAACAGATCTATGCGCCACAACACCACCGTGCAACGGAGAAGTCGCACGCTCGCAGGGAGCCTCAAAGATTGGTTCGCGCACGCAGATGGAGGTGCAATGATGGTGTGACGACAGCGCGGCGGTGGCTGGGCCAAGGCGGCGACGCGTGACGTTATTCGAGAAGAAAGGGGTCGCGCACGCAGATCTGGAGTCTGGAGCGAAGGAGATAGGCGACACTGATTTCTTGGGGCCTTAGGGGGCCAGGGAAGGGGAAGGGGAAGGGGAATGGGAATGGGAAGAGGAAGGGAGAACTGAAAGGGGTAAGATGGTCTTTTACCTGGTTTGTAGGGGGCAGTAGTAAAGTGTCTATGGCCCAATAGTTAAAAAACAACGTAGTGAAGAGAAGCCAGCCCACTACACGGCCCACTCAAATTTTTGCCAATTCTTGAACTCACGAAGTCGAACACTACGCCGTCACGGTCACGCGTCCAGCCGTCGGTCTCCGTCTCGGTCTCTCTTCACCACGCCACCGCGGCACTGCGCCGCCACCCTCAGTCTTCCCTCATACATCTATGTAAGCATCTCTCTCCCATCTCTGTTTCTGCATGCTCGAAAAGCTAGGGAGAAAGGGGTTAGAAGCCCATCTCTATTTTGATTTTATGCCCTGGAATTCCACTAAATGTATGTTCTTGTGGTTGCATTTTGAATGATAATTTTCTGCCTGTTTATTCAATTTTAAGTTTTATGATTTTGTTGTTTTAATTTTTTTTCTTTGCCTAGGTGTTATTGTGACTGAACGGTTGTCGAGCTCTCCTTTGGACCTTTTGGTGTTGTCATTAAAAGAATTTGGTAGCTGGGAAGTGGCATTTAACAGGTAACTTCATCACAATGGTCTCACTGTTTGATTGTAGTGATTGGTTGTCTGATTGTGTGGTGACAGTAGTGTGATTTGGTGATTCTGGTTGTGTTGTGAGTGGTAACAATAAGTGTAATGTAAGTATGTAACTTAGTTTTGAATTCTAATATAAATTCTGAATTATATTTACGGAATGGAATCTGAAACTGTTAATGAACACATTGATGATGATTTAAATGAAGCAATGCCACTTATACCAGAAGAGACTGAGAATGAGGATAACAATAATGATAGAGCAAGTTTTTTATGTCTTTTAACTATAAAACAACTTGGGTTAAAGGTGCTGTTGATGTTGATGTTGATTATTTGAGAGAAAAAATCATGGGCATAAACTATCATTCTTCCTTGATTTCTGATTTTCTATAGCGTCAGTTTTACTTGCAATGTATGCACAGGAATATGGAGGCAAATGCAGCTTCACACGATCATGAGGATCAAGATGAATATGTTTTGCTTAACTTGGATGGTGTTTCTGACCTAATTGACATCCCACCAAATGCAAAGTATGTTCTTACTGTAAGTTCCACAACCCTTTCAAATTCATCAACTATGTAAAGTTTCAACCCCAGACCATTATTCTTTTTCTTTCTTTGATAAGAATGATTATTTATCTTGATTCATGTGCTATTACCTTACTGCTTACACTACTAAGCTTTCTATATTTTGTTTTGACTTCTGGACCGATTTAACTGTATTTAGAAATGGTGAACTTTTTCCATTCCGTTAATCATACTATAAATGCTAGACAAGCACTTCAACTTCTAATGTCACTATTGGGTGCTCTCTTTTCTTTTTCCTTTTTCTGACACCAGCATTGTCCTGATTCTGACAATTCTTCATCCATAAGTTACCTTTTTATTGAATTATTTTATCCTACCTTAGTAAAATATTCTTATATTATTTATTGTTAATGATAGGGCCTTGATACAGTAAACCCAGTACTGATCATTGATGACAAATTCAAGCTGGTAAGTTCCTACTGTAACACTCCATGTGCCTTGAAGATTTTTATTAGTGGAAATTTTTGGGGTTAAATGATATTTTTGTGCTCTCATGTGAATTTGTTGAAGCTATATATTTATGATTTTTGTTCATTTGTTTAGATGTATGTTTTTTCAATGCTATATATAAGATTAGGCAGATAATTTTAATGTTGTATTTCAGCTAGATGTTCAAACAGGTTAAAGTTGCTTATTTCAATTATGTTTTTTTTTTCATTTGATAATTTTAATTATAGATGGCAATTCAAGTTGCCTCCCTCTCCCCCCTTTTTCTCTGAACACATGATGATCATATGAGGATTGTTATGCTTTGTTATTGTCTGCAGATTGGGGAATATGAGGAGACAATTGGCACATGCCTTGCTTTTACAGAACAAGGTGAGTTATAGTTAATACAGATAAGTCTGATTAAAGAAAGTAAGTCTTGGAAACAAGAATTATGTCTCACTTGTCAGGATATTCTGACCTTTTTTTTTTAGTTAAATGTTGAAGCGTCAATGCTTTTATGCTTGGGTCATTGTAAGAGATAACTGATTGCCAAAGCTGATTCTTCTGCATTTCCTCCAAGTAACAGATTTACAATGTCTATATTCCTGTCTTCATTGAGATTGAAGAATCATGGGTTTTTTTTTTCTTTTACTAAATGTTGTTATCTATATTTATCCTGGTAAAGTTAATTTCTCACAGCTTCTTTATCTTTTGGCATGTTTAGTAGCACCCATTAGTATACCTGTAATATAGTTCACTTAACTGTAGTCTATATGGAAGTTGGAATTGCTGCTTCTCCACTCATGATGCTGTTAAGAGTCTCAAACAGACTCTAAAATAAACTTGTAGAAGATTTAGCCAATGAGGAATATCCTCTATTTTCTATGTTCTTTTTTCCTAGCTGCCAATTGCCATGGCTAAACTTTAATCACTCAATAATGATGCCTTTCAAATTGTTAAGATACTCATGTTATATGGAAGATATGCGTTTTTGAAACCACTTTTAATTTCATTTCCTTCCCACTTATATGAACTGCTTAAAATAAGTTGTTTGATAAAGCACCCCTTTGTGCAGATGCCACTGTGGTTCATGAAGAGACTGGACCATCTGAAGTGAACATTTTTTCTGGAACAAGACTTATTGATTCAAGTCAAGCTCCAACAACGCAAGTTAAACCTGTGTGTCAGCTTAACAAGGTTCTCAAGTTTAAACTATCACCTGATTCTGAAATCCAGAACGTCACAGCTAAGGAGGCCAAATGAATTTAAAACTTACGAGATCCTGGGAATTGATGTCAATTGTGTGTATTTGTGTGTACCTTGGTGAACAATGACTTATTCCCTTAGATTTTCTTTTAGATATGTACAGAGAGCCCTTTACAATACAGGTTACATTGTTCTTTGGTAGGTATACGTTTAAGGTACCTGTAGTTTATCAAAAAGTAAATTAATATGGGTTCAATCCTTTATATCCCCCTTCATTTATAACTAATACGTGGCATTCAATATAGTATTATATTAGAATATATGAAAGTTCCAACTTACCAATCTTATTAAGTATTTGCCAAGTGCCTGCCAAATATCATGCCTCACATGCTAAGCAAACTAAACTAGCCAATGAAACAAGCCGACAAAGGTTAAATTGTACTTGTTTTTAGTGGATAAGTTTGCCCGATGAACCTCCAATTATAATTGAGGGGACCAATGTTATTACCAAAATTTGAAAAAGAATAAAAGATCTGGATATGATTAAAATATCTATAATCTATTTGTAATGAAATTGCAAAATCATTCCCAAATATCTTCTGTTTGTAACGTGGTCTCAAAATCATTCTTAAGATTGTGGAGGAGGGTTGGATTTTTGTCATGGGTTTGTACAGATTACAAAGGCTAGAAAAGCCACCCAAGTCAAGCAGTCTAGAAGACTAGAAGTAGCCATGTGACGAATTTATTCCCTTACCTTCTTTTTGGTAATGTATGACTTTATTCATAGAGAAAAATTAATTACAAAAACGCGTAAACTGTGTTATCATTAAATTATTCATATAATATTCCCTAGGGTAAGTGAATTGTTAGCATTTTGCTTGCTTATAAATGCATTGTGATTAAGACAAAAATTTATCCTAAAGAATTTAAGGCTATATAAAAAAATTTACCATTATGCTTTGATCTCAATCAACTAACTTAGATCTGATCTCAATCAATTAACTTAGATCTTTTGAATGATGACATTTAAGAATAATGATAATCGAAATATGACTAAATTAGGAATTTTCAATAAAAATATAGATATAGGTGGTTGTACTGTTTATACAATTTAAAATATAAAAAAAAAGACTAATTAATCTCTTAAAGGTATCAAAATTCATTTAAAGAAAAAACCTATCTCAACATATATTTTCATACACTAATATCTTGTTTGGGTCTAGATTTCAAATGTAATTTTCAAAAGCTAATAGTTATATACCTTTCATATCTCAAATATGATTCCTCTATTCTCAACAAGTTTTCAAACACGCTAAAAGATTTGTAGATTAAATTTTAATTATATGCTTATATTACATAGGTATTTATTAACTATATTGCACTATATTGATAGAGGTAACCAAGGTTTGCTAAAGGATGAAATTAACCTAGTATATTTCTATACGTTCACATTGAAAATAAAAATTAAATTCGTATTTAATATTATTCAATTGGAAGACTGGAAGGTTTGAAATTCGAATTTATATTGTGATTGGCATATGCCCGCTCCATGCCTTGTGTGTCCTGTACTAAATATCCTTACTTGCTAAGGCATCTATACTTCATTTTTTGATTAATAAGGCACCTATAGTTCTATACTTATATTCAAATTTGAATCAAGATGTTAGGTAGCATTGAGTATCTAGCTGGTAGCATATGGACAATTTGTGGCTTTGAACTGTGGTATTAGAAAAAGAGTGATGCCCCTATATAATTGTCACATTTAGCATTATATATCATGCAGATGGGGCATGTGACTCTCTTTCTTTTCTTTTCTTTTTTCCTTTAACGACTTTGTGTTCATTATTTTTTGATGACTTTCTTCTATTATTTTGTCCCCATTAATGTCAACAACTCCATTTTCAAATTTGAATAATATTTCAAATAGCTTATTAAAAAAATAAAATTTCCAATATAATTTTGAAAATTACATTGAGGATGGATGACTGTATTCAAAACTTTGATTGTTGATTAAAAAAATAGTATTTTAATTTATGATAAATATTTTATATCTATTGTGAACGTATTATTCAAAATAAAGAGGTTTGTTTTTAAAATAAAGAGTGTTTACATTGTAGAGATTAAATTTTAAAATTTCACATAAACATATAATTTTTTGGTAGGTTCACACAAACATATAATAATAATGCAACAGTATTTTCTATTTACTTTATGACGTTATTATATGACTTGAAATTGCATTATTTTTAAAATTTTCTTATTAAACTCATATAGAAATCCTATAAAACATTTTTGTAGCACCGATGTATGAGGATTATGTATTTAACTTGAATTTCTGAAAGACCTATTATTAAAATATAAAAGTGGAGAAGAATAGAAAGGCTACTAACATTTTTTTTCACTAAAAATATTTCTATACGTAGAGTTCACTCCTTAAGGACCCAGCAATTACTCACGGTGTCAGATCAGGCTTTGTCGGTATTGAAAAATAGTTGAAGTTTGAATTTGTAATTTAAGCTTTAAAAATCAAACCGAACATTAAATACGTCACACATTCGAATTTGTCATTGAATCAGGATTAAATTATTTTTATGCATATGATTAAATTATTTGATGCATCAAAACGTTGCTTATGACTTTCTGATCTTCTATACTTTGATTTGTTTATCTTTTCCTGAAAAGATTTTTTAAAATAGCCGGATTTGAGGTTCTGTTCATACCCCAATATCCGGTATTGACCTTTGAAAGATGACAATTTTAATTTTCAAATCATAAGAAAAATTCACAGGGGCTAGCAATCTAACACAAACACTGATTTGAATATGTTTGTTTTGCACATGAAATTTAAGGAATAATAGCTTTTGCAAGTGTAAGAGTAGTTCTACCTACTTCAGCACAATGGTTTAGTTTTATGAATATAGATATGTATAAATCTAACATTCTCCTTATCATTTTATGAATTTGTGATTTTATTATTATCTATCCAAATGAAATTGGCCCTCTAATTATAGTAAACCATTGGTAATTAAAGTGCATTTAAAAATACTAATATTTATTTTAGAGTACCGATATTTATCCACTTCAAAATAGGTTAATAGAAAGATAGAAGGGAAAAAGAAAGTACTAGTAATACATATAATAGAAAATCAAGAGATAAGAAAAAATAGAGTGAAATTGAGATGTAAGAGGAAAGAAATGAAATTTTAGTGTTTTTTTGTTTAATAAAAAATACTTATATTTAAAGTTGTCTAATAAGTGTATATGATTTGTTAACACTACAATTTGTCTATTTTAATTTAATAGATAAATAATGTCCTTATTTTTTAATCTAACCAAAAAATGTCTCAATGCAACTCTAATCTTCCAAATATAGTTATTAGTTATAAAAAAAAACTCTAGCTAGAGTTGGCAATTTTAGGATACAAACTCAAAAATCCAAATATTGAAGGTAAATTCCACTTGAGATTACGGTCCATTTCAAGTGTAACCAACCACAATTGGAATGAATACAAATACTTTGATTATGGTCATATACAAAGATCTAAAGTTATATTTTCATTTTATTCTCCATTTATAAAATTTCTTAGCCTTTACAGAAGCTTCGTAGTTGTTCATGAGAATGTCATTTTTTTTAATCAGTTTAATGTGCGGGTGGTTGGGGGAGGATCATGTATTCATGTTACAAGTTAAATTTTTAATTTTCCGAATAATCAAATAATGATCACTTGCCAATTTATGTTACTATGTGGATTTAAATATAAGTATTTAATTTCGTTATGACTAGTACAATATCATTAGACGTTTGAAAAAAAAAAGTCACAAATTAAAAAAGTATAGACAATGCTTTATTATATATAAAAAAATTAAATACACAAACAGTATAAATTTTTACACTATTATCTAATAATAAATTATCTGCCTAAAAAAATTATTATACATAATATTTATAAAGTATCTTAGAAGCAAATTCTATTAACTAAGTTGATTTAAAAATTATAAATATAAACATTTTAATTTATACTTTTTAAATAAAACCACCCTTTTTTGAATTCATAGTATAGTATCTTACATGGAATGCACCATACAGCGATCCTTTTGCTTTATTTGCGCAAAATAAAGTGTTCATGAACATATCCTATCATTTTTTTGCTGAATAAAAACATATCCTATCATACTGTCGTAACCCAAAAGCCAGGTTCATTAGTGGATACTTAATAGACTGCAGCAAAACCAGAATTACACTGGATAAATAATGACACGAAAACAAAATTTTAGATGTATTCTTTTTTTATTAATTTTAAATGTATTCTTTGTTTTTGTAATACATCCTGTCTATATATAAAACATTTTTCACTTCCTTCTTATAAGACTCTGTTTAAATTTTTTGTTTCATTATCTGTCTTTTAATCAAATATCTTTTATTATTTTACAAGTTTTGTAGTTAATTAATACACAATAGTACTATAAATTAATATGATAAAAACATTCTCTCCCTTGTCAGAAATAGAGAAGGTGACTATAACTAGGTAAAAAAATAATTAAATAAAAAAAATGAGATGATGAGTTTCACTAATTTTAAGGTTAGTTTTGAAAAAATAATATAATTGTTAATAAATTTAATATTATTATACCGACAATTTTTCTTAAATAAGTTATTCATAAACAAGAAAACATGTTTAATTAAAAACATGTTATGATGATCTTTAAATGTAATTAAACATTAAGTCAATAATTAATCTCATATTTAAACAAAAATCAAAATTTGTGAAATCATCTTAGATTCTAGTAGATATCAAAGGTTGTTATTACAATGATTATAAAAAAAAAACATAAACTTAAGTCTATAAATTGAAGGAATCTAATTCATTTAATTAAGAGGATGTGTGTTAATGAAAATTTTTGGATACTAATTCTTACATATAAAAAAATCTTAAATTTAGAAACTTCAATACTCTACAAAATTACTTCAAAATAAAGTTTGTCTATTTTAACTCACAAGCAATTAATGGGTTGCTAATACAGTAGTACTATTCTAACCCTCCTTGTGATACACCCCATTGCTGACGTGTTGCCATGGGAAATTGCCACGCAACATAGATGGAATCTAGGCATCAGGTACCACCAAAACACCGCTCTGTTTTTTCCCCACTTTTCATTTTCATGCATCCAGACACACATCAAATTCCACAATTTCTCTCTCTCTCCTAATCTAATGTTTTCTTTTCATACACTCAGAGTCAGACCCAGACATTCATTCAAGACACAGAGGACAAAGCTTAAGCTACCTATCCCCCTAGGCCCAGGAACTAGGAACTAGGAAAATGCCCCATTCACAAAAACCCTAATAACTAAACTTTTTCAGACCCACCAAACCAATCACTACCCTCAATTCCCCTCTTTACTTATTCCCTCCCAAACATCAATCTCTTTCGATTTTTCTCCTAAAGCCACTTCCTTTCGCCTTTTTTCTCTTCTGGGTACGCCTCTACCACTTCCTTTCTTTTCCCTCTTTGGCTCAAATCACGTTCTTCCGTTCTGATCTCAAACACCCATCTTTTTTGTTTCTCAAATTGTTTTCCACCAGTTTCGTGCTCAATCCGTCAGATCAGTGTTCACTATTTGTTGATTTTGAATTTTGATCTAATTAGTGTTTGTTTGGTTGCACAAATTCACTCTTTTTTACCTAAGGGGTTGTGTTTTTCTGTGTCGTATAAATTTGAAGGATAAGAAGATCCTCTTTAGTTCTCTTCTGATGTTTTATTTCCAATCACGGTTTCAATTATCACCTGCTAATTATCTATCATCTCGACCTCCTTTCTCCTACTCAATTTCCCATGTTTTTCTCCCCTCTGATGTGTTCTTCATATCCTGCTTCAATTGCCTGAGATTTCGTCTCAAAATTTGATGCTGTGATCCAAAGGGGGAGTTGCTGGTTGCTGTCACTGTGAGTCTTTCTGCAGGTTCTTTGAATCACACATATAGTTTCCCTTGGTGAGAAGTAATAATAAGAGAAAGAGATAATTTTTGAAGATGGGAGAGCGTTGTAGACATTTTTCAATTGAGGAATTGCCATCACATTTGGTTTTAGAAATTCTGTGCTCGGGCAGGCTCAGTGCAATGGACCTTGTTTGTTTAGAATTGACTTCCAAAACATTTGGTGGTAGTCATGGTTTGCACCCTTTCAAGTTCAAGTCCTTGGTTGCCTTTGCTGCATTTCAATTGTGTGCCTCCCATGTTACCTATGCAAGGATGGGTTTGAATTCTCAGAGGGAGTTGTATGATAGATGTGGAGGAAATTGGAAGCGAGTTTTGAGGTTCTTGCAGTCTGTGGAACAATCCTCTCAGATGGTCGAGACATCATCAGGCAATGTACTATTTCATTATATCAAATTATTACTTTTGTTTGCTTTTGGTCAAAAAGAAAAAAAGTATTTTCCTGCGTGAATTATGAATTGCCTCTTTAATTGAGTTCATTAGGCATGCAATGTTAGTGTGTTTTTGTCAACCAGTGAAAAATAATTTTTTGTATGTTTTTTAAGGTAGTTATTATTATAAAATTCAACAATACTATAGGATGATTTATGATTAGATAATAGTGTAAAAAAAAATTATTCTGTCGGTGCATGGATTATTTATTTATTTTATTTTGATCTTACAAGACGTATGTTTCTCAAGGGTGGGGATATTTTCATTTTGCTTTTGAATCCCAAGTTGTTTAAACAGAATCATATATTGCATGCTTTGGCCCCTTTTTCTGTCATGGTCACTATTGTAATAAAATGTAATAATGCATTTGTAAGTTATTAGAACAGAAAAACAGAAAAGGGAATGAAGTTGGAGTTTTAAATATTAATGTTACGAAAATAAATTTCATTGCACTGACAAACATTATAATGCTTTTTGACAAGTGGAAACTTTTTATTAAACACATTATAGCGATTTTTAAAAAACATATATTATAATTTGGATATTTTTTTATTTTTTTTACTTGCATCTTTTTAGTCTTCTTACTGTCTTTTTGAAGGAAAAGTCGTGGAGTTGTAAATAATGATGAAAAACATTTTATTGGCAGATGCAAATAACAACTGGAAAGTATCACACCTTGTTGATCAGCAATTCTTCTGTCTATTCTTGTGGTTCTGGTTTGTGTGGTGTACTTGGTCAAGGCTCTGAAACAACACAGTGTGTAGCATTTACCCGGATTGATTTCCCACCTTTGGCACCAGTGGTTCACGTTTCAGCCTCCTTTAACCATGCAGCTTTTGTTATGCAATCTGGAGAGGTTAGTAGCAGCTAAACTTTTATTCAGTTAGTTATGAATATGAGCAATTAGGCCTTTGACTTTCGTTATACTGATTGATAAACATTATTAGTGGATGAAGTTTGACTTAGCCTGGGTAGAAGTGTAGAGAGACTCATTGAATTTCCTAGTTTGTGTACTCTCTTCTACTTTCCTAATCAAATGCGATGAACCATCATAGATTACTGCTTATACTTGCTTAGGGAATGCCAGAAAGATATTTTGGTCATTATGTTAAAAATAAATAAAAAGGTCATTATGTTAAAAAAAATTAAAAAAAAAAAAACTATGAAGCCCGTTGTCCAGAGACTCTTTGTGAAGGTAAAGAACAAGGATATTTTGGTCATTATGTTAATTGGGTTTAATAGATTTACAGATTGAAATCTATAATTTAATTACGACTATCAAGCTTGCTGCTGAACTTCCTTTTTGCCGTAATGGTTAAATGCTTGAATATTACTTTTTTGGAAAAAAATATTAGTAAATTCTACACGGTTGATTTTTTCATTTAAATGTTAACCACTTTACACTCTAAAGTTCAGGGTGTAGACCTTTTTTCATACAACTATTTGTCCACTTTACTCTCTGAAATCTAAATCACATGCATTTGGATCTTGTTCCTATAACTGGAATAGATTGAACTTTGTAATGTTATTAAAATTGTTAAAAAGAAGGGTATCAACAGGTAGTTTAACTATTTGTAATATCTCTCAGTAAGAGCAAATAATGATGTTCATCCGGTTTTAAGTTTCTGGATAGATAATTCAAATATTTGGAAATGATGTATGCAATACTTACACTCATTCATTATGTTCATGTATAGTTGTGTTGCTTAAATAGTAAAACTTAACCCCAAATTTTTTATGATTCATAAAAACTCTAAATATAAGGCTTGGTCCATAGATTTTTCTGCATGTTCCAGACTGATAATTCGAATCCATTGTTGCTTTGTTTTACTGGAATAAAAAATTATGGTTTGAGATTGTAAAATAATTAATAATTCACCTTTGACTGATGCAGGTATTCACATGTGGAGATAATTCATCTTCTTGCTGTGGGCATAGAGATACAACCCGACCAATTTTCAGGCCACGCCTTGTTGAATCCCTGAAGGGAATTCCTTGCAAAGAAGTATGCAAATCATCAATAATATTATCTACAGATGATAATTGTTGGCTGAGTTGAAAGTTAATGGTTGATAAATTTGCTTCTGTTATTTATAAGCTTTTTTGCCTTGCAATATGATTTGACCTTAGTCTGATGTATTTCAAGATACATGATCTAGTTTTTCGCTGAAGTCTGCAGTAAAGCATTTTTTTATATTTTAATTTCGTACCTAGTTTATCAGGGTTCTTATTTCTTTGACAAAAGTGATTTGTATACATTTGAGACATTATGAGTTGTATCAAGTTACACAACAGCAAATCTTTTGTCGAGTACCAACAACTGCCCATGCTGATAAATAGGCATAAGATGTTCCACCAGTTTGCTGAGATGTGCTGTTTTCTAGTCACACTATTCCAATTTCATTGGATGTACATGAAGTGCTAACTCTTCAATTCTCAATATTTTTATTGTTCCATGACGTTTATTATTTCAGTAAGATCCCCTTTAAAAGATATTGAAGTACATAAATGTCTCAGGTTGCAGCAGGGCTTAACTTCACAGTCTTCCTCACCAGACAAGGTCATGTTTATACATGTGGAACCAACACACATGGCCAACTTGGTCATGGCAACACTCAGGACAGACCAACCCCCAAAATGATTGAAGTCCTTAGCTCTGTTGTTCAGATTGCTGCGGGACCAAGCTATATCTTATCCGTAACAGAAAATGGGACAGTATATTCCTTTGGATCTGGTGCTAATTTCTGCCTTGGCCATGGTGAGCAGCACGATGAGTTGCAGCCACGTGCTATACAGAAATTCAGAAGGAAAGGTATTCATATTGTCCGTGTATCTGCTGGGGATGAGCATGCAGTGGCACTTGATTCAAATGGATATGTGAGTTTTCATTGAACAAGATATATTTCCAATTTCATTTGCTATCATTGGTTTGGATTATTTAAGGGATTGTGGGAATTACTCTTACTATTTTGTTATTGATGATCCAGGTATATACATGGGGCAAGGGATACTGTGGTGCTTTAGGCCATGGGGATGAGATTGAGAAGACAACTCCAGAGTTGTTGACTAGTCTCAAGAATCAATTGGTTGTTCAGGTATTATTATATATTTATATCCATAAGCTTGGTTAATCTGTGTTGAGAACAAATAGTTTACAATAAGAAAATGTACTATTTGCAATTTGGTTTTCTAGATCAAGTCTTTGTTGTGATGAGCTTGCATGCATAGTCCTATCATATTCATAGTGTAATTAAGTGCTTATTGTTGGTTACTTGTAGGTCTGTGCAAGGAAGAGGAAAACATTTGTTCTAGTTGATTCTGGTTCAGTCTATGGCTTTGGCTCCATGGGATTCGGCAGCCTCGGATTCCTGGATAGAAGGGTATCTGATAAAGTATTGAAACCTAGAATCTTAGATACCTTGAGAACTCATCATGTTTCTCAAATTAGCACTGGCTTGTACCACACTGTGGTGATCACTAGCAGGGGACAGATATTTGGCTTTGGAGACAATGAAAGAGCACAACTTGGTCATGACACATTAAGAAGCTGCCTTGAGCCCACTGAAATTCTCATTAAAGATGTATCCGAAGATGTAGAAAGCATCTGAGGCTCCAAAAGCAATCACCTCTTTTTATTTGTGGTTCTGGTATACCACATTGATCACTACTGTTGAAGTTTACTGTTCTATGTTATAGTACGTTATAATTATATTATAGTTATTAAGAATAATAAATAACATGCAACATTGTCACCATTTTTCAATACGTTATATAGGGTGCTATTTTATTTTGTTCAGAAGATTCTGGAACTCCTTTTCTGGTTTGCTAGCTTTTAATTTTATTAATGAATAATGGACTGTGTTATTAGTCCTTCAAAATGGACACTCTATATTGTCTTTGCAGAATATCCTAAACGAACTTGTCTTTGCAGAATTCGCTATATAAAACAATTGTGCAGTCCTGAAAAAATCAAAGATTAAATTACTGATTTAGTCTATTTATTTATTTAATTAGTTCAATTTGATTCTTCTATTAAAATGTTCAATTTGATTACTTAATTTTCAAAAATTCATGTAACATCCTTCTTCTAAGCATCCTTTAAATTCCTAACGAATGTGTCTTATATGACGACTACCTTTTTTATTTTTTGTGCCACTATACAAGTAGTTAACGTTATTTCTCACAATTAAACAGAAAATAAATCATTAAATCAATTTAGAAAATTAAGAAAATAAATTGGAATTTTTAATAATAGAGACCAAAATAAATTAATTAAATAGAGAATCCAAACTAGTAAGTTATCCAAAAATCAACATGGATGAAAATACAAATACCCGACTTTATTTCTCTTTTATTATTAAAAATTATTATAGTTTTAAATTTACCATGGTCGCCTCTCACCCATATGTTAGCTCATAAAAACAAAAAAAGATAAGATCCACACATATGCTTGCCAAATAAATGTACAAGCAAGGGATGTGTTAGACACGTGCCTGACTCGTGAACACTCTTGCATCATATAATGTAAACTTGTTTGGCAAAAAAATTAAAATATTATTATTTTAATAAAAATTTACAAAAATATAGTCGTTTTGAACCAATTTATGAATGTATAGTATTTAGTCGCGTCCCAAGTGGGCGCCACAAGTCACGCCTTGTGAAGGCGCTATAGGTGCAAAGTGACGCCCCATATAGGCGTCATAGGTGGTGTCTCATACAGGCGCCACTTTGCACCTGTACAGCCTTCCTGGGACGCAACTTTGTCCTTTACCCACCCCCCAGGCACGACTCAGCCATTTGCCTTCTATTTAAACTCATATCCTCTTCACACTCTTCACAACTCTTCTTCATCATCTTTCTACTCTTAAATATCTCAAAATTTGCTTATTTATACTTTCTTTTGCGCTTTTTGGTTATATATATAAAAATGTGTACACATTCTTATTCTATTCGTATTGTTCTATATTATAATAGTAGGAAAATTGAGGGCTCACGTGGTGTTATTTTCGAAGGCGAGAAAATGCCAACGCGTATCAAGCGCAACTCAACTATTGATGAATTGCATCAAAAAATCTGTCAAAAATTAGTTCTCAAAGGTAATCAATATATCACTATGGTAACTGCAAGAATTTGGTGCGATGATAAATATATTAGCATGCAAATAGTGGACAACGAAAACATAGAAATGGTAATAGGAGAATTTTTCAACCAGTCAAGAAAAGATTTCTTAGAATTGTACGTGGATATTGCTGAAGCTGGGGATGTTGCTTTACCAATGAGGTCAGTTGATTTCAATTCTTCCCATAATGCATCACCATCTACTGCTCCACTTGTTAATTTGTCTATGGAAGATAAAAATGACCCTACTTGGGTTATGGATGACGATGATGAAAATATCGCAATGAAAAATCGTCTTCTTGTCGAGAATGCTAGTACTTCGGACAATGATGAGGATGATGGTCCAAGCGCAACTCAAATACAAGTACATCAGGATGTAGGGGAGTCTCAAATCCAAGCACATGAGGATGTGGGGGAGTCTCAATTACCACAACATTCTGAAGGTGTGATACCAAACAACATTTATTTACATATATGTCTGGTTTTTGTTTATGTATTTTTTTTTTGTAATAATAATGGGAATTTGCACATGTAGGTGAGGGTAATACTACTTTTTGGGATGGAATCTCACATTACACATACATTGATTAGGATCATCCTCCACCCAAGCGGCTTCTCTGAAAACAACTATCAGGCGACTTATTTCCTCGTTTACATATTCCAAAGTGTGGTGCAGAAATTGCTCAGGCGTGGTGACAAAATATAAATTTTCTAGACCATCAACCTATAACTCACAACAGATATACATAAAGAAAAATATATAATAATAGTAAAAAAATAATTTCGAGTAAATAACTTACACAACATCCTAATTTGGCAGTCCGCTTTGTGACATATCGCTTGCCGCAAAGTCTATACCAAACCATGTACTCATGGTTGGATAACATAAGACCATGTATTTCAGGAGGCACTTCAACATGTTGAACTCTCCTATTCTATCTCTCTATAAATTTCCTTAGCCTGCGAGCCCAATTTTCTTGGGGTTTACCCCGAAGGGTATAATTATGCACACCTTTCAATTTTCTAGGCCTGTGAGGTATCGGTTGATCACACCCAAATTGCCTCATGCATCTATCAGGCTGCACATACTCAACAATGTGAAAACAAATAACAGGTGTCCTAGTCATCCACAAATGCTTTGTGTGAGGAGATGCACCCAAGAAATTGTAATCTCGATAAAACATATATATTCAATTGCTAATTGCAGTATACACAAATACATGGTGATTCAAGTAATACAAAATAAACATACCGGTGTCCGAAGTGCTAGTCCAGCTCAAACGGATTAGGCAAAGGGGGAACAATGGGTGGAAATCTGAGTCACGCCCAAATCTAAAGCAAAATAGTGCAACCACCAATGTCTTTTCTCTCCGGGTCTGTACAATCGCACAGCTATCTAAACAAGTGTGCCAGAACTACAAACCCCCAGCTATATGAACCAATTTCAGTAAAATCACCTACAAGTTAGGGAATGTAGCGACATCCTACTACACTCCCCCCGATCTGTCGCAAAGGATCCAAGATCCTAACATACGTGCAATGTGAGCCTTGGTGAAGTATATCACATTATGAGGATTACCAGCAACTGCACACCATGTAGGATACACTCTGTCAAAATATAATAGCTTCAAATTGTCAGAGGTAAACTCAGTGGCCGCATCGGGCCCATTCTCAAAAACCTGATTACACAATTTCAGTCAATCCGTGTAAGTCTGCCCGGTAACGACTTGCCCATCAGTAGGCAATCCTAGTATACCTGCGACATCTTGCAATGTAATTGTCATCTCACCCTGTAGCATATGGAAAGTATGTATCTCTGGCCTCCACCGCCCAACCATAGCACTAATAAGGGCTGCATCAATATGAAAAATATAAGTCACTTATCAATTTATAAGTTCAAAATACACTAATTTCAACACACTAAACATAACAATATTCGTAAATGAATACCTACATATATCGCATGTGAGCAACATGTATGAAACCAGCCTGAGTCAAATACTGTGCGACTAGGTCTGAAATATCATCGGGTAGGGGTCCACCACTAAGTCTACCTCCTCGGCGAATCTTTAGCTCTATCTGTGTTTTCTCGTTCCAAACAGCCTATGGAAGATGGGTGCGTTGTATGCACCTCCTAAGTATATCTCATCTATATGGTCCAGGAAGAACATGCGTTGTGGAATAGTAGGCTCAAGCTCATGGCCAGATGCAGAACGATGTGACTCAGATGACGATGACTCGACCATAATAATATGCTACACATTTTATAATCATATTATTATAATTTATTTAATTTCAAATAAATATTATTTTTAAAAATTGATTATGTATATCTTAGGTAGGTCCTTAATCATAACCTAGGTCACTAACTAATAATATTCCAAGCCAATAAACATGTTATAACTCACTAACTATATCGCTAAAATATTTTTTAAGTAACTATTTATAATATAAATCACTAACAATTTTCTAGATCAATAACAATTTTCTAAGATAATAATATAATATATTTCATGTAATTTAAAAAGCAGATATTCGAGTACTTACTTAACTGGCAAAGTAGAGAGAAGTCAGAGTAAAGTGTTAGAGAGAAGGTAGAAGTTAAAAAATGAAGTGAAAAAGTGAATTTGGGTATATATAGGAGTGCAAAGTGGCACCTGTATGAGACATCACCAGTGGCGCCTATATAGGGTGCCACTTTGCACCTATTGCACGCGACTTGTAGCATCCACTTGAGTGCTATACATTAGTAAATTGGTTCAAAACGACTATATTTTCAAAAGTTTTATTAAAATAACAATATTTTAATTTTTTGCCAAACTTGTCTAATATCTTAAAGTGTTATAACAAAAAATATCTACCAGTCTAACATTTTCTAAAATTAAAATCGTACAAGGAAAATGTGTCTCCTGTGTTCTCTGTTAACCACCACATTCATTGTCACTAAAATGATAGCAATGATTTGAAATTTCCCCTAGCCAGACACTTTAATCAAGTACTTCACTGATAATCGGATGGTGTCCAACTGTCCGAATCTAATATTGTCAACAAGTTAGTATGAGAACAAAGACTTTGATAATCTGTTATAGGGCCTCCTCTACTCCTCTAGTACAAACTTTTTCTTCAATAGTTTCAGTCAATTCCAAAATGTCTTTTATGCTCACTTTTCCCAATGTACCTCCTTAAAGAAAAAGGTGATCCATTCATGTTTTGTGAGTTGTGACACTTAGGAAGATTTTAAAAAAATAAGCATTTTATGAACAAATCGTGAAAAGATTCAAGCCTTGTTGAAGGACCTTAAAAATGTACATGATATATATGCATCTTTTAAAAACAACACTGTTAATAGAAGTCAATAGTTACAAAATAAACTACTGAACAAACCAAGTGCTCTCAAGTTTCGACCTTAACCACAAAAATCTGAAGCCAAAATGGTTGCACAAATCTCGTTGCAATATAAATAGTCTCATTGGAAATGGGAACATTTTAAGTTCTTTCAAACAAACTGAGGCAGGAAAAATTGGTCCTCTACAAAGAATTGCGTTGAAGGGAGTTTTCTTATTAGAAGGGAAGCACACAGAAATAAAGCACAACAAAAACCAAACCTCCCGGGCTACATTGCAATACTCATAACAAAAGAAGGGCCATGTTCATAGACCTTGGTGTTCTTGCTTCTCACCAGCAGCATCCAAAGCCAATAATCTACATAGTCTCTAAATGTTCTCTGAACACCTTCAACATATTAGAAAAAGTGACAATGCCAACTAAGCTACAATCATCCTCAATAACCCACAAGTAGTTCACTCTATGAGCAATGGCCTGGATCATCACAGCAACAAGGGAGCTCTTGGGATGACACACTATAGCCTCAGCCTTCCTCACCATCCGAGCCGAGTAGCTAGATGACCTTGCCAACCTTCCAGACCTAGCCGGTGTCCTTGTTGGTAACTCCTCATCGGAGGAAGAGGAAGAGGAAGAGGATGCCGATTGCGAACTCTCGCAAGATGACAAAATTGTAAACTCCTGCAACATCGTCTCCAAACTCTTCTCCTTCAGCCTCGCCTTGACCACTCTCACAAGATCCTCAGGAGGGCCTCCGCAATCAATGTAGGCCATCAGGTCCCCCGCGGACAAGGTGGCAATGGCAGCCGCGACCGTCTCATCGCAGCAAGCGAGGGTGAAGGGTGATATCTCCCCAATGAAAGTGCCATCACTGTCCACAATGGCAACAGAAGTTTGCTGGGTAAGGGACTTTGAGATGGCTCCAACTGCAGAAGATGCAGGGGAGTAGTAGTCAATGGCAAGCACATCAGAGCTAATGATTCCAAGAGAGTCAATAGACAAAGCAGGGAGTGGAGTGAAGACCCCAATGGAACCAAGAAGGAACCTAATCACATCCTCTTGAGTCAACCAACAGAATTCACAACTACTATGGCTGTTGATTGTTGATGATGCCTTCTGATGCTGCTGCTGTTTCCTTCTTGAAACTCCACTCCTCTTTGTTGGCAATATTGGCACCACAAGATTCTGTGCACCTTGGAGGATAAGATCAATAGCTTCAAACAAGCTGAAAAAAACATCAAAATAACAAAGAGGAAGTAGGGTTAATTCACCTAACTCTTCATCTGCACTACATACTAAAACACCAGAAAGAAACAAAATTTAACTCCACCCCTAAAAAAATCAGATTCAACAAATTCAAGACAGATTATTATAATTAATAAATAAATTAAAGCAAAAGAGAATCACTCCACCTTGCCTTATTTTTTTTCTGTTTTGGATTTTCCAAGGTTTCTTTTCTTCTCACTTCAACTAGTCTCTCGAGATATGTTCAGAAACTAAATCTAGACATTTTTATACACACATAAGTGTCAGAATCAAATTAAGACCACATGATCCAAAACCCATTCACTCTGACTTTGACTAAATCCAACACGCCTTATGAATCAACCTTCCATATTCCTCAAATATAATACTACTCAATTAAGTAATCTCCGTCCTTCTCAATTAAAATTGAAAATTTCACCTTGATGGCTCACACAATAAATAAAAAAAACATATTTAAAATCAGCGCTGATCACGAAGATGAAACTCTATTTTTGATGGGGGAAAAACAGTAAAAATACCCACATGATCAAATATCACAATCATTCATTATTTTAAACCTTAGTTTCATAAAAAGAAAATTATATGACTTTTAAAAATTAGTGTCCGACCACACTTTTGTTTTGACAATAACATCAAGAATTTTTTTTGAGTGTCCAGAATCATAATTGCGGTGCCATCCATCACATTTTTTCAACAATTTCCCTCAATATCAAGTAATTGGACACAACAAAACTTTTGGATCACCCTATTATTTGTGTAAAATATTCATCAACTTTACCATAAACAACTCGTATTAAGAAATCTGATATCACTTTTAATGAAATCTCTCTTATCAATGTATTTGAATTTAATTTCACTCGAACCAATGACATGTTAATGACCGCAATTTAAAATCTCCAAAATATATTTAACAAAATTTATGGAAGGAGTAATAAAGTGTCCATTTCCATGGTGAATGTTGAGTAAGCAAATGAAAACGGGGGGTCACCTAGAAGAAGGTTGAAGATGCACAACGAGAGATTGATCCTTAGGGAGAATTGAAGAAAGTGGTTCTTTGAGAGCTTCAGAAGGAGACAAGAGATTGTCCTCTCTGCAAAGGTAGCAAATAACATCGACCATGCACAGTTTCCCAACGCAACGAACCTCGTTCTCGTTCTCGCAGAAGCTCCACACGCTGACGTGGGTCTCGTGGTCGGAGCTCTTGAGCGCAACCAAGGCGTCGGCGACGGTGGCGGCGGCGGAGAGCGACCTCAGCGGCGGCTTCCCAAGGCAGAGGTCCGATACATCGCGCGCCAGAAAGCTCACTGCCATACAAAGGGTGGGTCTCCGGGGAACTTGAATGCGGCGGGGCGGGGCGGCGCGTGGTTGTGAATGTGGCGGTGGTGGGTGGTGGTTGTTGTGGGGAAATGAGGGAGAAGAAGGGGTGGGTATATTTATAAAGGAAAATAAGGATGTTCGATTCAGAAGTGTGAACTGTGTGTAACAGAGGGGTACGGTACTAAGGTACAAGTGGGGTTCTTTCATCTTTGGCTTTTTCTTTTCAAATAAATGGAAATAATTAATGTACTTTTTCCACGTAGAACTAAAAGCGTGTTTAATTTATTTTGAACTTTTTTTATATGTAAAAATTAAAGATAATTATTTACAATAATTTATTTTGAACTTTGAAGTAATACTTGTTTTCTTTTATTTTTTATTGTTATTATTTTATTAAAAAGTTTTTGATGACCAAAAAGAGTAAATGATTTCTCTCTATAAAATTCTTTTCCATATGAGTGTTAAGTGATGGGTTAGCATTTAACATGCTATTAATACTTAATAATAAAAAATGCTGGGAATGGGTTTGATTTATTTAAAATTATTTAAAAGACAAAATTAAAATGAGTATTTTTTACATCAATAAAATCAGATCCTTTCCATTTCAATAAGCTGATAGATACAATGAGGAGCATCATATTCTAATTGATAATCAAATTTAAAATGAGAATTTTTAAGTGGAATAAAAGGTGCTTAATACTTTTTTATGTCCAAAAAGGACCCGAGAAAGGAAAAAAATTAAAATCAAATCAAATTTAGAATAAGAGTTTTAATGTGAAATAAAATGTATTTAATTGATTTATTTTTTAATTATTCAGCGAGTCTTCAACTTTTACTAAATTTTTAATTCAGTTTTTGAAAAAAAATATCTCTTTTAATTGGTTCTCTAAACTTGTATTTATTTTTTAATTAGATCTAATATCCTATGGAGATCCAATAGGGGCCTAGTTGGAAAAAAAATACAAGTTTAGGAACTCAATTGAAAATGATATTATAATTGGAAATCCAATTGTCTTGTTTTCAATTAGCATATAATTATCCCAATTTAATCAAAAGCCTTAAATTTAAATTCTCAATATATAATTATGTTAAATATTTGAAACCAAAATTTGATTGCTCATATGATCTTATTCAACTTATACTATATAATAATAGTTGACACTTATAAATATCCACATATCTTCTTATATCTCCACAACTCTAATGGATCAACAAGTTATCACGATATTCTTAATCATTTTAATTTCAGCATTTTATCATATTCATAGAATAATTTTATCATTTTCTTACATTAAGTATACCTTTCTCTAACCCCTTAATTTCCTTTCAATCCTCATTTCTTCTTGAAATTCATTATATTTTTTATTTTTTACTTATTTATATTGACACACTTTATTCTTTACTGCACTCTTTTATTTTTAATTTGTTGTCAAAATTAATCTTTATTCGCAAAATTTTACCATTAACACTTGTAGAAGCATTTTATATGACTGTGCTTTTTCTTTTTTTACACTACGACTTTTTTGTATTTTTCTTTGCTGGAAAGCGGAACCTGATTGAAGTTTATGATAACCTGATCGGAGTTTAGTGTATGAGTATGACCAAGACCAAGAAAATGGAGCTTGGTACTACTTGACCTGCTGGGGGCTACATGTCAAAATTGTCCACGTGTTATTCACAACAACTTGCAAGGAGGAACTTGAGAATTTTCCTTTTTCTTCCTACCAATTATGAATGCAGTTATTTTTAAATGGGATTTAAACCATTTTAATTTTGAACAGATTATTGATAAAGTGACC
Source organism: Glycine latifolia (assembly GCA_013407115.1). Classification (NCBI taxonomy): domain Eukaryota; kingdom Viridiplantae; phylum Streptophyta; class Magnoliopsida; order Fabales; family Fabaceae; genus Glycine; species Glycine latifolia. The sequence continues at coordinate 19,213,853 of CM023953.1, read as the reverse complement.
AAATAACTATTAATCTTTTTCAAGTATTGTATAGATTTAGAAGAAAAAATAATTTTTTAACATATAGTACATTTTTAAAAATCTAATAACATTTATAATTATTTAGAACATGAAGAATATGATAAAAATAACTCATTTACAATTATTGTTACTCTATCTCAAGAGGACCTACTATTGTTTGATCAAGTACACTATGAAAACCACAATGTTTATATTAGCTTCCTGATTTTGGTTAGACAAAAATAACACTAGTAGAAGTAACCCTAATACTCAATATTTTTTCATCTATTAAAAATGACATTTTTAAGTAATTAGTGAGTTTAAAATAAACAGGGTTTGAAATATTTTATTTGGTTTAATTCATTTTCATACATACAAAAAATGTTCAATTCATAGTTTTTTTATATATAAAATGAGTTTGAGAACTTTTAAGTAAAGAGAAATTGATTATTTCACTAGTAATATGCTATTTTACACTCTAATCACAAAATTGTTATGTACACCAGTTTATTAACTTTTTTAAAAATTATCTTAAATTCATTTAATAATAATTTATAAATAGATAATAATATAAAATTGTTATACACTTTCTTTCGATGGGTGCACAAACAAAATATATAACTAGGGAATTAAGGCGAATGTGCCTTAGACCTCATTTTTTTAACCGTTTACTATATATAGGTATAATAATATAATGGAATTTGGCTTCATGCTTTGACATTACAAAAATAATAAGGTCTAATTTCGCACACATTTGTGTGTGATAAGTTGCCCTTCAACATTCAAAGTCTGGTCTTTTATGTTTTATTGTTGTATTTATTTAATTTTATAAGGAAATTATTGCCTTTATTAGTTTAACTTTAACATAACTATGTGTTTTTTTAACCAACTAATTGGATATAAATAATTAATTTCTTAAAGTTAAGTTAAGATTGAATTATTTAAATATTATTTGAGTTTGATTTTTATAAGATTTTACTTATCTCCCAAGTGAATTACAAATTAATTAAAGTCTAATTTACAGATTAATTAAAGTCTATTTTCTTTGATGAATTGAAGGGTTAAGATAAAAAAATAATGTGTTTTTTTACCTTTAAATTTTTTAAAAATAAATATTAATTATTAATTTTTTAGTTTTGCTAATGAAAAGGATTTGAATCTGACTTTTTTCTCCCTTTTTTTCTATTAACCAACCAAATGGTCTAAAACCTAGATGAAAAAAACTGGATGACGTTCACTGGTTATAAAAATATTTAGGAACAAAAATCATAAATGTCAAAAAAATTAAGAAAAAAATATAATTTATCCTTAAATAAAATACTTAATTGAATTATTTATCTAAATATGTCTTATGCAGAGTCATATAGAAAGAAATATTTTGACCTTTTTTATTTATTTTACATAGCACATGTATATATTTTTCATCAAATGCAATTTTATTTAAGTTAAGATAAAATTATCATAAGTGATAACACTCTTCCTTTTTTAATATTTAATTTAGTGTCATATTAAGATTCAAAATTTGAATTTCTAATTGAGCTATGGAATAATTCCGTGACTGTTGATTGATACACTGGTATTTTAGACTACTCCTTTGCAGAAGCTATCATGGCTCATGAGAATGCTTAACATATTAAAACAACCAGTCTATTTTACCTGTCATTTTTGACACGTAATTTCCTGTCTTTTTATACATATACTAATAATTAATTAGCTCAGTGGTAGCTAATTCAAAATCAATTTCGGGTATGTGTTGTTGGGCTCTTATTTCCTTTACGTATTTATTATTACAACTTTTGGTTATCTGGATCCATCCTTCATCCTTCAAATCTCATCATTTTCTAGTGGGACATACTTTGACAAGGAAAATAAAATAAAGCACATAGAATATTAACTTTATCTTCAGCTAGGAAAATTAACCTTATCTTCAGACATTCTAGTTGATAAATCCAATCCATTTCGATCTTGTTTAAGTGCTTGTTGATTTTACCTTCACTTATTTAGTATTTTCGGTTTCTCTTTTTGCCTTCTTCATTGCACTCAAATTCACACGTTATTGGAACTTGGATGATACGCAGAGATCAGTGGCAGGCGCATCAACCACCACTGTACATTCATTCCAAAATTGGTGTGTAAAATGTAAAGAAAACATTGAAGACCCTTCTTAGTTCTTAGTAGTGCTAAACAATTGCATCTTTGCAGTGCAATTTACTTTTATGAATTTAATTCAGTGGTATACTTTTTTTATAGATAAAATTCAGTGATATAGTAGTAAATTACAAATGCGGATTATCACTGAAAGCATTAAGTTTTGCCAAAATTCTTCTTCACAATGAATCCTAAAATGAACTAATAATTCCAAATTACACGAATTCAATTGGTGTGGCACGACATCTACATTAGGATTAGGCACGGAGCATTGATGTCAAGATCAATGTCTCTCATTTTTCCCGATTCCGTTGTCTATCACTCATTTTTCTTTTACTATACAACGAGAACAGTTAAGTTTGAATTTAAAGTCACATACAAATTATTTAAAATTTTCACCACCACTACTGTCCACTAAATCAACCTAATGAATTATAATCACTCTGATGATTTGAAAGTAAATGGGGTTTCCGTCCTATCATTCTTCACAATATAATATACTTATAAGTCCCGTTTATAATATTTTTGCAATATTATTGTTAATAAATTATTTATCAATATAACAATGTTTATATCTTTTAATTCAAAATAAATATATGGATTGATGAACCTTTTTTATGGTTATGAATTGATGACCTTGTCGTCTATTAAATTGGTATTATCAATTTCAAAAACTACTATTAAAAAAAAACTTCTCTTATCGTAATAAAGCTTATAATTTAAAATTATAAGATTATTATTATTAATATATATTCATTAAATTTAATAATTTAAAATTTATTTATTAAAATAAAAAATAAATTCGTCTGAAGTAAAAAAAAACTATCAAATAATGTCAAAAATCAAGATTAAAATTAAATATATATCAATGTTAAATATTTAAATAATTAATATTTTGTAGGTTAAATTAAATAATTAATATTATTTATATAATATTTTTTACAACATTTAAATGTTATATTTATGTAATAATTTTTTAAATACTTTATTCATTTTATTTCATATGTTAGACAAAAAGCAGTACTATATAATATTTATTTTACGAATACAATTTCTCCACTCAAATTATTGAATTTATATGCGGTGGCAGGATCGCCACGTGGTCTGAAGGGACGCGCTTATCGAATTGATGTCTGGAACTATAGTGTTTTCCGCGAGCGACGCGTTTATCTTTGTCTTCAACTATGTCTACGCCATCATCATTCATTCGTATTTCGTAGCCCAAAACATTGTACTTCAGATTCCGAGTTAATGGTTGAAGCAAAAAGAAAAAAATCCGAGTCAAAAATAAAATTTACCTTAAATTTTTGTTCGATAGAATAGAAAGAAAATAAATTTTAAAAAATAAATTTTTTTAATTAAAATAATTAATATAAAAATATGAATTTCATATTATTTTATTATTTATTTATATTCTTTTCTTCTTTTTTTTTTATCTTCAAACAAACACATACATGATCGAGATTTTTTCGTTTTCTACGTAAATAAGATATTTTTTAACAGAAAAAAAGTTTATATCATATCAGTCATCAGTTAATTAACATTGAGGAGTGAGGAATTGTAGGTACTAGCGTAAGAAGTAACGAAGCTTATATCATATCATTCATCAATTCATTAACAATACATTGAGGAGCAGAGCGAAAATTACAGAGACTAGCATAAGAAGTAACAAAGCTTATATCATATCATTCATCAGTTCATTAACAATACAATGAGGGGCAGAGTGAAAATTGTTAGGACTAGCGTAAGTAGACATCCTAAGCTAAAGCATGACAAGCTATATTTATTTATCTCTTGACAAATCTAACACTAATGAAGGTGTCTTTAATTTCACATTTGACCATCGAAACTAAGGTCCATTCTCATAGAAAGTTGTGTCTTCAAGTTTAACAAATTATTTTTACAATTGAGTTAAAGTAATATTCGTCCAAACTTAGATTGAATCCAAAACTACTTTTCTTTTACTTTTTTTTAAATGTAGAAAGTTTTAAACATAGATCAAGTTACGTTAAAACTAAAGGTAAGTCTATGGGATTGAGTTTGGTGAATTTTAAATTTTAAATTGTAATCAAAACACACACTTAACAGTTAAACGTGAATTTAAATTTTCTAAAAGAAGTGGTATATATTCTTGATTTGTTGAAGGAGACAAGTGTGTTTGCTTGGATGTGAACCGAGTATTGAAGCGATAGAAAGTATGAAATATGACGATAGTGACAAACTAGCTGACCATGAAAGATAACACAATCTTGTTGGAAGATTATTCTATTTATTGCACACTAGACGAGAGATTGCAATTCTATTACTGTGTTTTGGTAAAAAGGTATGAAAAAAAAAGTGAGAAATGAAAAATTAAATTTTTTTGATAAAGATGAAAGAAATTGTAAAATAAATTAAATATTTAAATTAGAGTGATTAGATAAGTAAGAAAAGAAAAACAAAATTTTATATTTTTTGATAAACTGTATTTTTAAATTCCTATTTATTTAAAATAATTGATGAAACTAGACTAATTAATACAAAATTTAAAAATAAATTTATAAAAAATAAGTATATGTGACTATCCATCACACTTTTTAGTGTGACAAGTTAATGGGTGATCAATATTTTTATTATATCATCTGCTAATGTTATTATAAATTTTTTTATAAAAAAATAAAACAAAACAAAAAACTTTAAATGAATAAAAACAAAAATAATATATTTTATAAGTATCAAAAGATTATTTGAATAAAGAAAAAAATATAATAAATGAGTTGATAAAAATAAATAAAATATAAAAAGAATTTAATTTAAACATACTAATACTAATAGGATAAATTTTTATATTATTATTAGTTATAATTACCATATATAATAAATATTATTAATTGAAATAATTATTTTAAAATTCATATTTAAAACATTTTAATATACAAACTTATGAAAAATAAATTCTATAAAAATGTATACGAAAAATAAAAGATACAAACATATTACTCCAGCTAAATAATTTGTCGATTTTCTCAGCTAATTAATATCACTATAGTGTTAGGTGAATATTCCAGCTTCTCAGTTCCCATCACCGTCGTCATGCTTGTTTACTGGGAGGAGGCCATTTGTTGGAAACTGACCCTTCGCGACCCGCGAGGGTGATAATGTGCTGGCCTTTCATAACGCATGAATTCCTCTTAGGGCAAAACCAAATTTTAGATTACTACTATAATACTACCACTTTTGTTATTTTTTTATGCATCTTTTTCAAAAAATGAGATGAAAATATGGAAATTAATAGAGTTCGATCCAAACGTACAATAAATCATATTGATCAAATTTACTGATGCAAAAATAATGTTATGTTCACAGAACATTTTTTGTTGTTTGCATACATATGCTTCAGGCTAGGGGAAGAAAACGGGCGTCAAGCCCTGTATATTGATGGCTCACTATTTAAATACTCTTTTTTATAATAATAAAAAAGGTTAAGCCGGGTACGCGTGATTTATTTATTATTATTTATCCACATCCACGTCATTCTCAGGTTCCTATAATTTTATCTTATTTGTTAGATTTATTTGATCATATGAAACATAAAGGAAATATATTTATATGTCTTATGTATTGCATATATATAATGTAAATTTAATTATTATGTTTTTCTTACAGATATTTAATTATTATGTTATATACTTGTATTATTAGGGAATGAGTACACTACAACGCATCAGAAGATGACAAGCTATATGCTTTAATCAGCTAGTAAATGGTAATCACGTACTTAATCTTAAAGTTTAAGAGTTTAATAAATTATAATGCAGATTAAGTAATCTTTTTTTTTTTTGGATACAATTTAAGTAATCTTATTTTGCTACAAGGATACTAGCAATACCTAACAAAGCCAAGATCTGCAAAGGCAATTATGTTGCAGTAAAAAAGAAAGAAAAAATATCTGCAACAATTTTTTAATGGTTAACTATGTCAACAAGTTGTTTTAAAGGTTTGTATACGAAAATTGATTGATTGTCACTTACTACACTTTCTTGCAATTTGCACAATAAAGTAAATATAAATATTACGGATTTGCTTAGCAATACAGGTTGAACGACAACAATTGCAAGTTGTTTTAAATTAAGTATATTTGCAATCCTCCATAAAAACTAGTTAATTTCCACTCACTGCACTTTCTTTCAATTTGTACAATAAAGTACATATACAAATATTATGGATTTAACTCTTTTAAGAAGATAAATTAAGAAGTGATATACGTTGACTAAAATATTATATTTTATATCATATTATCAATTAATTAAATTATTTATATTTTATATCAAATAATGATTAGCGTACGTTTAAATATGATTTTGATCCTCCAAATATTAATTAATATTGATTTTAATCCTCCAAAATAAAATTTCGTTGCATTTAGTTCCTCCAAAATTTTATTGCAATAGCTATTCCAACATTAAAATTTTCATTTCTAACATTAACATCTTCTGTGTCCTATACAAGAATAGAAAAAAAAATAGATTACAAATCTATTGTTTCCAAACAATTGTATGCAATTAAACTCATACCAGTACTATATATTGCTGGAGCTTGATTCTGAGAATAAACATCAGCAAGCGCATTGACTATAACTGTTTGAGTCTCAACCATATTAATTACCTACAACAATAGCAGGTAACTTAAATTTAATAGGAAATAAATAATGGAATTAAATAAAAGACCTAAAAGAATAATTTTGAAAATTTCAAAGACCAAATATAAGTATAATTTTTCACTAAATAAAAACACTTTCTGACTAATTAGCTCGTCCGAACTATTTATTAATAATCAGTTTAGCTTTTCCAAAACCAATATTTATCTTAATATTGATTTTGATTGCCATGCTCTAAGTTTTATCCTTGATTTTTTCAATGATAAGCAACACTAGCTTATCTTCGCACAAACCAAACAAGGTGATAACGAATACCTTGCTGCAAACCTCAACTGGTAGAAACAACGTAGGAAACCTGCTTCCATTCCATACCAAACAACTAATTAACAATGTTACATTTTTTTAATGCTGTTTTGTTAATTAACAAAAAAATGTATAATGTTAGTTTACAAAAGATTCTCAATTAAAAAAATCATTTTACAACTTTGCAACACTAATTATTAATAATTGAAATCACTAATTGTTTAGTCAACCCGTACAGTAATTGTGCCAAAATAATATTATTTTTATGCGGCTAAGGCAAAAAAAATATATAAAGGGAATAATAAATAAATAAATAAATAGAAAAGACAAAAAGAATCGAAAGTACAGTTTGCTTAATTTACCAAATTTGTTTGTTTTGTTTTTCTTGCTGCACTTATCTGACCTTTTGTTTGATAAGACGTTACGTTGTTTAACTGCTGATCGCATATATAGGATGGATGCAAAATGTTCTCACGATCATTTGATCATTTGGATGGTATGGAAAATTAAAAATGATATTATATTTGAATATTCTGAATTTTACAAGTAAAATTTAATGTAAGAATTTTTTTTAATATTTGGTGTTAGATAAAATCAACAGATAAATTATTTTATCATTCATTTGCTCAGTGAAACTTTAATCCCGATACTTGTATTTTGGAATTATAGAAGTAACAAGGGATGTTGTTTGGACTATTTTGTGGGAGAGGTTGATATAGTATACTATAATAAGTGGGTGCATGTGTTTCTATAATCTGTGCAAGCAACATGATGGTATGCTAGATATACATGAATGAGTTTTATCTGTGGATGAAATTTGAATACGTCTGGTATCATGTAGTTCTTCCATGTTCATATATATATATATATATATATATATATATATTATCTTTTTAGTGTTGAGGAAAAAAATTCTCACGTGCCCTAACTAACTAGTACAAAACGAGTTAAAATATATGAGAGTTTGGAGCCAGTCATACTCATACTCATAATTTTAGATCTTTCCACAGTTGGGTGCGTCGGTCATTAATAAGAGATAGCACAATGTTTAGATTGTAGTTAGTAAAAAAAATTCTCAAGAATTAACGAGATCGTTCAAGGATGAGTATTATTCCAGGCTATGTTGCGTTAATAATTAAGCGACATCCCAGCTAAGATCCACGTTTCTGGTTAATTTTCAATCCTAACGTATAATAATTTGTTATATATGATTATTAATTTAATTACTGGTCATGATATTGGCAAAAAACATGTTCAATAAACTTTATGATTCTAAAAATTTAAATTAGTGCATATTAAAACCCGTATGATATATATTAAATTATCATATTTATCTCGATGTTTATATTTTAATCAAAAAGAACAGTTGCTTATAATAAATATTCATAGTGTGGAAAATCGAAGGCAAGTGTAGATATAATTCATTGCAATTTAAATAAATGTACATCTTACCTACAAGTTGGAAAATAGATAAACCCAATCTAGATGCCATTTGATGGCTAACCAGCTAGCTAGAACCCATGCATGATTCTCTGTTGTAATGAGGTTTAGAAAATTGAATATTTTACGTCTATATTTGTTGAGCGAAAAGTTTGACAAAAATGACAACTATTAAAAGGTGTTGAATTTTCTTCGCACCTTTTCTAGGGCATGCTTTGTCGTGTCTCGGGATCCTCGATTTAACGTTGGAGGAATCCAATATTTCTTCTTACATCTGCCAGCAAGACTAAAAGCGTGGACCACTTTTTCATTTATGAGTGCAAGTATGCGACAAAAAGTTAAGTTTGATATGTTTTTATACATTAAATTAAAGGTTTTTTAAAAAATAATTTAACTTTAAAATATGCAAAAAATGTATTTTATTTTTAACTTTATATTCAAATTCTATATATTAATTATATGTTATGCATTTTTTATTTTTTAACTTGTAATTAACCTTGCGTAAAATATACTTTTGCTCCTTCTACCTTTTTTCTCAAATGTTGTCCCAAAAAAAAATTATACTATTCTTTCCTCTAGTTTTGAAATACTTCACTTTCAATCCTCAAAGTGTATTCTTGACTTCTGACAACTTATAACTGTCATTAAATGTTAATTATAACTAATTTAAAGACTAAAATAAAGTATTTTTAAAATAAAGAGACAAAAATAGGAAAAAGAGTTTTTGAAAAATCAAAAACTGAATTTGGAACTTTTTATAAGGATATAGAATAATTTTACGAATATAATTTTTATACTTTAAAACATTGTATCTCTTAATTATATATATATATATATATATATATATATATATTAAAATTTAAAATACCTAACAATACACTGTGCGTATGTAAGATTATGTTTATATTTATCAAATAAAATATTTTTTAACTATGTTATACGTGTAAAATATCTAATAGCTTCATCATTAATTAATCTATGTTGAGAAATCTAATTGATTATCTCAATGAGGTGTATTTTCTTAAACTTTTTTTCTCTGTAATACTCGAACTTATAAAGATATTGTTTAATAAATGAGTAGTTTCACTAAAACTGGGATAAAAAAAAGTTAAATACAACACACATTATTAACAAATGATTTTTTTATTCTTTATTATTTTGTTTGAATTTGGAGTGAATAGAGAGAAAATAAATAGAAATGACAAAATAGAAGAGAAATTAATAAAATAGAAAAAGCTATGTTGTTTGGGCGAATATAAATAAGAAGGAAAAAATTGGAGAGTTTCTGTTCATTTGTTTAAAAAAATGAAAAAGAGTAAAAATAAATAAATGAATTATGTAAAATAGGGATGACATAATATATTTTTATATAATAAAAACACTTTAACATACTTAATGAGTGTAATTCAATTTATAATATATATATTGATTTTGTGAGAGAAAATATGAATTTGATTCTCATAAAATATATTTGTGAAAAAATACCTTTAAGTGAGACTAGTTAAGTTTTGGATCGAAGATTTATTTTATATTTGATCCCAAAAAATCAAAACTTTTGTAAATATCTTAGAATTGCATAAAAGAAGTAAATACTCTAATTATGGTGCTTAAAAATAAAACACTTTTATATTTCTAATTTCAGATAAAGTGAAAGCCACACCTACTTATTAATCAATAATCTGGTGTTCAAGCAAACATATAAGTATAACCAGTCGTTGGGCATGGGCTGCATGGATATTCACTATATGATTGAATTCGTACTGCCAATGTTAATAAGTACTGTACAATTACAAGCTGGCACAAACATATATAGAACGGAATAACACAGACCGAACGCGTGGGATGGATATTCAGTGACATCAAATCTTTGCTGTTCTTATTGAGGAGAGAGGGAAAAGGCTCACATGCATTGGGTCAGCGAGGGAAAGGGTAGGGTGCTGCATGTAGCTAACTAGCACATGAGCTATGATTCATTATCCGTACGTTTCACATGCAACAAATAAGTACAAAAGTCATGTTCTGCCTAGGTGTTTGATCCAAACACGTCTCTCAGGGCCTTAAATGCTAGTTTTGGTACAAAGTTCCTTACGAAAATGTTACTCCACTGGGTGATCCAAAAATTTTAATTTTTGGAAAAAATAATTTAATATGTAGATAAATAATTATTTTCGTATTTAATGTGTAGAGTATCGATAAATATATTTTTGAAAGATAAAAATTCAAATTTTTATCCTTGAAAATGAAAAAAGTGCATCAAATTTATCTCTCTATTAACTTTCATCCATAATCATTAATTAAAAGAGCTTAGGTGACAATTCAAAAATAAATTTGTCAACACTCTACATATCCAAAGATGAATTTGTCAGTTTTCTACCTAAAATATAATTTAATTTTCATATTCTCTTTTTTCTAATTTATACTTGCAATGATTAAAAAAGAGAGAATATAAAAATTAAATTATATTTTAGATAGAGAACTGACAAATTCATTCTTGAATGTGTAGAACGCTAACATATTCATCCTTGAATGTGCCACGTAGGCTTTTCAATTAATGATAATGGATGAAAATTAACAGAGGTATAGATTTATCACACTTTTTTGTTTTTTCTGGTAAAAAATTTAAATTTTCATATTTCAAGGACGAAATTTTACACATTCAGAAATAAAAATAACAATTTATTTTTAATATTTTCTAAAATATATTATTCATCCTGATTATATTATTCATGTATTAAATCTGAAAGTGACTTGAGAAAATATATTAAGAAAATTTTAAATTTTACATTAATTAAAGATAAAAATTAAGATATAATATATGGTAAATTAGTTAGATTGAGACTCAAAAATTCTAAGATTCTTACAAATATAAAAATTGACCTGAAATATCATCAGTGAACGATGTATACGTATTTTTTATGGTTCAAAAGAAGAAAAAGTTCCACGGATCCTTCCTTGTCCCTTGATATATATATATATATATATATATATATATATATATATATATATATATATATTGGTTCTTGATATTATACCGACACATAAATCGTATAATGTAAATAAGTCAATTAAACCAGATCCGCATATTGGTTTAATGTTGATGGACACAGATACGGCTTGATAGAGACTCGTTTGAATTGAATGCATGCTCAGACCACGAAAGAAACAAGAGAGAGCAAATTTCAAGAATTTGTAAAAATTTAGTGATGATAGGTAAATTAATTTTTAAAATTATAAATTTTCTACACAATTATAAATATATGGTACCTTGATTTTGAAAATAATTCTTTATTTTTGTATTTAAAATTTAATATAACTTATTTTTATTGTTTTAATAAAAAAAATTAAAGATTTGGTTAATTTGCCGCTATATTTTTTGAAAATGCACGAAATTGGAAAGCATGCTGAAAGGAGACTTGGCTTATCTTATCTATATCTACTATTTTGTTGTGGTCACTAATCCTGTGGAATCTCTCACATGCTCAGCAATCAACCACGCATAGGATACGTCTGTACATTGATCTGCCTATATTCTGATGCTGATACGTCCATACATACTCTTCCCATTGGAAAAAAATAGGAAAGAGAAAGAACTTCTATTAATTATATTAATTAATTCAAATATTTTCACTTTAATTATATTTTTATTGAAAGCAAAATATCTGTATAGTTAAAAAGTCTTAGACTAATCCTCAAAATATAGAGATAGATTGATTTCATTTGACATTCCAAATGTGATTTTTCATGTCTATTAAGAAGTTAATTAATAATTAGTCTTTTAAAAAAGTTAGTAATTAGGGTTTTTACATCTTAAACATAATTGCTTACCCAAATATGCTAGTTAAAATTTATGTTGCATGTTTCAATAATTGCTTTGTATATATGGGTAGGAAAAGTAGAAGAATAATTCTATGTTTGTATATATAAAAATTACTATCACAGGAATATTTTATTGTGTTTTTGAATCTGCATACAAGATCAACCTAAATTCACGTCTAAATGTTTAAATTGACATAGAAACAAAGAATATTTACTTCAAGGTGAATCGTGTTGAAGTCACTGGACACCCACCCAAACATGTTATTCATGAGAGAAAATGAAATAAAGAAAAAAAATACAAATAACGATATATTTTTTTATTTGATTCAAAAAATAATATAAAAAAATGAGAACAAAATTAAATAGTTTATTTATACACAAACAGTTTTTTTATTTGTTCAATTTAAATTTTTAATTTCTCTCGCCCTTGTTTACTTCCCACCTTAACAATGATAGGTAAAGTTAGGTGTAACTTTATTCAAATTAAAAACTCCTATTTTCCTACTGCGATCAGTGGGAATTTCTTCCGACGTTGTTTTGAAAATGAAACTCAAAAGAATAACCACATAGATTTATTTTGTAGAGAGATTATCATACTGACTTAAGGACAAAATAATTGAAGTTTAAACTTTATGTCTACCAATATGTTTTTTATTAATTTGTATAAAACAAAAAATATTATATATATGTTGACAAAAAAGGTTAAATATATATACATATAATATATATATATATATATATATTTAAAATTACTTAATATATAACTCTCGTTTACGTTGACAATTTTTTTCTTAAAATTTAGTTTAGGTTTTACTCATAATTGGACCTACCTAAAGATTGTGAATCAAGAATATGGCTTCATAATCTAACACCAAGGTATAGTGAATTGTGAGTGAGTTATTCTCTATTTATTCACTTAAAATGGTTGATTCCGATCGATGTACTCATCCAATAGTTCTAGAAACACATACATCAATTGTTAACTCTCGATAGGTTATATATATCTCCCTACTCCCGATCCAAGACCCACCATTTCTCGCACTTTTGCCAACATTGATTGAAAAATTCATACACATGCTTCGTTGGAACACAAATACTATCTATTATTTTATCCAGTCACAAGCAATCCTACCTAACTACTACCTCTGCACTTTCTGTATACGTGAACCAACACACTGCTTGGCGTAGAAACATTTGTTGTTCATCAGTTAATTTAGTACACTAGCTAGACTAGTACTAGAGAATAAATTGACTAATGATTGTCAAATCTAAAGCTAAATTGATTGGTAATAATATTAATTTCCTCAAGTATATAAATTAATTACCAATTGTGAAACTCGAGGACTAAGTTTTTCTTTTTATCATGTCAAGAACTTAATTTCATACTGTTCATATTTATAAACAAAGGACCTTAGCTATTAATAACTAATTCTTTTATTCTCTTTTAATAAGTAAACTGTAATAATTACTCTTAATCATCTGCACGCAACAGTCATCACTCATCCACCAATGAGAATTTTTGTTATCTTAATTCTTCTTATATTCAAATATTTCCTCTAATCATAGTATTTTTCTTCCTCTTAATACTTCTTATCTTAATTATTTTGATATCAGTCATTATCTAACTATTCATTTTTACTAAAAACGAACTTACATCAACGTACAAAGATCACAGTGCACTCACTTATTTCTTTTTTATTTATTTATTCTTTTTTCTCTCGATATATTATTTAAATTCATCTATCATCGATTTCAATTAACTTGGGTTAAATGTGTTGTTGATGATGATGGACTCATTATTCTAATCTAACACGCAATTTTGTATCAGTATATTATACTATTGTGGATTACTAACACACAGAAACACATGAAATGTGTAGGTTGGGTAAATAATACACACACATGAAATGCATAGATTAGGTTGATAATATACTCACACACACGTGAAATATAGTTGGGTTAATAATAAGCACACGCACTCATGACATGTAAAGGTTGGGTTAATAATACTATGCGCTTTTTCTTTATATATAATCCATGGTCCAAAAGTATTTTATTCATTTTTATTGAAGATTTGAACTCAAAGTGACTAATAGGCTAGTTTCTCTACTTTGTTATTACGTACCTAAGTTGATTAAATTTATAAATTTTCATCAATGTGAATATTTTAAAGATTTAATTTTAGTATTTTCTGAAAAATATTTTTCTAAATTCTCATATTAAACTGGATAGGGTAATAAAATATTAGGCCCAAACATATAGATTGACTAGGCTAATAAATAGTATGCCCTGCCTAGTTTGTTAGATCTAAACTGGATTCAATAGCGAGAGCCTTCTATTTTATTGCATAATATATAATAAATTTTTTTTATTTAAATACAATTTTGATCTTTCTATTTTTAAAAATATGCAATTTTAGTTTCTTTATTTTAAAATAAAAACATTTAGTCCTCATATTTTTTTAATTTCACAATTTTAGTTCTTTGTATTTTAAAATAGAAACATATAATCATTCAATTTTATAAAATCCACAATTTTAGAGCCTTTTACTTTATTGCACTATAACTATTTTTAAAAAATTTTAAAGGTAGTATAGTATATTTTTTTTAACCGTAATGACAATAAAGTTTGAATCTGGAACCTCTTGTAAGCTATACAACCCTTCCACCGCTAGGTTGGCCATAATGGATTAAGTTAGCATAGTAAGATAGTAACACACACATAGAGTGATTGAGTGTGGGCCTTCTATGTATGGCATTGGGCTCATTCATAATATGTTAACCTTTATAGTTTGGGTGATCCTAATCACACCCTCATATTTTACTCTTCATATCACCCACTTTTTTTTTTGTAATTTTTTATAAAAAAATACCTTCATGAAAATGAATTTTTGTAATGTAGTTACATTTTAATATATTACGGAAACATGTTTCTATAATATATTAAAACATAATTATATATATCTGTCCTTATATATATATATATATATATATATATATATATATATATATATATATTATAAAAACTAGTTACTGAAAAGTAGGAGTAAAAGTAAGGGACGTGAAGGTGATAGGGATAAAGGGGTATTTTACAAAAATAAAAAACCCAAAAAAAAATAGAAAAGTATGAAGAGCAAAAGTCAATAACACGAGCCTTGTAGTTTTAGTCCTTATCTTTTCCTTCCACTCATCTGTGGTCCATTTCGTGCAGCTTTATTTTAGAGTAGATCATTAGATTGTAATATGTCCATTACGACTTATGAGGCTTGTGTACTATTTGGATCTACGTTTTATAGCTTAAAACGACAAATGAAAAATCCAGTACAAGGCTATGAGTTTCGGGGAACTAAGTGGGGGTGTTTTTTTTTTCTGCACTTCCTGAATTGCTTCGTGCACTTTTCATATTGCTTCTAGAATTATCATATGGGAAGTGCAGGAAGTAATTAAGAAAGTGTAGGAAACAATTGTCAGTTGTCACTAAGCGGGTATGTAGGCCCAAGTGTCTCCTTATTGTTGAACTGCTGAAGTCCATGTCCTTATTACATTTTAAAAAAATATATTTCATTTCCATTTTTAAAAGTAATGCACTATGATAGTATGGTCCAAAAATATATTTATACATTCTCTGTTCTATTTCTGTTTTTATATTTTTGTTTTTACTTTTTTTCCCTGTTAACTCCTTTTGCACCAGCTAAGCACATCATTCAAGTACGTGTAAATTCATAAGTTTCCAAATAAAAAGTATGTAGTATTTATAATCTTAATTTAAGAGAATGAATATCATTTTTATTAAAACTCTGTAAGAAATTTAAAACACCTTAATTCAATAAGTGAAAGCGTACAAAAAATATGAATATCTTATAAATATTGTTATAAAGTTCTATACTATATGTTTTCTCACAAGTAAAAATACTAAGTATATCAATGTTTATAGATAGAGAGAAATCTTCTAAGCTTTGTCTTTTTTGATTGTGTATGAATCAATCGAGCATCACAAACTTTTTATAGACAAGACAAAAATTCATTCTTAAAATCCAAGATAACTGTTATTTTATTATTTTGCTTCTCCATCAAAAGCCAAAAATTACAAAATAAAAATCTTGTAACAACTACTTAAATTTTGTTTATGAGCCACATAACAGTTATAAACTAACATTCTCCCACTTAGCTCATATATTACTAATATGATATTTATTTTGACAAACAAATATCACTATAACTTATCAACTTAAACTTGATATTGTCACTAAATTAATTACATATGAATTGTGATGGTTATATTTTAGATTAAATATTTTCTTCCATGAATTACAATACTAACCCTTTCTTAGTGGAATATAGGATCCTAATTTTATTGGTTCAATCTGAATCATTTCATGACTAACTTAATATCACAATGTCATAGAATGAAAAAGATATAAACTTTAGTGCAAGTCCTTAAGTCCCATATGAATCATATGATCCTAAAATATTGGAGATAGTGAACTTTTATTGGACCAAAAACTTTATGCCTATCACATACTCTCACTTATTTTCTCAAAATTCACTTGACAAGAAAAATCACTTCCACTTATTAAGAATTTTCACTCCCATTAACTTATGGAATGTAAGTACAAGGTAATAAAATATAAACTCTTTCGTGATAATACAATATCAATGCTATGATAATTCTTACATTGTAAATTCAAACCTTTTGGTACAAAATGTGTATAAAATCTACAAATTTTATATATGAAAGATAAACATCACAATAAAATAGATCATTATGCATGTGGGTATAGAAATATTTTGTCATGACATTTAGTCCATAACTTGATAAACTATTACTTCCCTATAAGGCCAATTAATAATTTCTTTATAACATTATCTAGGATACTATGACTACTCCTAAACATGTAATCCATATAAGTTTTCATAATATGTAAAACAAATGTCATGTTTACCAATGTAAATCATATCCTTAATTTATGAATCTAATAACAAAAAACTTGCATGTGGGTCAAAGTCTTACTCAACTAGATTCATAATAATTTTATGATAAAACCATCAAAATATGTTCCTTTTTCTTAATTCTTATGGGTAGATTAAAAAATATAATTTGATATTTATCCTAATTGATTACACAAATATAACAAAAATTATTGTGGATAAAATTATATAAGTATAATCAATCACAAATACTATGTCCAATTCCTCAAATGATCTTAAATAACTTAGTATATAATTTCAATTAATTAAAAATGTTATGATTAATCAATAATTAATTAAAATTATAAGGATCACTACATAAATAAATTTATTTCTTAACTCATTTGATTTTTAATACTAGTTCTTGATATTAATGTAGTAAATCCAAAATTAAGAAATTAATTCTCAACTAAAATCATATTTTTCCTATAGAGTATTATGACTATCAATTTCTAAATGCCAATGAAAATTTATACAATATAACGATTGCGACTAAAAAAACTTAGTTATGAACAATTTTATGACTATCAATTTCTAAATGCCAATGAAAATTTATACAATATAACGATTGCGACTAAAAAAACTTAGTTATGAACAATTTCATAATGTAACATGCATAACAGTAAAAATCAAACCCCTTCAATATTTTTAATATGCTTTCAAATAAAACTTTAAAGCATAACTGAAATCATCAAAATAAAAGATAAGTGCAGGTCCCGTATTCTCAAACCAAATGACGTGAACGCGTTATCGTATATACATCATTGAATAAAACTTATACTAGAGTATGAAAAAAAAAATTGTATATGAAGCATAAAATATTTCTTTATTGGTCAATCCAAATTAACTTTCAATTGAAATTAAACACATTCAATTAAAGACATTAATTGGATGTTTAATAGCAATTAACTTGAATCAACATAACAATAGGTAGCACAAACAATTAATAATAATCATGAAATGAAAATAACATATTCTTTTTATTCATTGAAATTTAAATCTAGAATTTATCTTATGATGAGAAAGTTTGTGCATTTCCTCGCGAATTATTCTTTTAATTGGGATATCTTCCATGAAGTAATCAATACAAAATTCACTGTATAACAATTCAATTGAAATAATTTAATTTATAAAAATAATATTCTTTTATATTTAAATTGTAAAACACAACCCTTTTTAGCCACTCATCAACAACACACTCTGCTGACATGCATCCTTGTAATCAATAAACATTTATTGATACTCAATAACAAAGTGATTTACTATGGATTTTATCGAGAGACAGATGAACATATCATACTATTCAATAAACTTAAAATTTTTGATTATTTAATAATAATATCAAGCTGAATAATAGGGTTACAAAAATAAATTTTGATACCAAATATAAGAAATTTAAAACCTTAATTCATAATATAAACATAAATAAATCATTTAGTAAACGAAAGTGTATACAAAAACATACTTGATAGTCATTGTTATCAAACTCTCTGTCATATATTTTTTCACAAGTAAAAATATACATAATATATCATATCAGTATTTAAAGATTGAGAGATCTTTAAACTTTTATCTTTTCTGATTGGTTATGAATCAATTAAACATCACATATTTTTTATAAGCAAGACAATAAATTATTTTTTAAAATCTAAAATATAATTGTTGTTGTTCATGAGCCACATAAGGTTATATGCTAATAAACTTGGAAATAAAAACAAAAATATCTAAATTTGAGAGAAAAATATATTTAAATCTAATTTATTTTTATTAAATTTAAATCATACTAGGCAAAATGAATACATAACCAATACTTATGTGATTATTTAAGTGAATAAAGTATTATATTTAGGTGAAAATGAAAATTATTGGATGAATTCAAAACCTTTCCTCTTTTTCAATCAGAAAACCTTGGGAAAGCCTGGAAATCTTATTCAATAGAACCATTGAAAGGAGACTAGCTAGGCCTTGCCCCGAGTTAATCATCAGGTGTGGTGTCCACGCATGAGAAAAGAAAAAGGTACCTCTAAGTTATTTTGGGAAAAAAAATATAAATATTGTATTTTTAATAAATATTTAAGAATTTATTGTAGTTTGGAAACCACTTGTGAATCTATAGCAAATCACGCCCAGGTGGGACGTGACTCATTCGGTCGCTAACATTTTTTTCGACAGAATATTGGACGTGCACATAATATTCAGTCGCAAAAAGTGTTAGCGACTGAAATAGAGACCGAAATTAACGTACGACTTTAAAATCAATTTTTTTATTTACGGTATAATTTTTTTCAATTTTTAAAATTAGTGTTGTGACTACAATATTATGAATTTTTAATTTTTTTAAACTGAAATCGTTAAAAAAATTGCAATACAATTTTTTTTAAACGTATGATTTTAAAATCAATTTTTTTTTACTTTAAGTTTTTATTATTATTAATATACGGCTTCAAAGTCGGTCTAAAAATCAATGATGAAGATCGGTCTAAAAATATTTTAAAATTAGATAAAAATAAAAATTAATAATATTAAATAACAATTTATAAAAACAACTTTCGTTTTCGGATAATTATTATATTAATTCTTTTGGTTTAATAAATTGATTAAGTTAATTGTTAAAGAAAAAAATTGACTATTGCCAGTGAATATTATTGGTAACTAGATATTTAAATTAAATAAAATTTATTTTATAATTATAAAAAAAAGAATAGTATTAAATATGTATATAAACTTCGAACAGTCATAACTTTTGATAAGAATGTTCGATGGAGGCGTACTTTATGGTCAAAACGCTCGAAATTAAGAGAATTAATTAAAAAAATAAAAAATAGCATTAAATGAATTAATTAAATAATTAAAAAGTAGACTGTTTGGAATTTTTTGGATGATTGAATCCTAAATCCTAATTTTGAGGCACTGATAGGCATTTTTTGGAAAAAAGAGTTGACCAAATCCCCTTTGACCATTTATTTGGGGCTAGAGGACTGAATTTCGAGCGTTTTGACATATCGTACACATCCGTCGAACATTCCAGTTAAAAGTTATGACCGAAGTTTATATACGTGCACCTCAAAATAACACATGTCTCAAAATAACACGTGTCACAATCAGCTGAATTGCGCCTAATGGGAGCGTGACTGATTGCGTCTTGCCGGGACGTGTTTGGTTACTACAGATTCACAAATATTTTTCAAATTACAATAAATTTTTAAATATTTATTAAAAATGTAATATTTATGTTTTATTTTCCCGAGTTATTTTCCCTGTGACAATTTAGAGCTCACAGAAGATAAAGAAAAAGTTAAGAACGTAACATATAGTTTACAGGTCCACAGGTTGTCGAAAATACAGTGGCTTTGCTGACTTTAGTGTCACAAATGTCTCTCTTCGCGATGGCCTAGATATATCCCAATATATTTTTATTTATGTCACCTTGCAAAAGTTCATCATTCATTTGCTTTTCATTTTCACTAATTGATTTGACATGATTTATGATTTATAGATATAATTGATAGATAATTTTATTTTAATTTATACATATGAAAAATATTTATTAAAAGAATTTAATCCTTTAAATTTTGAAACGAGGACATCTGATTAAAAAAAACATAATTTACTAGTTCAAACTGATAGTTTAACCCTCTTAATTATTAATAGCCTGTCATATCTATCGCTAAATATCTTATCCTATTTTGAAAGGTCGTATTAGACAGTTACCACACGCAATTGCATTTTGCTTTTAAAGTAAAAGCAGAAAGGCAAAAAGAAACAGGAAATAAAAATCTAAGAAAAGAAAATTCCAAGTTGAAGGCCTAAAGAATAATTACCTGTTCCTATTGCTTACAGCAAGTGACTTTGCTGTCCAAACAAGGGAAACTGCTTCCAATCTCCCATGGTAATGGCAAATAACGTGGACTTTTTGGAAGGATGACAGCGACCACATGGGGCCAAAACTGTCTTAAGAACAAACAGAAAAAAGAGTTAAATTCTTATACGTGTTTAGAGAAAATTATTTTTCTTATTCTGAATTCTTGTCATGATTCATTATCATATATTCTTACATAATATTTCTTTTTTAATATTACTCGAGTTGAATAACATAATTACATATTTAAATTCATATTTTTATTAAACTAAAATAATTTTATACTAATTCATCTGCATGCTTGCTTGGTTAGTTTTAATTATATAACTAGTATTATAATTATTAAGGTAATAGATATATATTAATTAAAAGAAAAATACTTCCCGGATAAGATTAAGAGACTACCTCTTGGAATTTGGTACTTATCCATCAAACTAGGACCCACGTCCACAACTTGGAACAAGGGCACTTTAACCATTCCCAATATTGGGGTAGGTACTATACTAGGTAGCACATAAGACTATACATAAATAATTACAATGACCCTTCTTGAGAATCCCTGCTCACCTTTTTTAACTTAAATACTTCTTATGCAACTATACTGAGGCTAAGAGTTGGTGCATAGTTTATCAAAATGTTGGCCATATTCCACAAAGCTTTTGCTCATCCACCTGAAGAGCTGAACAGTCCTGCATCTTACAAAGGTTCCAAGAAGCCTAAGGTTCCTGAGGAAACTCTCAAAGATTTCCTTTCCCACCATCCTCACAACACTTGCTCCATGAGCTTTGGTGATGCTGCTGTGCTAGCTTATGTTCGTCCTGATCAATCCTTCTCTCGTCATCAAAGGTTATGTAACATTCTCTCGCTATAGATCGATGATTTCTACACTTAATTTTAATGTTACCTACACCTTCTTCTTTTTTTTTTTTGCTTTATTATTAAGGGTACTTTGGCATATGGTCAAGTAAAGTTACGTGTAAGTGTAATTTTACAAATAAATAAGGTGCAAGTATGAATAGTGTTAAATCATGGTAGGTATAGATTATAGAAAGCAAACACATTTTGGTTTTCTTATAATTGCAGGTTGTTTTGTGGGATTGATGACATATACTGTCTCTTCTTGGGGAGCTTGAACAATTTGTCCCTTCTCAACAAGCAATATGGATTGTCAAAGAGTACTGATGAGGCCATGTTTGTGATTGAAGCTTATAAGACTCTCCGTGACCGGGGTCCATACCCTGCAGATCAAGTGGTCAAGGAACTTGATGGCAGTTTTGCCTTTGTTGTCTATGACAGCAAGGTTGGCAGTGTCTTTGCAGCACTGGTATATATGCTAATCTACCATGTTTGTTTTGACCATATTTTTGTTATTCAGGGGCATTTAACAAAGATTATTATTTTTTTGTTCAGCATTAAACAAAGATTGTTGATCATGGTTTGCAGGGTTCTGATGGAGGAGTGAAGTTGTATTGGGGTATTGCAGCTGATGGATCTGTGGTGATCTCTGATGATCTAGAAGTCATAAAAGAGGGTTGTGCCAAATCCTTTGCTCCCTTTCCAACAGGTACCTTTTAAACCATCAACCACCACTCATTGGTTTCTTATCTTGAAAAATAATTTTGGCTTAATTCCAGTTTTTGTCTCTTATTATCTTCATTTTGTGAATTTGGTTTATTTACTCTTTTTTTTTTCTTTTCAAATTTGCTCTCCTCACTATATTAATTATATAATTTTGGTATATTCGTTTATTTGACATTCAATATTTAACAAAAATGTTAATGTGACTGTTCATATAATTTTAGCATGAATGTTGACGTGACAATTAAAATATTAAAAGATTGATCAAAGTTGTACAATTAAAATATTGAAAAATCAAATTTGCCAAAAAAAATAAATGAGACCAAATTTAGCCAACTGTTTTAAGTTATTGAAATTACTCTAATTAAGAGGCTAGTATGAAATTTCAATAAAGATAGAAGCACAATCCTTTGATATATATTGAAGGAAAAGTAGTGGACTAATAGTATTACTTATGAGATCCATGACATGGTGGTGGTGGAATGATGCAGGGTGTATGTTTCACAGTGAAGGAGGTCTGATGAGTTTTGAGCATCCAATGAACAAGTTGAAGGCAATGCCAAGGGTGGACAGTGAAGGGGCCATGTGTGGGGCCAACTTCAAAGTTGATAAGTTCGCCAGAGTTAACAGCATTCCTCGAGTGGGAAGTCAATCCAATTGGATGGAATGGGACCAACATTAGCTTAAAAATAAAACCTTAGGATAATGTAAAATTATAAAGTGCCATCTATGTATGTTCCTTTCCTAACTTACCATTCTATATTTGTTTTGTTTTCTGCTTGCTTGGGTTGTTTTCCCTTTTCCCCTTCCGGATAGTACATATTGAAGTGCTTTTTCAGACATGTTAATTGTTGATCATGGTACTTGTGAGTGAGAGAGATTAACACGGTTCAAATCAGGAACTTCTGTGTCACAGTGTTAAGATCAATGCGCTAAGTGGGTCATAAGAATTGTAATGTAACATGGATGACATAATGTACAAAATGGAAATAACTGGATGAACAAGGGCAAACTTGAGTTACTGTAGGCAATGTGTCAAACCGAAGTGCTTTAGTTATTTTTTATTTTTATTTTTTTTTCTGAATTGGAAGTGCTTTAGCTAGCTTAATGCAATATTAACCTTCAATAAAACAAAATAGTATGATAGCTGGATTTGTCTTAATTCTAAATTCCCATGTGAACTCAAATAATTACAGTCTGCCCAGAAAGATTGGGTACATGAGAAAGAAAAAAGAAAAAAGAACATAAGTCGTAATATTATATGAGAAGGAAACTGTCACCGGTGCACTGGAATCCTAGCAAGAATATGGAGGCAGTACGTACAACAAATATTTCCTCTTATTTCTTTTTATTAAGACATTACAACATAATCTTTAGGTAGAATACTAATGTAACTCAAAAATTCTGACAGCAATGAAAGGCAGAATATAAGACAATTTTCTCCATAAATATTTATATGACACAAAAATAAGAGAAAAATAAAATAAATTTTACCAAAATTAGTTTATGTATAAGTTAAAAAATATATTTTGAAGAATATGAGAGCTACTATGAAATAGTTTATCTAAATTGACTCCCCTGTAAGAGTGAAGGAAGGACACCTGCCAAAGAAACTGTAACTTATCTCTAATCGACTGGATCAAACCAGTTGAGTTGCATTCTGAGAGTCTGAAATGCAAGTAACTGAGTCACAACCAAAGCTCCAAGCCATGTCCAAGTCCAACCCATGATGTATAGCTAGAATTCTGCATGTAAGTTGGAAGTAAAGCCCAAAGAAACCGCAGAACCCCACAATCCACCTCCCATAATATTATACTGATTTTTTTTTATTTCTACTATTTATATTAATTTTATTAAAATATTAGATTTAAAAAATAAATTTAATTTAATTGTTTTTTTTGTATATAAAATAAAAATATATATAAGTATATCTTTTATGTCTTTTAAGTACTTTTAATGTAGTAACCTAATATAATAGCCTTTTACTTTCAACGAAATTGACTTTCATAATACAAACTTTTCGACTAATAAAATAATCTTTTAATCAGTTAAAAATATATATTATTAAACATACTTTTAGCTTAAATAAGTTCTTTTGTCACTGATAAAAAAAACTTAAATGAGTTCATAAATTAACTAAATGAAGCATTTTTTTATAGACTCGAGAGACTAAGAAAATTTGATCTTAAGATTACTAATTAAATTGAAATAATCTTATATATTAATTAATTGTTTGGTAGTTAACCAAAATAAAGCAGATGTATATATTTAGATTAACTTATTTACAAGAATGATAATTTAATTTAATTTTGTCAATGTTATAGAAAACTTTTCCATGACTTCAAAGAAGGCCTCCTTCTGGGGCAGTGAGAGAAGAGTCGCAATTGTAACCTTGTGCCTGGGACCTACTGTTAAAAGTTAAATAGTTAGTCTTTTTAAAGCTATTATTCTCAATAGTCGAATTCGAATGCGTGTATTAATCGGAGTGAGAATGTTTCACTTAACCGGCTAACCCAACTTTGCCGCCTATAACGGTTTTTGTGGTTAAAAAAAAAAATCAAATCATTTTCTGAATTTTTACTCAGCCTTTTGAGGTATTTTTAACCAACATAGTGTGATACACAGTATTCCCATTTTCCAGCAAATTCTACACTGCACTTTACGCCGTTGGCCGGAGATGGCCGATCGCTTCTTTCCGAACGAGCTGCCACGCTTCGTGGCAGAGACCACTGACCAAACTCCAACAACAGACTCTCTCTCTGCAAAGTTCCAAGCATCTGCGTTTCACCTCAAACAATCGGTACACATAAACTTCACTTTCACAAAAAATCGTTTTTTTTTCTTTCCTTTCCCTTCGTTTTTTGGGTCTTCGAGTTTCTGGATTGCTTTAAATTATCGTTCTTCGCTTTTGGGTAGGTTCAAGTTTGTAACTTTCGCGATTTTGCTATGTGGGTCGGTGTGTAAGTGTTTGTGTTTTGTAATTGTTATTCAGGTGGTGAGGGAGACATGGGGGTCACGTGGGAAGCGTGTGAGTGATTATTCCCTTTACACGGGAGCTCTTGGGACAGTACACCTCCTTTTCAAGGCCTACCAAGTAACCAAGGACGGGAATGATCTTAATTTGTGCTCAGAGATTGTTAAGGCTTGTGATTCTGCTTCAGTGGATTCCCGGTACTCTCTCTCTTTCGTGCATCAGAGGCTATTATAAGTTCCTGTGACTTCGCCATTATAAAGGATTGGTTTAAACTTTAAAATATAGGATTTTGATTTTAGTTGTTAAATGGTTGGGTTGAAGCACAATGGTGTGCGCTGCTTGGATTTTAGCTTACTTATTGGTTAAAATCTTATGTTGTCTGGTCATGCAATCGGGAAATTTCCACCTGTGTTTTTCTTTTTTCCATGAGACCATTTGTATTCTCTTGGTACGATAATTATGCTCGAGTTGGGTAAGGCTACTGTAGGTGACGAATCTCTCCTTTTAAATATTTAATGCAATTGCATCCTCAAATTCAAGTTGATTTATGCACTCGGTGATATTTTCACTAGTGCTTATGTCTTGGGTTTAATTGAATCGAAACTACAAAATAGTATTTCAAATTTGAAATGCTTTTGGTGAATTTTATAGGTTTCGAGTTTATTGTTCTTAAAATGTGTTATTAGTTCAGCTTTATCTTGACAAGCATAATGGTAACAACACAATACCTACTACCCACATGGTAATAAAGCCTATGTGCTTCATGATGTGTCTCATGGCATTTTTTACTGTGCAATTCATGTTGACAAGATGAGTTTTTTAACTTCCATAGAGATCAGTTGTGGATGAAGTTATTACAGCTGGCAGACAATTATGTCGCAAAGGAAGATGTCCTCTGATGTATGAATGGCATGGGAAGAAATACTGGGGTGCTGCTCATGGACTTGCAGGAATTATGCATGTTTTGATGGACATGGAACTCAAGCCAGATGAGGTGCAAGATGTCAAGGGTATGCTACGATACATGATTAACAATCATTTCCCTTGTGGCAATTATCCCTCCAGTGAAGGAAGTGAAAATGACCGTCTTGTGCATTGGTGTCATGGTGCTCCTGGACTCACTCTTACCCTTGTTAAGGCAGCTGAGGTAATTTTTTCCTTGGTTGCCAAATTCAAATGCAAACTGCCTGCAGCGTCTTATAGGATGTAGAGGAACCGATAAATTAATAATTTGCATGAATTTGGTTGCAATACATTTCTAGTTTACTGTGTCATTTAAAAAAGGATGACTGGTAACTATGTTTGGATTTACATTTGCCAAAACTTGATGCGCATCAAGCAGAAGCTACTAACAGTAAGTTTTGTGTCATTCTTCCATCTTGACATGGTTTCTCTGTTACACATGCATGCTGAAACGGAAAAGTTATATTATAGGCAATTCAGTTAGTACTTGAGTAATTCGTTTTTGAAACAACTTTATTTCCCGCAGAAGTCATATATTCCTCTTATGCCTGGGCACAAACACGAAACTAAGTTTTACTTCTGGTTTTCTTGTGTTTTAAATTGCAGAAATTATGCAATAATTCTTTAGCCTAATTATGAAACACATGTTCACATCTCATGACTATATTCTTTGCCATAACCATTAGGTTTTTGGGGAGAAGGAGTTTTTGCAAGCAGCTATAGATGCAGGGGAAGTAGTATGGAAGAGGGGTCTGCTTCAGCAAGTTGGGATCTGTCACGGCATCAGTGGGAACACCTATGTCTTTCTTTCTCTTTACATAATGACAGGAAATGAGGAATACTCGTTTAGGGCCAAAGCATTTGCTTGTTTCCTACCTGATAGGGCACAAAAACTCATATCAAAAGGAAAGATGCATGGAGGAGATCGCCCCTATTCCTTATTTGAAGGTCTTGGAGGAATGGCATGTACTTGTCTAGACATGGTTGATCCACAAATGACAAAGCTCCCAGGCTATGAACTTTTAGTCGCTTGATACATGATGCATTATGACGAAATTTGTAAATATAAGAAAAAACTGCAACTCTAGAAATGTATCTCTGTGACATATGATATAAATAGGAGTAAACTGTGATGCATCATGCATGGTTCCAGCTCTAAAAGAATTGTTTGAATAGCTTATATCAAGGTTTATAAAAGGTTAATTTTTAATAATTTCTTGAGAGAATTTTTAAAAAAATAATGTTTTCCTAAATGAAATTAAAACTTACGATACGAGCACATATAAAAAAATTATCCCGAGTTTTTCACATATTTTTAAGCTCTGAGAAGACCCTGGTCTTCCCTGCATTTTGCATGTGCAATTACTCCTTTATGTGCAAGACCTTAATTAATCTTATTTCACTTATAACGACTTAACGAAAAACTAAAAAAAGAACACCTCGCTACAATTTATAGTTACTATGCACAGTTAATTCAGAAAGTTTGAGCAACTTCACCACACCCAGATGGCTGACTGATTTTATTAAGAGTCTTGATTCACAAAAAGCCATTGACACCCTACATCAAAGCAAAGAAGCTCCTAGCTAACAAAACAACATCAATGCATTCAAAATGATAGCATATTATCTATCCATTCTTTTGAGACATCATTTTCTTCCTCCATGCAAGTGCAAGGTCTCTAGAACATCATGGGATGTTGGAGGCTCCTCCCACTAAGGCCAAACCAACGAGTTTCTCACTAATCTCCCAGACCTTACGAGCCTTCTCTGCATCACTGGCCGCCTGTGACAACTGGTTTTCAAATCAAGCAGATGCTTTGTTCCTGCTCCAGTAAACACCAGATTTTGTTAGGCTTGGTTCACTCACAACCTATATAAAAGACAACCACCAAACATGAGAAATAAATATACTTGAAAACTCATGCTCTTCTTATCATTATCTTTTTCCTAGTGCCATTGCTATTTACCTGAGAAAGTCTCTTTCCTGCTTCATCTTCTGAGACATAGCCTTTGGTTATGTACTTCTGGAATGGAGGGAATAGAGTTCTGAACAAAGGAATGTGCTCTCTGAACAAGTCTGTTGTGGCAATGCAACCAGGGTAGAGTGATGCGAATGTGATTCCAGTTTCCTCGTGGAATCATCTGTGGAATTCTTGCATTGTGAGCATATTGCAGACTTTGCTGTCCTTGTACGCCTTGGCACCATCAAAGTCTCCACCATCAATCATGGCTCAACTGTTTAGCCCATTCAAACCACCCTGAAGTTCCCGCAGGTCATCGAGGTTGGCCTTGGGAGGTACATTACCAGCCAACATGTTCGTGTTACCTGTTGAAACCACACAATCGGCATAAAAATTGCAACCACATAATGGGTGTGATAAAAACTGGAATTCACAATAAACATGCTAATGAACTAGACCTGTGATTGAACCAACAATGATCAAGCGCTTTGAAGGGTAATCAGATTTTTCCAAATCCTCAAGCAACAGGCGCGCAAGGAGGAAATGCCCCAGATGGTTTGTCCCAACACTAAGTTCAAAGCCCTCAGCAGTGAAGGTAGGTTCCTTAGCAGTTGGCAAGTAAACAGCAGCATTGCAAACCAGCACATCTGCGGCATTTCTGATCTTCTGAAGTTATCAACAAATTGGCGGACGCTGTCGAGCGAGGCAAGGTCCAAGTGCATGATGGTGTAGTTTTCCTTAGCCATGCCAGCAGATTTTGCAGCTCTTGCAGCTTTGAGGTAATCCCTGCAGGCCATTATTACATGCCATTTTCCCATCTCGGCCAAAGCCTTAGCAGTGGCCAGGCCTAGTCCAGACTAAGCCCCAGTTATCACAACACTTCCCTTCCTCAATGTTTTCTTGCCTTCTAGTGTAGACTTGGTAACTGCTGGAGAGGCTGTAGCCACTGTCTCGGCCCTCACAGCACCAGTTTTTTGTTGGAATTCCCTCTGATAGATAAGGAAAACAAAACAAATTATTAGATAATGACCCCTGAAACTGTCTATTGGAGGTTGGGGAATTATACAGTACTTTGTTTTTTGTTCGTTGTTAAACTCTGAATTGATTAAAGAATACAGATCAAAAACCCATTTTCAGCAAGTATAATCACATATCAGAAGCTAAAGGATTCTAAATTCTAGTGGTTCAAAAAGTAATCACACACTAACTGGAACATAATAGTATTATTTTGGTCTTTTTACTTGAATTTCCTAAAGAACATAAAAGAGCAAATTACACCAACACTCCTCCTTAAACATTAAACTGACACTCGTTTACCCAAGAAACACATTACATCATGTACTCCTACAAAGAATTTCTGTAAACGTTAAAAAAAACAGCGAGTCACGTGGACTCTCAAGTGTTAATATAATTTGGTCAATATAAAATCTTTCTGAAAGTACAGCAAGTAAAATACCTTAATTGCTCAGAGATAAGTAAGAAACAACTTAATGATGAATTAAGAAGATAGAAAGTTTTGATTGAACTTACCTTGCACCTCAATGCAGAAGAGCTGAAGTCAGCTTTGATAGGTTCTGACAATGAAAGACCGAACAGGGTGGAGTCCTTGAGAGATACACCACTCTTTCCCTGCAAACACAAAAGGAATGATTGATTCAATTACCTCTTTTGAAAAAATGTATAAAACAAAGAATAAGAAGCAGCAACAGTGTGGGAAAATTGAAACAAACCTCTTTAAGAACCGAGAAAGAAGCAGGAACAAGAGCTTGGAGTGCCATTGCAAGAAAACAAGTATGAAACTAGAATTTGAGTTTTACGATGTTGTTGTTGAGTAAAGTTGTCGAAGTGGTGTTGGTGTGTTACTACTTCAGTAATGAAATATATGGTTCATATGAGTCTACATGGAAGTGAATTTATATTGAAGTATTGTTTGTAATGAGATGAGAGAATAAGATAATTAGCAGCATGTGCATGTGCCACGTCAATTGATCCGTTGCCAATAGGAGCCACTCCATGACTTGTCCTCCATTACTATTACTAGTTATGGCCTATGGAGTGTGAAAATCTGTGCTGAAAGAGATTGAGGGAGTGGAGAATAGAATAATCTGAATGAATGGAAGCCTTTCTTTGGCACCTTCTTGGATGGGGCATGGGGTATTGCTCATTTTTTATATATAGCGAAGTAACTAGAAAGTTTGGAACACTCTACACACTGTGTGTGTGTGTGTGTGTCTTTGCAAGTTGCAGCTGCGACATATGGACTCATTATGTGGTCCTAACCCAATCACTTTTTTTGGTCCACAACCCAGATAGCCCAATGGACTTTCGGTGAGTTGCTATATTGGGCCTACTCATACACAATAAAGGCTTTTATGTCTCGCACCTCATTTTTTGCTTCCTACAACAATAGCAAACTTCAAAGGACAAAGATGCCCTTCCCTTACTCGCAGCATCAGTAGATCCAAAATTGCATTGGCATAATTCTGAAAAATCTATTCCAGAAGTATACAAAAAATGAGGGTGCAATTCCAAAACAGGGTCACAGTTGTACTTAAAGGTCCTGAAGCACCAGTGGTGGTGTTGGGTGGTTGGGTGGTGGTGGGGCACAGTGGTTATGGAGGTTTGATGGCTAGGGTTTGCTTGGGAGATATGGGTAACGTTTAGATCTTTTTGTATGTGCTGGAAGAAAAAATTAAATGTGGGCTAAGCCCAGCAAGCTGTATCAAACTATGACCAACTAGCCTAGAAGGCTAGAAGTTTAGAACTGTGTGCTACAGTTCAAGAGTGTAAATGATCATTTTTGTAGGAAAGAGTAATATGATCATTAGGAAATATTCGAAGCAAAAAAAAAAGATCATTAGGAAATATTGATAGAAAAAAAAAAACAGTGACGAGTTGATGAATCCTAGATAAAAATACAAAGAAGGCCCAAACCTTATACAATAGTTTTAACAGATTTGGTATGCTACCATACCATGTATGCCAAATGCGTAAGATGTCTGTCTCATCACAGTAACGTTTCGGGATCCAAGTTCTTTACATTTCTAGTAATTTTTTAGTTTAAGGAATTTAACATTCGTTCACTGAAATGAGTTTAATTGTTGCACCAATGAACGCATGAATCTACATTTTGATTCTTTGGCTAAATGAGGTAATCAGATCAAATTTCCAGGAGCATTGCCCTATCAACTCTTGCAGAGTTTTAATTGAGTAATTTGGAATTTATAATCAACATACCCCACATTTAAGCATTAATATTCAATTATCATCACCCCGACAAATAAGAAGTTGGGTGCTTTCAGTTGGGAAAAAAATTCTTATTATGAATTTTTTTAAAGTTCATTTATCTTGTGTAAATAAATTTCTAGACTGAACAATGCCACTATAAACACTTGCAGCCATGCTGTTTATTGAATTTGATTCACTTTGGACAAGAAATTGAATTCCATGACAAAACTCAAGACAAATAAGTGTAAAAGAATCATCATTTCTAATTTCAATAAGCTTTTCCCATGCTCGCGTTACTCTACAATTGCCGATTACATCCATCGGTTTCTAAATTCCTGGTGTAATTTTTTTTTTCTTTTTTTGGTTTTTGTTTGACAATGTTTACCCCTTTATCCCCCCAGTGCCTGAATGGGTGGCAACCTATCTTCATCCAACGCACAAGAACAAGATAATAAATGGAACCCCGCTAACATTACAAATCTCACCCCACTTTTCTGTACAGGTTTTCACCAAACTAATGGAGAAGTGAACTCTCTGCCTTATGAGCTGATATTTCATCAACTCATTCTCCACCATGCTCACAAGCATGCATATTCTATCACCTCTATATCCGAAGTGGTAATCCAAAATTTTGGAAAGTTCTAATTTCCCCTCGGAGGCCGGCAGTTACTATCACCATACCCCAGGCTGACATTTTTTGACTTACCCCACTAGAGGAATCCATACTGACACGAGGGCTTTGGTTTCTAGTAGCCAGAAGAAGTTTTTCCTCTGGCCATGTTGCAGAAATTCTATCAAAAAAGTAACTATTTGTTGCGCTTGCAATGGTTGCATGGCGTGGACTGTTGCTGTAACCCGATGCAGATCTTGAACCCTCGGTAACAAAGTTCTCCTCTACAGGGGTAGGAGGATGGTTGGCTGATGAGACTTCATCAGCATGGTTATCAAGCTCGGGTTGTTCTCCGGAAAGCGTATCATGCATGTCCCATGCATCACCCATACCAGGCCAGGGAATGGCCACTGACACATCTTTACAGTGAAAATGTTCATATGATCGTGTGACAGTGACACCTTTAGTTCTGTTAGGCCTGCAATCAGCTTCGTTTTTCCAGATGTATACATGGGAGTCCTCACTTGCCGTGACAACATATTTACCATTTGCGGTGAGGGATGCTGAAATTGAGCTAGTGGCATTCCGAAAGCCTGCACAAAACTTGCATCAGTTGATCAGCAAGGAAACAAATATACTGAAGACTTGTTGCCATTTAAAGCTAGTAAGACTGCTACTTTCTTCATCTGTCCAAATAAATATACCATACAAGTCTGATAAGAAAGACAGATAAATATCAGCCCACCCCAGACAACATTAAAAAAGTTAAAAGTTTAGAATTAAAAACACAAATTTTGTTGCAGATGAAAGCGGTGTACCAAATGGTTTTTCTCACTAGTTGTATTATATTTCAAATAAATTTTCACTTGATTTAATTACATACCTTTAAACTTATGAACTAGATCAACCCCATCAACCACCCGAATTCGTGAGTCAGCAGATGTGATAAGTACTTCTGATGAACTTCCTGGGGCAAACTGTTCATAAAATTCAGTTAGGACTTAGGAAGACGAGCATAAACATTGTGACTAAGTCAAAGCAAATCCACTATAGCTGTACACCATCCTGTTTTATTTTACTTTATTTTTTCCCTGTTCAAAGTTTTGGATGGGTACACAAAAAAGTAGCTTCTCTCATAAAGCACAGCAGTAGATCATAACATTACCTGGAAACCAGTAATTTTCTTGTGATGTGATTTCTTTTTCTTGTTCTGCAGATTGATCTGACTTTTCTGTTGCAACTTATTTTCTGAATGAAATATAAAAACAAGTAGATAATCAGTGGCCCCACAATCAACAGAAAATAGATGAATAGACAAAGCTTGAAAAATAAAAAAGCCTCTGACAGTACCAGATGTATTATATAAAAGGCAGCTACCCTTGTATGAACCAACCAGTGCACCCTGCACCAGAAAATTTAACCAAGTTGAACATAAAAGTTGAATTTCTGAGTGTTCAAATAGGTGCATATTAAACGTGGACCAACCTGACCATCAGGTGTATAACAAGCAGCAGTGACCATCTCATGCAGATCGGTCCAATCAACAACTTGTCGATCAGGAATGCTCCATATGCGAACCTTAGCATCCAAAGATCCACTAATGAAGTATCTATCATCAACAGGATTAAACTGGATGCAAGTTACTGTGCCAGAGAGAGAAGATTGAGGCAAAAGGCTTAATTAGCAAAGAACAAAAACAGGGGAGGGAGGGAATGAAACTGTTTTCATTGCTATCAGGGATAAAGATGATATTTAAATAAAACTGCCTGTGTGCCACTGTGGTTATCCAATCCTCAAAGATGGGGTGTATGTTGAATAGGGATAGGATGAACTCGAAATCTAATTCAATTTTTGCTAGGGAAGAAGCAGAAGAAATATAGATAAAAAGTAAAAACAAATAAAAGTGTAAGAGTGTTCCGCCATTTTATCATAAGAATCCCATATGACTTCTACTCAGATTATGGGAGAGCAAGGACAAGAGCACTGCAACATGTAATCACTGAATTTACTCACCATAGTCACTGTGTGAAAATATTTTCAAACAAGACTTGCTGGATAGATGCCACAGCCGCACAGTTTTGTCCATTGAAGATGAGAGCAAGTGCTGAGCAAAATGGGGGAAAATATATTAAAATGATGATCTAAAAATAAATGCATTTTGATTCAGATTTCTAGAACACATTGCACTGTTTTTTGACAAATATTGAAATTTTAAAGATTTCAACAGACATTAATAAAAAGATCTCTTAATAAAAATAAATACCCCCCCCCCCCAAAAAAAAAAAGGGAAGCTTTTCAAAGACAACATTTGAGCCTGCAATAAATATCAATCGTTTCAATTGATTCTTCAAATTTCAGTCACTCCAAAAGGTGCTCATCCTAGTCCCACTAGTGTTACTCTACCAATAAGATATGACTCAAACAGGGATGCTAAGATTTAAAATGAAAATACAAAATAAAAATTTTGATAAAAAGTTTCAAAGTTAAATATGGTTTCATTAAACAATATAAATTAGAACCAGTTTCAAATGCCGTTAATTTGTCTAAACATTGGGTCTGACTAAGTCCAAAAACAAATATTATTTGGTACGTGTAAGCACATCAATTTTAAATTTCCAAACAAAATATAAGGAAAGAAGGAGAGATAAACAAAGATTTCTTATTAGGGAGAAACAAAGATGATTACCTCAACTTAGTTCAGAAATGCTTCAGGGCCAGTTTGAGTTTTGACTTTAAAACTGATTAATAAAATTTGATTGGATACTAAAAACAATTTTAATTAGGGACTCTATAACTAGTTAGGTGATGCCCTTTTGCTTTTCTTTATTTTTTTTTTGAAGTTTAGCAAACACAACCTGAAACTTACATGGGTAATAATAATTAATTGACCTGTAGATAAGATTAAAACAAGATCATATGGCATCAATAACCCATATAAAAATCACTCCTTAGTTACAAACAGAGCATCCTAAGCAAATTACTGACTTCTTTCTGTCTTTTGAGCAGTAAATTTTAGTTCAGTTTTCCTTACAGCCAAGCCAAACTGCCAAACTATATATACATCTACTGTTCACTAGTAATTGCTGGAAAAATTGGATATACCCATAGAGAATTTCACTATCAAAGTAAACATTAACTATAACAAAATCTTAAACACGAACTGCCATCCTGTAGTTTACAAGTTAACTCTCCCTAAATCATTTTTAAATTCCCTTTGAAGGAATGCCTAGAACAACAATGTAATTTCGTAGGAAAAAGAAACCGATTTACACCCATTAAAATAAAAAGTTTATAAACCAAAAATTTCAATCTGCAAGGGGGTATGAAAAAAAAAAGATCCAGAAATCTTCTCACTGGGACATAACTTTATACACTTGATATCCTACAATTCATATTACAATGACTCAACCCAAACTAGAAATAGCCTAGTAGCTTTTGTGCACTGCACGTTAATATCTCCATGATGTAAAAATCAGAAAACACTAAACAAAATAGTCGCAGCAGCTCCCTCAAATAAGAAAGCCATTGTTGCCTAAACTGCATATATTAAACATAACAGGATAACACAATTTGAAATACATATTTATCCCTTGCCACCTTTTCAGCCACTTGAAAACTATCCTACTCCAATCAATCACACAAAAACATCAAATCTTTCTGATATACAGATAAAAAGTAGAAAACTAACTAAAACTGTCTAGTAAAAATGAATTGTTCAGTTAAGCTAAAAATCAGGCATGTACAAAATAAGAGTGCAAAAAAAAACCTTTAGAATTAAACTGACACATTAAAATGGAACACCCTGCTGGAACTAGAGAACAACAAGACCCATCTGAAAATTGAAAGCTAACCTGAGTTTTAGACCATGAGAGGTCAAGCACATCATGGAGATGTCCCAGGAAGG
Organism: Glycine latifolia; assembly: GCA_013407115.1. NCBI lineage: Eukaryota > Viridiplantae > Streptophyta > Magnoliopsida > Fabales > Fabaceae > Glycine > Glycine latifolia. The sequence continues at coordinate 19,177,466 of CM023953.1, read as the reverse complement.
AGCAAACTGGTTTGTCAGTAAGCGCAAACACGGTCTGCGGCAGCACAAACTGGTCCAAGCTCAAGGACTTCCTACTCACACTCGACCTCCCCTTCCTCTTCCTCTCCCCATCCCCCAGCGGCGACAGCAACCCCGCCGCCCCCGCCATTGGCTCCGGTGACCCATTCAGCACCAAAAACATATTCACATTCCCATCTTCACCCTTCTCCCTATCCAACAATAACAACTCCCCCTTTCTCTCCCCCTCCACCACCTGCCACACATGAATCACACAATCCTCCCCAGCACTCGCCAAATACTTCCCATCCAAACTAAACTTAATGCTCCAAATGCTCCCACTATGCCCCTGAATCTCCTGACTCTTATACAAAGCAGTCACCTCCTTACAACTCTTCCCATATTGTTTCACTCTCACCCTCTCCGGCCCGTGAAACGCGCCGCCACTGCCCTCTTGGCTGTCGTCGGTGGCGGAGCTCGACCGCCTCCCGCCCTTCTCCGACGACGTGTCCCTCTCGTCGCTACTCCGGCGATCCCTATACCCCGCCACCGAACTCGCCACACTCTTGATACTCTTCAACCACCCGGTCCCCTTCTTCTTCGCTTTGGAACCACCCGCATTGGAATCAACGTTCGCCTCTTCAACGTTCTGCCGCCGCATCAGTTCCTGAACGATGGGGGAATGGCCCACTGTCATTTCGAATTCTTCCATCGTCAATTGCCGCCCCGTCGCAACCTCGCGCAGATTCTCCAATTCGTTGACGATGAACTCTTTCCCGTTATCGAGATCTCGAATCGTGCAGAGCTCTTCTATTGGTGGTGGTGGCAGAGGCGGCGGTGGTGGTTTCGGATTTGGTGGCTTGTTAGGGTTTGTGGTGGTGGTGGTGGTGTCGGATATGGATCGGAGAGGGGACGCGCGATCGCGAGGGTTTGGGCGCGTGAGGGAAGAGAGTCCAAGAGAAAGTAAAAGGCGCGTGCGGCGTTCTGAAACGGAGGAGGGTTGGGAGATCCATATGTCGTAGTTGGTGAAATTGGGGAGGGTGTCGTTTTGGTGTTCTTCGGTGTCGTTTTCGGTGTCGGAGTTGGAGTTGGAGCATGAGCATGAAGAAGAGAGAGAGAGTAAACGATCGTGTGAGTCGTAGAAAGAATCTTGGTCTTGTTCTAGCAGTAGTTGTTGTTGTTGTTGGTCGTCGTCTTCGTCTTCTGTTGTTCCTCCCAGGGCTTTGCTCATGGTGCGTGATGAGGAGGAGGATTCGGAGGAATGTTGTTGGGATTGGGCATTCCCATTGGCAATGAAAATGCCCCTCTCCCCAACAACCGTCAAATCGATGATCCGATCACTGCACCAAACCACACCGCCGATCAGATCCCGAATGATAAAAAACAAGAGAAGGTGGCTTCTTTGGTTGCTATAGAAATATGTCTAACAAATGGAAACCAAATTTCTTTTGGCTTTTACAGATGCTATGCTAGCAACGCAGCGCAAACTCACTACTCACAAACAAAACAAAACAAAACAATCCGATACCCAATTTTTTTTTTTCCTTTCTTCTTTTTCTTTTTCTTTTTTTCGGCCTATGTATGATATAAATGAATAATCTATAATCTATCTATTCATTGTGTCTCTAATCTCTCTCTCTCCCCCCGTTTTGGTTTGCTTTGTGTTGTGTTTTGTCCGGCTCTTTCTTCCCTTGGGCTTTTCTAACTACTAACAAATACCAATTTCCGAATCGATGACTCAGTCACTTATTGAACGCTTTTTTTTACTTATTTATTTCTAATACTAAATTAATCAATGTAACGCGCTTTCTTTAATAAAAATCGCAATTCTTTACACAAAATTAATTATTGCGTCATGCGAGTAGTGGATTTATATTTTAAAGTGGAGTATATATTATGCACGTAACGTGACTCTGGCTAGTATAGTAGTAGTATTATTGTTTAAGAATTTACAAAGAAAGTAAAAGAAAGTCCATTCTCTCAATTAACTATAAATTATTTTATATGAAAATATTTTTATAAAAATTTAAATATGTTATTTATTATTCGTTGAAATTCAACGGGACTTGCAAAATTATGATTTTTTCAGTATAAAAGAAATGGGATTATGTTATTTTTTGGGCGTTGAGAATTTTTTGTCCAAAATACATAAAGGATGTTTTTTACCTTTTTAGGAATCAAACACATATGATTATGTTTAGGAGTCTAAGTCTCACTCGAACTAATTATTATTGTTTTTTCCTTAAAATTTTATTATTATTTTTTATGCATTGATGTTAGAAACAAATCAAGTATATGTATAACTCATTTTTTTTTAAAAAAGGAAATAATTTAATCTCATGAGAAATATTTTAATATATTTCTAACACCACCTAATTAATGGATTACTTGTTATAGAATTATTTTAACTTAATAAATAATCTCGTCGTAACTGCATTAAATAACTTAGAGGAAAAAAATTACCATCAATAATAATTATACATTGTTAGAATAAAATTGACTCCAAAATAAAATACATGTACGGTCTCTAAAAGAAATCATATAATATAGATCTGATATCATTGTTATTTGTAAGTACTTTCATTTTAAAATGAAACAATTTATTTTTCTTTTCTTTTAAAAGGGGAAATAATACAATCATGTTTTAATTTGTTGCTTAAAATGTTGTCATTCAGTAAGGAAAAATCACTCTTTTAATATATAATCTGACGGCAAAGACAAAAAAGCCCTCTATTATATTTTTGTCCTAGCTAGACATGTTCCGTGCATATTGTTGATTCCCACCAACAATCCCATTTGCATAATCTTTTCCAAATTATTAATTTAAATGTCAGATTTTCTTTCTCTTTTCTATACATAATAACTATGGGGGGACAAGCTTTTTTCTTCTTCTTTCTTTTCCAGCTTCCTTGAAAAAAATAAAAAATTAATACACTTATGACTCAGATTTATTTTGTTTGGTGTCATGTGAATATTATATATAATATATACTTAAGAACATATCAGCATGATTTTCCACGATTAAGTTCAAAGTAACAGCGCTGTAGATAGTACGTAGTAGATCTCCAACCAATAAATTTTTTAGTGTTCCTCAAATAGTTTGTGTTTCTCAAAGCGTGTTGCAGTTTAGTGAGGCATTATAATTGTGTCTTGGATTAGCACTCAACAACATATTTGTTTTATTTTTGGCATTTCAACGCTGCCATCACAACAAAGACATTTACGAGAGGAATTTTAGGGACATTTGATTATGCTAACTGGGGACAAATTAAAAGGTAAAGGTGTGTCATTATGCGATATTCACTGTAACTTTGAAAAGTTATGACTTCCACCTTCCTTACAAGGCTCACCTGAATCATGCATAGGTAGGGATCACTTAACCTCTTTTGTATAATTAAGATTTAAGGATGATGTATTATATTGTTTATTTTAATATATATGCTATCTTTTCCTTTTAACTCTTTTGATTATTCATATGTTGAATGTGATTATAACTCAAACCCATGTTATCTTTTTTCTTTGAGCAATAACCCAATTTATAATTGTTGATCACTTATGATTATTTTAGTTGCTTTTGAAATGGCTAATGGAAGGAAAGTAATAATTGTTTTTTTCTTAGACACTCAATATCCAAAGTTAATTACATGAGTCTCTATAGTTAATCTGATCATTGAACTTAATTATGACTAATCTGAATTATGCAAGGGAGATCCAATTAAAGAGATAAAGTCCTCCCATATGTCCATTTTCTCATTCACATGATTTTAGGGGGGATCCATTAATAAGGGTATAAAGCCCTCCAAAATTCTCATTTTCTTTCTCATATACATAATTTGATCCTGACATATTACTTGAAAAAATTAAGTTCTTACTCTAACATCAAGATAAATTACTAATCCTAGATATTAATTAATAGGTTTCCTAAGCATAAACTTCAGTCAAGCATTTGATATATATATGCGAAAACAAACCAATATTGTTGACAACAAATAAATGAAGATATAATTCTATGGCACTAAATAAATTTCATTCATAAGACAAACTATAAAACAAGAACTGCCATTCCATTTTTTATCTAATAAAGATATAATATAATTTGGATGCATTGTCGACTTATACTTTTTTATTTTTTTATCAGGACTTATAAATCTTTATATTGCTAAAAAATTTACAAAAACATCTTACGTATTAAATTTAAAATATCATTACAGGAGTTAATAACAATGTAAAACATCTTTACTTCAGTGTATTTCAATTAAATTTACAAACATAAATTTCATGGCCCATACATATATACATCGGTGTTCTCTTGGCGATTTACAATCGATTATTTTCGTATAAACTTTATTCTTGCTTTCAGCTTTTGGTACATAATAATGATGGTAATGTTTAATTTCAATTTTATGTTATTGTTATTCTATTTTCAAAAGAAGAGAATGAATTTAGATTAGATTGTACATACACAAGTTTTCAAGAACTAAGTAAATATAGATTGTACTATATGTTGTTTACGCTTAAAAAACTTAACCATTCCTTTAACTTTTTTTTTACAGTTTACTATACATCTTGATTCAACTTTTAATTTTTAAAAATCACCTCTTATTATATAGAAAAAGAATATAAAAAATACTCTTCTTGGTACACAAGAAAGCACACCCACAATTAATTAAAAAGCTTGATTTTCACAGAGACGTGAGATGTCTTAAATTTGATTTTTTTTTTTAAATTTTTTATTGTTTACCAACTGCATATCAGTATTTACTCTAACATGATAAGAGCAAATAAGCTCTTTCTCTACTAAGTAGTAAATAACCTGATAGGAGTATCCGTATCAAGACAAAATGCCATAGGATACAATATTATGGCAAGCATGATTTTTAGTATTATGATAGCTAAATGTTAACATCAACCTATTATTATTTTTTGTTTTTAAAAGCCAATTAATAAACTGACGTGTTTCATAGACAACAGGTCTTTATACAATTCTGTGATATTAAGGTCAATTATATCGCTTACAAGTTAATTTGTCCTTAATTGAAGACTTGGGCTAGTATAAAAACTGCAAACAATATTAATTAATTAAATACTTTTCAGATCGATCATCATAACATGGAAACACATAATGAGCAATCAAGGCGTAACAAGTGCAAAATACTTCTACACATGTGGGATATATTCTTAGGGTCGGGGGTGACTTCACATTTATTCTCTTCTTCCTTCCATTCCTTTTTTTTTCTTTTTTGCTTTGTCACATTCTTTACTTTTATTTCACCCCCTATGAATGATTCTATTGTTTCTTATAAGTTTGCAATTCACTGGTCAAGAAGAATCTTCCTTTGTTCAAAAACTGAAAAAAGAACAGAATAAAATCGAACTCAACTAAATGTTTAAATACCCACAGGATACAAGAGATGCTATATTGGATACGCAGTTTTTAACAATTTAACATTTTAATATTTCATAGTAAATATAATTTGTAAACAATTTTTAGTTGTTTATAAGAATAAAAAATCAATTTAAAAGAAAAACGCGAAGCATATCATTAAGGATGTATGACCAATAGAAAAATGTACAAGAGTTGATAAACTTCACATAATCCTTTAATTCAACGTAATAACAGTAAATTACAACTCAAAAACAGATGGAAACATGTTGAAGAGAGAGAAAAGCATGTCTTGTTTTTATTTGTTTCCACTTTGCATATGAAAGCGCTGTTCAAAAAGCACCTTGTCTATGATAAATGGTTAGAAGGGAAAAAGAAAGGTATATAATATTATTATCGTGTGAAAATTATGATTGTGGTGCATTTTCTTTTTGACATGTCAAGAGAAAGAGGAAAAAAAGTTAAATATTTTTTTTAAAATGCATTGATAGTATAAATATTTTTTATGTTGTCATTCAATTATAAATTATTATATATCATAAGATTGTTTATTTTTTTTAATATAGTAATTCTTTTTAAAATGAATTTTAATTGATTGATAGTTAAAAATATTTACATTAATAATGTATCAAAATTAAAGTTAAAATAAAATAAGCAATACAATAAAAAATTATTTAAGAAAATTAATATTATAAAAGTATTGTAAAAACATAGTATATAAATTATATAACTGTTAAACTACGTGCAACATTCCTTTGTATGTGTTACGCAATGATTGACTTGATCTTGTAGGTTGCGGTCAAACTAAACCTTGCATAACTCACACGCTATGTACATATTTGTATCATTTAATTTTACCTCTTCTCTGTTTTTCCCCTTTTTTTCATCAGCAGGGGAAGGTAGCTCCTTTTTTTGTTAAAAGTAAAAATTAAGTCCAACTTTGATGAAATCCAGAGCATGATTAGCTAGCTAGAAATATGGCTTTAAATCTTCAAAATCACACTTTACATTTTGTGTTTGGCAGTGGAAAGCACAGTTTTTACCTCTTACTCTACCGGCCTCTTCCACTTTTTACCCACCCCGAACTTTATGTTTCCATAATTTCATAGCGTATTTGGTTGTGAAAATAGGGAGGGAAAAAAAAAGACTTCGAATTATAATATCCTAACTTAGGATTCTTGAAAAATGAAAAGTTAGTAAGAAGACCCATATTAAAATTATAGTACATTTTTTTTAAGTATGTCACTATGTCAGTAGCTAACTGACATTTTTATCAACTGGTACTCCAAGGGGAATTAGATTCAAAACTGGGTTCTTTGTAAGAGACTGTTGGACCAATTGTGTTGTATTATGTGCGGTTAGCATGTTTACATTAATGTTTGAACAACATTAACTTATATTTATAAGATATATAAAGTAGCTCTTAATCTGACTGAGGGGACCAAAAACGAAAAAGTTGCACGCGAAATCTCTCATTCCTGGTTCCTGGGTAAGGGCCAAAGGGGGTCGAGAGTTTAGAGGACAAAGGTTGAGAGTTTGAAATCGCCTTAATTATTTTAGGGGTAGTTTTTATTTTATTTGGATACCTCTTAAAATCAATTCTAACCTCAAAACCATGATGAAAAATTGAAAATATTAAACCAACGATTTATTGTTTGAGTATTTATTGTGGTTTTAGAATTAATCTTGGTAGAATTAAAAGTTAATCCAAACACACTTTAACAACTTTAGTGTGTTTGAAAAAAAATAGTAACATCCATTGGGTCCTCTTTCTTCAGTCTAATCAATTGAAATCCTTTATGTGTATATAAGAAGAAGATAAAACTTAAAATTAAAAAATACTAATAAAGAAAAAATATATATGTATATATAAATAAACTTTTGAATTGATATATAATTAATTTTTTTCTAGTAGTAAATTATATATCTAGTTTTCACATAAAATTGATAATAAATATTTTTATTAAATTTATTATTTGTTAAATTAAAATTTAAATATTTAAATAATTATGTAAAGAATAATCCCTTTAATACATTTCTAGATTCATCCCAGCTTCATCACATTTACACTAAAGCTACTTGTATAAACTTCTAAGTGGATCCTGTTGAATAGGATGCTAAACAAACATGATATTAAACCACAAAACTAATCCAAACACACAAGATGATTTATATCCAGTTTGCCGCAACAATGACTTTCTGTTTGGTTCATTATTTATTTCCTAACCGAATTAATTGAGAATTTTTTCTAAAAAAAGTACGTAGTTAATGAAGAGATTAAAAAGCCAGAGGGTGCAGAGTGGTGTGTGTGTGGCCTACAACTTAAGTTACTGTTCTTCTCCCATTTCCACATGGTGTCCATCACCCAGCCCATTGTGTTTACTGTTAAATGAAGGTGACACCAATTCAATTGCTTCTTTCAAAATGGTTGTGTGTGCCTTTCAGTTTCAGGACCGTCTTATTAATGTCTCCCACTCCCACCAGTTTTCCTTTTTACCTCTCTCTCCTTAAAATCACAAAATTCCCCGGTGCATATATTTTATAGGTTGGTGGATTTGTGGTCCCAACAAGCATAAGTGGCCAACATCTACCAGTCGTCCTATTACACATTTCTTACCAACTCGATCGAATCCTAATTTAATTGCTAGTTATCTTCTATGGGATATAAAACATATATATACAATACATGATAATATATATATAATGTGAGTATGTGGCATGATTAATCGAAAATCTAATTTCTTAATTATGTGATTATAATTTGTTTTTATAAATTATAGGTATATTTGGTAATAGATAATCTTGTAGGCAATAAAGTTCTTATTTTAAATATTTAACTTAGCTACATATTAAAATTCAAATTTAAAATCTCTAATTAGTTAAAATAATATCATGCCAATTTAATTTCACGTTCTATATGATCCAATATGTTCATGTACAGGGAAAAATGTTGTTTGAGAAAATCATTCCTTAAACGAATTTTAGTATCTGAGAGATTAATTTTTAGATCACTCATATATATTGAGTTCTTGAGTTAAAAAAAAACATAATAAAAAATATATATAATAAAGTAATAAAAAACTGTTTGAGGTCTTCACGATTGTTTAATTGCTTGTATTTCTTAGACTGAAACTAAAAATAGCTTGTTTCTTTTACTTTTACTCTACTTACTACAATAGTGTCATAATTAATAAGTTATGTTGTCTCTTGCTATGTTGGAAGTACTTCTTTTTTATTTGAGATTTAGTGTTTAAAAGTTATTTAAACACTCGTTAATTTTAAGTTGAATTAAATAAATTTATTTAAAGAAATAAAACGATCTCAATATTCTTTGTTTTCATTCACATTAATCAAATTTGCCAGCTGTATTAATACAATGAAAAATAATGAATGTATAAACCCTATTTGAAGGATATAGGAGGCAGAAAGGAGATAGAAATAGAAAAAAGTACAATTTTAAAAGAGAAATGAAGTGAAGGTCTTGAATAGATGTATGAG
>CM023953.1:19104793-19165360 GCA_013407115.1 Glycine latifolia | reverse complement strand
GGGGGGGGGGGGGGGGGTGAGGCTTCAATTTTCCTTTGGTCCATCATGGTAAATAAATTGGTCATTTGGTAATGTGAGAAATTATATAAGCTATAATCTTACCTTTTGATAGTTATTATATAGCTAAGGACTTTTTTTTATTGCAAATGTTGGATATCTGTCCTTTTGAAAAAGATTTTGTGGGCACTTATGTAACGATTTAAAATAGTAATGGTATAGAAGGCATGGGCATCATTTGATTCTTCAGTGTGACAACAGAAAAACATATCTTGAATAAGGGGGAAAAGGTACAAATTAATTGTTCGTTTGGATGCATTGAGGAGGACAATGAAATTATTTAAAGCATGGTACATTTTAAAAGTATATATGCTACTGACTGCTCCATTAACATATTTAGGAAATAGTAAATAATTTTTATTTAAAATTTCAAAGATATTGGATGTAAGTTCTTTTAAAAGATAGTGTTTAATTAGACTTAGATTAGCTGTAAAAAAATGGACTTAGATTAAGTTTCCTTTAGGATTTTGAAGAACTCAATTTGATTGTGTCCTATTATAATTTTACTTTATGTTTTCTACTTTCTAAAAATTTATTGGATGTATTTTTGGGTAAATAATCAATTTTATCTTTAAATTTAAAACATTGTCATTTTAATCTTTAAAAGTAGTAAAATTAATAAAAAAAATCCTAAAAATGTAATTTATCACTCAGTTTAATCTAAAATTCAAAAAGTCATATGACTTAGCCATATTATTAACACTTTTAAGAACTAAAATAACACTAAGTAGTTAAGTTTAAAAATGAAAGTAACAATATAGAGATTTATTTTAAAGTCTGTTACTTTTAAGTACTGATGTAATACTAGTATTTTACACTTCCATAACTAAATTGGTGGTTTGCCCTTTATTCTTTCCTGGAGTGTTATCAAATCTATTTGAGAAGATATGAATACGGAAATGATGATGATTATGTTTCGGAAGATATTTCATCTAATTTTTATTTGTTTTACCAGTTGAAACTTATTGAGTTGTTTGGTGAATAATTTTTTTTAATAATTTTTAGAGTTTTTTAAAAACGATTTTAAATAATACTTTTTTGATGTTAATTTTTATTTTTTTATATTTATTCTCTTTTTCTCCTTTAATATTCATTAGATTTTATTTTTAATCTTTTTTAAACAGACTTAACAGAGTAAGATTTTATTATTATTTTTTCTCTTCTTCCATTCATAAGGTAGCATTGATTAAATTATTCTTACCTCTTTTTTCTTTTCTTTTTTGTTACATATGACAGAGTTTCTCATTTTTATTGTTTTATTATATAAGATATTGATTAGGTAATAATTTTATTTTATTTTACTATTATTAATATTATTTTATTATCTTCATATTACATTATTTATTTCAACTATTATACTATTTATACTATTTATTTTATACATTATTCCAACTTATATTGGTGGAGTTAAATCGTTCAACATGTATACTTTCATATTGCATGTCAAACTAAACTATTTTGTGAACATTAATTAAAAAAATTATCATTATGTGCCAGTTTTTAATTATAAAACAATGAAAAAGAATAACCTTTACTTATACTTTTTTCCCATAAAGTTGGATAACTTCATCGTTTTATACTTTGAACTTTTAATTTGATGTACTTCTAGATTAATTAATTTACATACCACTAAATATGTGAATTAATTTTTGTGAGATCATTCTAATTAAATAAGTGATTTTGAATTTGAGTTTTAATATGTAGTTGTGTTAAATAAATTTAAGAAAACTTTTTTTTATTTATAATAATTTTATTTAACTCAAAGTTGCATACTTGCACACCAAAGCCCCAAAACTTAAACTAGCTAGTGTTATTGAAGATGTTGGTGATGCATGGTGAATTTTAAGGGGGGAAATAATGCTTTGTACCCTTTTTTACGTGTCAAAGAATGACAGGACTAAATATTATAAAACAACATTTGTCAAACGACACAAATGCCCCCAAGAGAACAAAGGACCAAAGGTGTTTGTATTTTGTCAAGTAAAATAAGAACATGCCTTGCAGTCTTATTTTGACTTTGTAATTCTGTATAGCCCCAAACCTCCTGGTTAAATTCGTGTAGTTTATATATAATAAATTTGTTAAGCTAATTTATCAAAACATAAAGTAGTCAGCTAATTGCCACGTGTCAGCATGTTTTTAATTTTTCCATCCAAATGAAATATTTATTTTTGTACAAATTCTCTAGTTTCATTCACTAAATTAATAACTTAGTTTATATACTTGTTAGTATTTTTCCAAATAATTTTTTAATTATAAACAGTTTAAGCAAATTTTAAGAATGAGAAAATAAAGTATCCATTAACAGTAGGAATTACAAATCATCATGTGTAAAAAATAATATTAATAATGATAAATGACAGAATATCGCATTAGACTAAAATTTTGTTACACAAACATAATATTGCAGAATTGCAGCCTATGGCGCCGCCATAGCGGGCCTCGATTCACAACATCATGTCATGTCACAATTGCCTATGATCATGGTTGGCAAAAAATCCGCATGTAATTTCGTCGTGACACGGCTATTTGATAATAAAAATGAAAAAATTATTAATTTTATATTAATTATATATATATATATATTAAAAATTACACTAATAATAATTTCTTATTATTTGATTATGTAAGTTTTTATGCTTTCAATGCATAGTCATTCAACTCTTTAAGAGTTATATAAAGAATTAATAATATGCACATTGATATATAGTGTAAATTAATTTTATGTTATTAATTAATTACAAATTATTATATATAATAAATTTATTAATTTTTACAATAATTATCTTAATAGTATATTATCACTGCAAAAAATTTGTTATTACAGAGAATTTGTTACATTAGCATGTCAGAAATATTAGCAAATTGCAGTGACCAAAAATAAAAATTCTATGGAATGTTTTTTTTTTAAGAAATAAAAAGGAAATTACACTACTATATACATTGCCCAAAGAGTGTCATATGTACTAAAAACTTATGAATATACATTAATTGGTTTTGAATAATATGAAATAAATTCATAGTATAAAAGGCTAGCTAAAGTGTAGTCCTGTTTTGGGTTGGTAGGTTGGTTAGAGATAGGTGAGGGCGTGGCATGAAGATCAGAGATAATAAGGATAATAATATGGGAGGAAGAATGATTTTGATGGACAAGTCATTTGCAGCAACCCTACTTAAATTTTCATTGTTAACTAGCCAGAGCTATGGGGGGGCCATCTTCCATTCACTTCAGAAACATCATTTTCAAAGCAAATGGACAAGAGAGCATCAAACCTCGCATAACCAAATCCCTTCATGGCCCGGACTGCATGCAATATTCAAACACAGTTCCTCTCATTTTTCAGTGTTTCAATTTTTTGGCTAAGGAGAATTCAATGTGTTCAGTTGAGGAGGTACATTAATGCATCCTACAAAAATCTCATGGAGTTGACTTAACACCAGTGGAAACCAATATGTCATTAAGTACATTGCCATCAATTTAATTAAATTTTATAGTATTATCGTATAATACATCCTTAGTAGGGGCGAGCATTTTTTATCTTAAATATGATTAAGTTCTAGATTCTCTCATAACTTATGATTTTGTTAGGATATCTCAAAGTTCTACCGAAAAAAACAACTTTCTACATGTCATAAATTATCTTAAATTAATAGTTAACTAAGGTGATAAATGATATATGAAAATAATCTTATACTATGTGCATGTTTATATTTTTCCCTCGAAATGAGTTGGAAAACTCAATGCATGATTTTTTTTTAGCCTATAGAAACAAATGTAAGAATGACGTTATTGTATAATTTCTTTACATAATTTGAGCTTTTAACATGTTAATAGGAAAAATACCCTCGATCACTTCTTTGACAAATTAAATCAGGTAAGAAAAGAAAATAGTCTAAAGTATTTAATTTATTTTTTAATACTAACTAGTTTGTTAAATTTGTTAATTAAAATATTTTGTTAGCATATGTTAAAAAAATTTGTTACCAGGTTTATTAGGAGCTAGGGTGGAATGTAATATTTAAATAATTTGGAGTTTAGTGATCATATAGGTAATCTTTAAGGTACTGAAGTGTAGTATTTTAATAAGTTTGGAGTATAGTGTCATATAAATAAACCTCAAAGCTAATAGAATGTAATTTACTCTTAGTTTATTCTTTAACGTATATAAACTTGTTACTCTTTTGTACAATAGCACTTGTGAGTGATATGGACCAGTTTATTTAAACTTGAAAAAAGATTTTAAAACTATTTTAAAAAAATACATTTTTAAAAAAATAGATAGAATTTGTTTCATAAAAAAATATTTTTTAATGAAAAATAGTTTAAACAAACAAATAAAAACTGTTTATTTTATTAAAAAAAAGCTTAAACAACTGGTTCATTAAAATATCACACCGACAATTACATCATTTACATTAGAATATGTTGCGTAGTTGATATTTTTATTTTTGTGCAACTCAAATATTCAGCATTAGTTTAATGGTGGTAAACGCGGACACCAATAGTGTTAATCTCACAATATTTTGAGGTATTTCAAATTCAATCAAGTTCATTTTTATTTATTTTAGCTAAGAATGAAAAGTTGTTTATCTGATTTCTCATTCTTTTAAAGTGAAATAAATGTATCTCAGCTAAGAATGAGGTACAATTTTATTTTCCAGCAAAAACGAATATATAGTATATCAAAGGCATAAGAAATGCCAAATTACATTACATGTATAAGAATCCTAACAACCAAAGGTTACACCCTATTTATGAATGTTGTTGCCGACCAAAAAAAAAACACTATTTATTAAAATACCCCATAAATAAATTGTAACCCAGGATAGTTAACGAAATTATAAGGTCTTGTCTAACTAATCCTAACTAAAAGTGGGGTTAAACAACCCCATCTTATATGGTCAAGTAATATTGAAACAATTATACTATTAGATCCACTTGATTAAAAAATAATTATACAGATTTTTTTGAGTAATTATATATTCTTTCTATTAGATTTACTAATTTTAATTTTTGTCTACTTTTTAGATTTGAGTTTTTTTTCTTTTTTTTCCTGCAATTGTATCCAACTATCCATTATTTTGGAAACATGCTAATTTTTTTGTAACAAAAGTAATATATTTTTTTACTAAAAAGAATGTTAGCCAGACTATTTTTTGTTAAAAAAAAAAAAAAAACTTCGTTGTTCAATATAACTATTGTCTCTTTGAAGGTATATTTGTAAAAGGGCTCGAAATGGCACCAAATTATCAGCAGTTATCGACAGATAAAGGGAGATCCAGTTATCCAGAAAATTAATTACCAGACATGCATGGACCTTTTACGGGTGATAAAAAAATTCAGCTTGTGTGGTTGGGTATATATGTATTTGTCTAATTTTCCCTTTAGGAAGATCGAACATCTAAAACCATTACTATTCCCCTAAAAACATCATTACTTTATATTTTGAAAATAGTCATGAGATTGTATTAATTAATAATGTATAACTTATTTTCTCTTACAATTTTTAGATATTAATAGTATTTGTGTCTTTCAGATGTATTAATAAATTATAATTTTATTTTATAATTTCAACTATAATATATTCATTGATATTTATTTATTTAGTATAAAGGTTCTTATTAAAATTATTACATCATTTTTTAAAAAAAAGATATTTTTAATTTTTTTATTTTAATTTTTTTATTAGTTTTTCAATTATATGACGAATATGATTCTTTGACTTTTTCATGTTCTTGGTCTTTTTAATTTATTTTTATTAATTTAATTATTTTAAATATATATATCACATGAAAGAATTAAAAAAGAAAGATAAATATGATATTTGAAAAATTAAAAAAAGATATATAATAGAAGAGTCATATGAGAATATTATTTTATATGAAAATATTTACTAACAATCACTATGTCAAGATTAAAAATAATAAATAGTTGAAATTAAAATATAATATTTCATAAAATCTTTAAAAGATTAACCAAACACAACAATAATTTTATAAAGATTTTAATTATTACTTTCTAAAATATCTCATTTAATCCACTACCATCATGAGGATCGTTGTCATGTTATAATCTTCGCTATAATCATACCATACTCACTATCATAATCAATTACCACCATCACTTCTAGTGTCATAACCTTGTCACCATCATTATCTCAAGTGGTCTAATAAAATTAAAACAACTATATTAAAAGTTAAACCTACTTGTTTAATTTTTTTATACACAAATTTTTGAATAATTATATATTCTTTCTATTAATTTTACTAATTTTAATTTTTGTCCAATTTTTAGATTTGAGTGTTTTTTTTCCCTGCAATTGTATCAAACTATCCATTCATCAAAACACACCGTTTCACTTAACTGACTAAACCCTCAATTTTAATTTTGTTTCCTTTTCCCTATTACCAAACCCATGCCGGCAAGAAAATCTCCCCCTTTCTACTTTTTATTTCCGGCGATTCCAGGTTAGGTTATACACTATACCGCATCTTCGACTTCGTGTAAGCAAAAAAGAAACTTCTAATCAGATATGAAAAATCAAAATTTTGAATTGAAAAATTGTTCGTGAATGTGAAAAACGCGCGAAATAGATAATTAGGAAACGAAAAGGAGGAACCATGTGAGTGATGTGACTACCAGAACTGGAAGAACTAAGAAAGACTAGAGGAGGAATCAAAAGTTATATAAATTAGAAAAATATGTAATTTGTAAAAGATAATAGGAAGAGTATATGCATAATTAGTTATAAACTTCATTCCAGCATACCAAACAAATTTTAATGAGAATGTCCCAAAAACTCTACTTAACCTTCCCCCTTCCCATAGGTCTTCCTTTTATTAATAACGTTTGGGATGTAGGTATCCACAACTTATGCAGTTGAATTAAATAGTTAGAAATTGGATATGGCAACATTGAATTCTCGGTTCATATAGCCGCAACAAAGTGAAAGGGGCTGCCCAAGGAAAGAGACCTAACTTATGAACTAACAAACGAAACTAGAAAGATAGATGCATATATGTGTGGCAATGTTGCAATAAAGTACGATGTCATTACTACTGTGGAAAGCTGAGGGCATGTGAGTGGCAGCTATTGTCAAAAAGTTGGCTAGATAAATGATCATGAGGATCTCTTATTTTTTTCTAGCTTGTTTAAAGCATGCATGTGCCTTGTACTATTTCCCCCATTAAATTCTAAAGATAAGAGAAGAAACAGCCAGGCATAAACATAAATACATGGCTGGCCTCTTCACAATTTTATAACAATAAACTTAGAATTCTACAAGTAATAAGAAAGGATCAACTTATATTTCAGAGTAAATTAATTAATTACACTCTCCTCCTTAACAATAGTGGATAAATATGAAAGTATCTCCTGATAATATTTTATCTTTTTTACAATCCTCAATGCCACCACCAATAATTATTTTTAAACATTTATTGCTATTTTTAATATTATAAAAGGTGAGATAAAGTTTTAAATATCTTTATTGTTTGTTGTAATATTTTGTCATCTAATTTTTTTATTTCATCTTCCAATGTTACAAAATTGATGATAGATGTTTAAAACTAGCTAGCTATTAATTATGATGGGCATCACAGTGTCTGTAGTGATGCCACACACACACTACATGGGGAAAAATATCTCAAATGTCCATTTACATTAATTAAGATGAAATTACGTACTATATATATATATATATATATATATATATATATATATATATATATTCATCTTTGATGAAAGAAAATCACAAATTTTAAAATAAAATGAGACATTTTCTCCTTATCCTCTAAAAAGCACAAGATTATTCTAGTTTAATAAGAGATTTTAAGTTTGATTTCTGAGTATATACATGTGATTAAGACAAAAAGAAGAGGGAATTACAATTTAAGCATCTTTGAAAGAAAGAAAATACAATATGCTCTATTTTTTAGATTTTGAACACATTTACATTTTAATAATATATAGAATATAAATTTATCAAATTTAATGGTTAAATAATGTAATATTATATTTTGATAATCATGAGTATCAATTTTTAGATCAAATAAGAATTTATATGTAATTAATTTTATAGTCATTATTTACATTAAACGAATATATTATATGTTAAAATAAAATTTATTTTTCTTAAAAAATACTAAACAGTGTTAAGTATACTGATGCTTTAATTTTAAACAGTGTTATCATACTAAACCCTGTTCTTTAAGCAAATATGGTGGAACAATACAATTAGACATTAGTGAAAATAAATTGAAAAGAAATATTTAATTAGTATAAAAAATAGTATGTAGGAATTATAGCAGGTATTAAAGTTAATTATGTGCGAAATGAAGTTAGAATATACACAGCAACGAGAAAATAGGTGCAGGTAACAACAATTTTATGTCATAGGTTGCACCTACTCTGACGGCGCCTAGCTAGGTTCAGATTTTTTTACTTTTTAGTTATATATTTGTTCTTATAATTGATAAATTGTAGTATATTACTACTTAATATTCTGTTTTGTAAAGGTGGGAGAAATAGAGTGGAAATTTAAAATAAAAAAAGGTAAAAATAGGAAAGAAATCAATTTAAAAATAAAGGTAGGTGATTGAAGAAAAATGATAAATAATAAAAGTAAGCATCCTGATTTTTAAAATAAACTCTCTCCTATATCTATTAAAACAAACACAAAATATTTTCATATTCATAACACACACACTTTTTCAAGAAGATAAAAAATGAATTACATCTGCCAACTGGATTAATACAGGCTTTCACTAAAATATTCTGAGTTCTAAAAATGAATGTGTAAAATTTGAATATTTAGTATTGTTTTGTTTTTGGATAATTATAGGATTAATTTTGATATAATTAATTTTAAATTATAAAAGTTAATTAATTTATATATAAATTAATTAAAATTTTAAATTTATTTTAAATCATGTATCCCAATATTATTATTTTTTTATTAATATTGAACTCAGTATGTCAAATATCTCAGTATGTAAAATTAATTTTAATAGCTAGCCAGATGAAAACTATACGTATTGAACTCATAAGTTCATGCTACTTGGAAAAGGCAAGAAAGACGAAGCTCTTTAATAAAAATTTTGGGATGCTATCCATAAATTACTGGTATGTTTAGATGAGAAAAAAAATAAAAATATTATTTATCCAACTAATAAAATAGTACAAAACAAAGAACAAAATTATTTTCAAAATAATAAATATATTTTTTTTCTTATTTTCTTTTTAGTTTATCAATCATATAATTCATACTTTACTGGTTCATGCACGTAGTTTTCTTGATTATTCTGCACGGAATTCATTCATTATCACATCAAATAAGATCCTTTGTACAATAAATTTTAGTTCACGTCAGTTCATCAACAGCATAACTTGACAGAAGCTTGCTGTCAAATCAAATCAAACCTTTTAAACGAGCACATGACAATTATTTCGCTCTTTCCTTTTACCAAAATGTATATTTTACTTTTAAAAATATTAAAATAATATAATTAATTTTGTATATAATCATTCAATTCAATTATAATATATTATATATAATAAATTTATTAAATTTTAAAATAATTCAAATAATAATATAAAATTATTTTATAATATCAATATATAGACATTAAATTTTATATAAAAAATACATTCTTAGCATAAGAAAATCAACTTTGATTTTGTGAAACTAATTCTGATAATTTTTCACCATTAAAAAATTTTCTAACGTTTGTTAACGATCATAAAATATAAAATAAAAGCAAAATTTTTCCTATATGTTTTTTCATCGAAATAATAATAAAAAAAGATGATAATAAAGGGAAAAAATGATAATTAATTAGATAATTAAAATAATCAAAACCTTGCATTTTTATATTACCAAATAAAAAAAATCTTACTTTTAAAGATGATAAAATATTAGAAAGAGAGAAAAATGTACATATAAATTATGATAAATCATATGATATAATAAATTAACTAAGATAAAAAAAAATATTTTCAATATATGATTGTTAACGTATCATTATCATATATATAATCAAATAACTAAATATATTCTTATAAATCATTTAATATTTATAAGTTAGTTTATTTTGTAAATCAAATAGTTTATAAACATTTAGCTTTTTAAACTAACTTATAAGTTAGTTTTACACCACATAAAATCTAAACCATTCAATCATCATGATTTCTTGGTTAATAATTACCTAAACTTGTACATTATAAATTGAGTTGGATATGATTAGTGCAATTTTGGTCTAACTTGTAACTAATTTTGCTCCACAGCTCCACTGATGCACCCTAGCTAGATTTAGTTATACGTCCTTCCCGTCTTTAACTAATTAATTAAAGGGACATATTATATGAAAACGTGAAGGTACACTCTTAAAAAGCATAACATATGAAGGTGGTTAGGAAGGAGGGTTTTTGGCATATGACTTAAGAAACAGTTTTTTATTCGAGAGCACTCCATGTACTAGAAATATTCGTCGTTGCCCCCATATAGATATATACCTGCATAGCCACCTACCTCATTGAACATCGACAGAGATATGTGAGGGTGCTGCTTCACACTCAAATCACGTCGTTGGAATTTTCAGACTACCTCTGATTGTCGGGACATGGTAAGCGTTCAGGTCCATTTAAGAGTTTGAATTTATTCACTTCTATTTTCTTGTTGATTGAAACTAAGGTATGTCTCTAATTCAGAGTCACGATACTGATTTTTTTTTTAGTTGTAAAAATTATCAAAATAAATTTTATTTTTTAATTGATAGATATTAGTGATTAATTTTATTAAAATATTAGTGAGAGATATTTGAATTTATATTCCTTCCTCATCCTTTTTCTTTCAATCAGCCTGAGCTGAATCAATCTTATAATTCATCTTCTAACAAAATCTTATTTATACACACAACTAGAAAATGATCAAACTCATGCTGGCATAATTAAAAAATTCAATTATCTACTTACTTTGTTAGAACATGATGGTATTGACTCCTCTTCTTAGCCAGACTTGGAAGCTTATGTAATATCCCAAAGCTCCGTTGAACTTACATTAAACTATAATATTTAATTTTAAATAAAACTTTCGCTTATTTATTTATAAAAATGAACGTATTTTTTTTATTATTTTTAGATGACAGTTATTACATACATCAGTCATCAAAGAAATTTAAAGTACATCTATAATAATTAAAACACGGCATAGAGTGTATTTAAAAATAAACATTTAATATTTTGAAAATACAAAGTATTTACTACTTATCATACAAAAGTAAGAGGATTATGAAACAAAAAGATATTTATAATTATTTTTTAATCATTTTATATCATTTATTATATTTATATTTTTTTTCCCTTTTTGAGATGCTAATTAGAAATTAGGACCTACCAATCTTTTTCTTCCTTCGTTGAAGTGTAACTTTTTAGTAGTTTTGACTTTTGAGGAGAAAGGGACATTTGTGGAAGTTATAAATAATGTCAATCAAACGGAAAGAACACTACTGACTCGATTTTGAAAAGTAAGAAGTCATATTTAACTTTTTAATAATAAAAGAGTTAACTTAAACAAATTAAATAAAAAGAGAGACTAAAAGAATAATTTAAATTAATTTAATACTACTTCCAAAACCAGTTAACTCAACTTATAAAAAGAGAGGATATGCAAATTTATGACATGTGTTGTCAACAACTAAATGATTAGATTTGATATACAATCAATCTGAAAATTGGATAACAGAGATCAAGAAAATTAATTTATAAGATAAGTATGTTCATCTTTTTATATATATTAATTATATTATTAGTCGATGTATGAAATATCTGTTACACATTCTTATGTATGAGAGTTTGACATCTTGAGAGAATAAAGTTTATAGAACTAGATTAAGTAGTCCAATAACAATATGATGATAGGTGGCTTAATAGGTCCAATCATTAATATAGAATATAGTATTATTTTAAAATTTGAATTTGAGATTGAATCAATCTTATGAAACTAACTTTTTAAGATGATAGTTATCTTTAATCATCTAACGAATGTATCTGCTGACAGTAATCAGCTAATAAGAGACCAATTTTTTTTGGTAATGAAATGCTGAAATCAAATTAAATAATTCAGTAAACCAGTAGTTTCCACAAATAATTGCCACACTCTTCTCATGTATTGCAATATAATATAAGGATTATTGATGGGAGATGATTTAGATAATAAGAATCCAAACCATTCATGTGGACTTGGAATGAAGTATTCTTCCGTTCCTTTAGACTAATTTGTACTAAAAATAATTTAATACAGTGATTAATAATTCTTATATACAAATAATAACTTTTACAAATCCGCAAACTAATAATAAAACATTCAAAAGTCAAGAAAAACCTTTCAATAACCACTCGCAGAATTTAAATTTTGAGTTCACTTCTATTTTTTTTCTCACATGCATTCTTTCTAAAAGACAAATAATTTTATTTGATGTATTAACGGATATTAAATATGAATATTTTTCAACAAAAATTGTTCATTAATTATGTAATAAAGACTAGTATCTGTCGTTAGATTCAATTTTGATTACATCTATTCTAATTTTCATTAATTACCCAACTTTTACTATGTATCCACTTTCGGCCAATTACTGCACGTTGTTGGATCTTTTCGAGACATCTTTGTTTTCACAAACTAAATTCCCTAATTCTCCTATTCTAGTCACGGCTTCGTAAAATTGGCTTGTTACTTCATGTTTTTTCTTTTGTCTTTTGACTCTATTAAGCCTATTCCTACATACGACTTTCTTTGAACAGTCTCTGCGTAAGAGGTAACATGTTCCTCCTTGATCCTCACTGCATGCATTGCAACCATTGTTCTCAAGCTTGAAACTGTCAACACCACCACAGCATGAGGGAAAAAAATGTTACCATCAGACCAGAAAATTAAGTACTAATTCTTTAATTCTTTAACATATTAAAATTTATTTAAAGAGTTGATATCTCTAAATAAATATTTTTAAATATGCATTAATCATAATTCATAAATTGAATTTCTAATCATATACTTAAAAAATAAAATTATTTATTAACCATATTAGATCATATTAATAAGAAGTGTTGTTTTTGTGACATGATACTGTGTTGATAAGTCCAGAGCTAGTAAGATTTTCTGGCCCCTATCCCATCTCTGAAATGTGCAGCTTTATATTATATGATATCACTTCATGAGATGCTCCAAAACTTTCACAAACCAAGTCGATTAAATTTATGTGCACAGTACAATTATGGACCATCATTTAACGATTTTTAGTGACTAGGGTAGCTTCACGCCCTAAGGCACTAACCTAGCTTTGTTTAGTTTCCGCACATGATAGAGGGACGGCTACAATTTAGATCATTTGGATTTTTCTTTTTTATATTATGATTTTGACATATGGAATTGAATTTTGATTGAAATTGTACATTATGATGGTGATGATATGTGTAGAGCAAGTTGTGATTAGAAACTTAACCTTAATCCGGATTAACGTTTGTCAAAGAAATTAGTTGTGGCTGTTGTTTCCTACAACGATTGATGGTGATGCGAAACTAGATTCATAGCCAATGGTTTGTGTATGAGGCCAAAAAATAAGAGTATTGATGGTTTGTATTAGGGGTATCTGTTGCAATCATGGTTGAAGGGGTGCATGAGATGGAACCTCCCCTTTCACTTGAAACAGAAGAAAACTTTGTTTTGTAACGCCAAGAAAATCATTTCATATAAAGTACAAGTCACGTTGCTGTCACTTTGATGCAACTTTAGAGGAAAAAAAAACAAAAAAAATTATACGTACGAGATTATAACTTTTTTATTATCTAATTATTGTTGTATCTCATCAATCCTTCAAATGTTGAAAACCTTTCAAACGACTTAATTGCCCCAGCTGTCATCAACCTTATCTAGGTGCATCCCATTGGTGTAAAGGGCTATTGAAATCGACAATAATAATGTAACAAGTTGAATGAAGTATCCATTGTATACTTTGGCTTCTTACTTAGATAAGATATTTTGGCCTATACAACTTAAAATCACATTGACAACACTAGTTTGGATATTGGAGATATTGGATTGTTTATAATAGTGCAAGTGTTATGAAAAAATTACATCATTAATTAAAAATATAATGGATAATTTTATCGCAATGTTGGGCATTGGAATGTGAAATAGTATTACTAAAATTATGATATGACCAATGAGAGAGGGATGCAGAAAAGTACAATTGAGATACTGCTGCATGCTTTGAATTTGGCAACTAAATACTTTCTTAGTATTCATTCATTTTCATTCACATGAAACGATTACTTCGAGTGTTCTGTTGGGGTTTGTGTTAGGAATTGTTCCCTTGACACAGTATCTTATGTTTCAGAGATGCCAAGCACTGGCCCTAGCATGTGGCACTTTTCTTTTTTTTGGGGTCAGGGATTTGACCCTATGGGATTCGATCCTAGTAACTATATATTAAGTTATTAGCTACATGGGTCCTAAAATGGACCCGATCCCATTTGATATTTTTTTAATAACTCATCACTGTTTAATTTGAACATGTGAAGTTATGAGTGAACCAAGGCCTGACAGCTTCGGAAAAGAAGGGAAGAAGAGTAGCCCCCTTCTCTTATTACTATCCACAAAATTCATTTTATTTGTTGAAGTGCGCGTATAATTGTTGGATGCCCAACTACAACCAATTAGACACCTAGCAAGGCATAAAAAACAGGAAGATATAGGTATAATAAAAAAAATTAATAGGTAGTTTAGAACTATTTTATGACATGCATTTAGGTTTTTTAATTTGTGAAAAAAAATTATTACCACTTACTAACATGTGTGTCATGTGGAGATTAATTTTAAACATATGATTTATGATCACATAATAATTATGTGAGATAAATTATGAGTGTTAGTGAGGTATATAAAATGTTGAAATATCAAAATATCATTTTTGCGCCTATTATTTGCAAA
The DNA here is from genome assembly GCA_013407115.1 of Glycine latifolia. Classification (NCBI taxonomy): domain Eukaryota; kingdom Viridiplantae; phylum Streptophyta; class Magnoliopsida; order Fabales; family Fabaceae; genus Glycine; species Glycine latifolia. The sequence goes on along the minus strand of CM023953.1, from coordinate 19,150,319 downwards.
AATTATGTATGCATAAATATTAGGGAAATGATATTTGGATATCCCATAATTTTAAACACATCATTCATCTCAATTCTCAAGTGACATGCCCTTATTATTTTTCTATATCTCTCTTCATATATTTTCATATCACTTATCATACTTATGTTTTTATCTCCTTTTCCTGTTAAAAAATTGGGAGTTAAATAACATTTTGGATGTAAAAGTATATTTTTCCTAAATATTATTTTTTAATAGATAAAATATTTTGTATTCACACTATAAATAAAATTTTACAGGCTAATCAACCATAAAATAAAAAAACTTTGAATATGTATATTAATTTTTTTTATGATAATTATATTAAAAGTCATATTTATTGACAATGTATTTTTTTAGATTGGATTACATATAAATTAATCTATTTAATTTTGAGCATAAATAATGAAAATTCTTTTATTTTTTTCGATCATAGATCATTAGTGTCCCTCAACTCATCAAGTTAGAGATTAGAGATTAATTATTTTTATAATGCATGATTGACCGTTGTTGATCCAATATAATTTTATATAATGAAAAAATCAAATATAAATTATTTTACTAAATAAATTGTTCTATCACATATAAATATAGCGTGATCTTACAATGTACCAAATCAATGTTATGTGTTATGAAAATTCTTTTGTTATTATAAAATAAATTAAAGTATAAAAATATTATTTTTAAATTTTAAGGGTAGATAAATAAATGGCTCTTTTTTTATTAACAAATATTCCTAAATTTAAATTCAAATTAAATCATCCAGGTCTTACTAGTGAAAAAGTATAATAGATAAATCCCATTTAATTATTCAGCGGTATTATACTTTACGAAATAAAGTAGCACAAAATGTACGAAATGAGAACGTATATCAATACCTTTTTTTTTCAAATAAATCTTAATTAAAAAATTAAATTGTAACATAAGATTTGACAAAATAAAAAAGGTTCCTAAAGCTATATGAAAAGTATTTCATGCTAATTAATATTTCCTTTAATTATTTAAAGGAAATATCTCATCTGTCATTCATTCCTTGTCTCCCATTTTGCCACACTTCAGGTTACGGGTTAAACATTTTCGTGTTGTGCTTTTAAGTGTTATGCCCATTTTCTCGTTAAAGAAAAACATTGACAAAAATCATGTGTATCTGTGGGTGTACAAAATTTACTTAGGCCAAACATTTCGTTGTCTTCTCAAAGGACATAAACCAAACATTTTCTATTTTTCTTTTTTCAGTTCAAACAAAACTATTATTTTGAATCTTTTCAGAACAAAAAAAAAAAAAAACAAAAAAACTATCTTTCGGCATTATAGTGGTATTGCCGATGTCGATACATATCTTTAACCTTTTCGGCTACTTTTGTTCACAAGAAACCTATTTTTTTTTGTCGGTGCATTTGTCTAAAAAACTCTTTTCGTTTTGTCTTGAAAAATCGCCATAAAATATTTGTCACGACTCAAAAACTTTTTTAAGAATACTATCACTTTATTTTTGTTTTCTTCTATACTTTTATGATCAGTTTCTTATATGGAATTCTGTATTTTTTTTTGTTACAAGACCAACCACTTGAAACCCTACTACAGCAAAGAAAATTCTTACATTCTTTATCATATGAAACGATCATAAGAAAGGATATGGAAATTAATTATGAGCACTTCAAATTTGAAGATAGCATTATTACTAAGACAAATTTTATCCTTGGTTTTTTTTGTTACAAGGGTCTGTATGTTTTTAAAATAACTAAATTTGATTTTGATAAAAAATTAATTTTGAACCATTAGATGTAATTAAATACATGTTTAGATCATCTCAGCTATAATTTATATTAATATGTGTATTTTCATTGAAAAGTATAAGAATTAATTTTCAAAGGCCAAAGCAAACAAGACTACAAGAGTAATACAAATTGCGTTTAGGAATAATTTAGAAACTTCGGTAATATCAATAAAAACTTTGGTGGCCTGGATGGGCCTCGTTCACGGAAAAAAAAACCGTGGTAGTTGCTATATTCACTCCCCTTCTTTGCTTATTCACTTCTCTTTTCAATTTGTTTTCCAAAAAATACACTCTCCTATTTACTTTGAAAAGGGGAGTGGATAAGCAAAAAAGGGAAATGGATATAGCAAGTCCCGAAAACGTTGTCCAGGTCCAGAAAGTATCGTTGACCCAACAAGTTAATCAGGCGTATTCCATGGGCCTATGTGTGAAGTTAGTTAGTTTATTTATTTTGTTAAAAATATCATTACTTGTTTTTTTTTTTAAATCAATATACAATATAACAACAATTTCCTCCAAAAATGATGGTTACCAAACTTGCATTAATTCTTTGATAAAAAAAAATTGCATTAATTCTGGTGCAAGATCCTTTGAAGTATCAGTGCTAACTAATCTATATTGAGAAAAAAGAAGTGGTTAAAATGTGATGTCTTGTCAAAATAATAAGAGAAGAGAATAAAAGAACGTAATCAATGTGTAGATGACTTTTCTGAGTTCTGAAATGGGTTTGCTTCCATCTGATTTGTTCTCTACAAGTCTACATCCTTGGTCACACTTGAATAGTTGAATTAATAAACGAGTGCTTATTATTTATTTATTTATCCTCGCGGCTTGTTTTTTATTATTGAGTTACAAAATAAAATACGGACTCACTTAGTCAATGCATTATTTTTTACTGCACTTAGTCGATGTATGTGTGTGTATCTGTGCACATAGCTAACTAGTGTATTCGTTTTAAAAATCAGCCAACTAGTGCTTTAATGATAATGGATAAGAAATTGAAAGTTAAGAGTTTTTGTTAAAAAAAATGTAGTAACATTTAACATTACCAATATATCTTTATTATGATTTTCAAGAAAAAAAATGTAATTTTTTTAATTATTACCTAGCAAAACCATATACATGAAACACACTCACACACAAACTATGCTTTGTGCCCTTTATACCGGAATAGAAATTGTTGATCGTTTTTATTTTGGTTTGAGACTTCGGGGAGGAGATGTTGTTCACATGTTTGACAACTGAATAAATTCAAAGGTCAAAAGCAAAGTCATGGAGTCAAAGAAAAGGCTACAGAGTTACACCAAGTCCATATAAATCAGGAAGGAAAAAAAAAATAGCTCGAAAAACCTAAACAAAGAGTAGTACAAAACAGAATAGACAAGTACACATAAGTTTAAGAGAAAAACTATGCATTTTAGTATACAATAATTTTATATTATCATTTAATTACAAACTCTATAATATATGATAAGTTTATTAACTTTTACAATAATTAATTTAAAATTAGACTAATAGTTTATATGTGATTAAATGAGAACTTAAAACTATTTTACACTGTTAAGTGCACATACCTTAAACTCCATAAGTTTTTGGATGTGAAGACTTAAAAGTTACATAGTTTTTATAAAGTTTAAAAATCCATTTCTTTAAAAAGGAGTAGGTCCATGGGTTGGCTTCCAGCTTGAATATATGGTTAGGTTGATTCAGCAAATTTCTTACTGGTAATCAAATCTTAAAAAACGAGTATGTCCATGGTAGGCTTCCCTTCTCCATAGAAGAAAATGAAATGATATTATTGTCAGCAATAATAATGAATAATTAAATTAACTGAATTTGTCCAATAGAGGTAATTAAGAAAGTTGCATAAGGTAGATATATAACCTAAAAAAAGTGGACTAATCCAATCACTCAACTTAATCCATCCTGGTCCAAAAATGTATTCACCCACATGGAGTCAAACCGAATGGCCCATGCTAGCTTCAATTTGACAACCCTAGCAAAAAGCTCCATTTGAGCAGAAAACCCGTTTACTATATTGTGACTAGCTCCAACAGGACTAGGACTGCATTTCCACAACTAGAAGAATTTGTAATCCAACCCAAGTTTAATACAGTGGCCTTTATTTAACCTCAACTTGAGGTGGAGACAATTCCAAATTTGGTGCACAATGCTGCAAAATGATCCTACTGATGTTAGAACCTATGCCTTCATACACACTAGTCAACTCGAGTAGTTATGACTCTGTTTACAACACTTTGAAAAGAAAACCTAAATGCTAGTAAAAAGTTTAAAAACTATTTAGTGTGTTTGAATTGTCAGTTTTAACCTCCATTTTGAGGAAGCATCCTCTTTCTTACTTTTGCTATGAAAATGTATTGGACTTCGTACACCACATTTGAAACAATAAAATAAACATGCTCTTACTCAATTGAAGATTGTTTGTCAATAAGTTCTTTTGAGAGTTCTATCAGTTGAGAGGACAAGTTAATTTTAGCTGTTGTAGCCGAAAAGAACAATTCAGAACTCAATCCCATGGCTTTTACTCATTTGAAAGTTTTAAACAAACATGGGTATACTTTCTTTTGTCTCTATTATAAACAAAAGGTAACTAACTTTATTTTATTTAATTAGACTATTTTCAAAATGTCTTTCATTTAATAGGATCACAAACTTATGTTAATATCAAGTTTCAATAAAAAAAAAATGGTTTAGACAAAAAGCTTATTTTTGTTTTGAGAATAACACAATTTAATGAAATTAACTAAGTTCTTAATAAGTGTAAAATCGTTTTTTTTTCTTATAGTAGATCCCAGAGGAAGTATATACTCTTCAGAGTAATTAAAACTAAGTAACGTGGGGCTAAAACCTTTTATACTAATATTAATCTAAAATTAAGACTAAAATTTTAGATGTTAGCACTTGATATAAACTAAAACTTGCAGCTGCCTTATACCTTTATGTATAACATGGGAATATAAATGGACAAGGTTCTTTTGAAGCACCAAAGGTATGAATGAAATTCCTCTTATCATAAACGACCAAAAATATTAAGGAAATTGACCCTACAATGAAGTTACCAACATTTTAAATGAAAGGACTACAATTTAAGTATGCAGAAACAACATAAATCAAGTGTGTTCAGAGAATGCAAGAAATTATTTCTCTTGTTGATATATGTATACATGACAAAGAACTTCAAAAATGTAAAGCAGCAATGAATCAGTCACCCATAACATACGACAATAGGTAACAACAAAAAATTACTAAAATACAACGTATACCATTCTTGTAAAGTAGCTAGACTGTAAATACAACAAATGCAATAAAATCAAGGAAATGTGCTGCAGAATCCAGACTCCAGATATAGTCACACCTAAATGTTTGCTGTAAAATTCTTAACTAACAAGCTCATTTGTAGGTTCCCATACCGACACCGGTCTCGCCGCCAGCATAAGGTTGGAAGCTTTCCCTTGCCCTTGAGTAGTTGATATAGTAGAATTCAGAGATTATGGCAGTGAAGAAAATAAAAGCAGCACCGGCGGCAAAGACTCCCTTCCTAACTGTTTCGCAAGACGGAGGAGAATCCTCCCCGAAGATGGTCCTGTACTTGGTGTGATAGGCATTTTCCACTGATCCAGCCAACAAGCACACCTCAGCTATGATGAAAAACACCCTGAAGGAGAAAGTTGCAAAACAAATGTTATCAGTTAAAGGAGATATAAGGTTGGTTGGGTGGTTGGGAAAAAAGTTTGAAGAGGGGAAGGAGGGAGAGGTCGTGGGTTCGAATCCCTCCACTAACAAAAATACTAACATTTAACAACTAACTTTGGCCGATCAAAAAAAATGTTATCAGTTAAAATGTTCAATACCAAAAGTTTATCATGGTTTATCATGTATGGATTTTAAATGAAGTAAATCAGCTTTGCAAGATATAAAAATGTCTGAATATTCTACTGTTAGTTAAGTGTTAAGACTTGATATCACTATAGGTAATTCAGCGAAGAATGATAATATACCAGCAGATTATGAAAAGAACAACTGCACAGGCCCTTGAGCCTCCAGGGTTAAGAGGCTTCCCGCAACAGAAGCATCGACTTGCCACCATTATCAGGACTTGACTAACCAAGAGAAACAAAAATGCTCCAACACCATAGCCAGTTGCTATATCAGAGTTATAGACACAGTAATTATAATTCTTTTCATTGTCCGTCACAACACTAGCCTGCCAAATTTAAACAAAGATAAAATATTTTGTTAAGGAGGAGGTAAAACCTAAAAATTTGATTGCATTGTATTTATCTAATGGTCACTTATAAGTCTTTAAGAGTGAACTAAAGGTGAGGGGTTTGGAAAATTTAGAAGAGATTATAGGTTCAAACATCAATGCCAAAAATGCAGCAAGGAGTAAAAAACCATTTTATTCCTTCAACCTTGAATCATGATTATACATCTCCTAACTCTAAAAACTGGATTACCATTACATTTTCACAAGCACTTGGTGATTTTTTTTTAAAACTAGATGAGTCTTTTGAAAAAGAACCTTGACTGCTTAGTTCTATAAGCACTCATAAGTTGCCTATCCATTAGGGAAACACCTGTGTTAGCTAAGTAGCCATAACTCATAAATTCACAAGCGGCAAGTACAAAATCTGAAGCTAAGGTGTGGCACACATGATACCTTTGAAGAAAACATCAAACAGATAGACAATTTTTCGTTGTTGAACTTCAATGACAGAATTATTAGCATAAATTTGATACATGAGAAGGTTAAAAAGGAGAAAAAGGAGAGATCTGAGGCTTCATATAACAGAGAACATTTCTTCTTGTATACAAACAGGACAGTAAAATGTATATACAGATCTGGAGTTATATTTACAGACATAACCAAAGAAATCACAAACCTATGACATCAATGCCGAACTTCTTCACCCAAGTGAGAAAAAGTTCAAGATCTGTCATGTCTTGGAATGCAACCAACCAAGGAAAAAAGTCACAGAAACACAAAAAGATTGCAGATATTTTCATTTTGTAAACTTTATCCAATATCACATTCACAACGAGTTTGAAGAAAGCATACATTTTCAACAGTAAACAGATCTGGGTATGCCCACATCAGAACAAACTGGGAACTCAATAAAAACAACAAAAAAAATACAAAGGTACCCAACATCAAATTTTCAAACTTTAATTCATAAAAAGAAACGTAAAAGATTAAAGATTCAAGCTTTGCCCATATTTTCTCATTTCATCAACAATCAAGAAAGAGAAAAAAAGAAGATTTTTTATCCAGGAATGGTTAATTGATCACATGATTCCTGTCAAACCCAGATTTTTCTTTTGGATTTAGAGAGAAAGAAAGAGTGAATTGAAATGAGAAAACTCACAGTGCTTCTTCTCTGCTCAGCAGCCACGGCAAGTCCAAAAGCAATCAAATCAAAAACGAAGACAGTGATGAGTAAAAGCTTTGAAGCCATGGTTGAGAGTGGAGAATGTTGCAGAGAACAGAACAATGCTGGATTTATTCACTCTCTTTCTCTCTGTTTGTGTTGTGTTCTGTAGTGTCTTCACTGCTCTTTGCAACTATAAAAGCAAGCTGGATTCCTGACTGTGCAAGTTAAGCAGCAATAAATCACCCAAAAAAATGTAAAAAGGAAAGATACTTAAACTTTAAAAAATTGTGTTGAAAATAATAGAATAGGAATAGAAAAGGACGTGGCATCGGTTGACTAATGTATGAAAATTGGTATTTTACCTGCTAATACAAAGATTACTTACCAAACCATAGGATTCTCTTTTGCTTGGGGAAGTAAACTAGAATGATAGTGTAAGTTGGTAACATAAGCTAGTTGTTTATGTGTAGTTATAATCACAATGTGTTACATAATTAAAATGTTAATATTTAAAAAGATAATAATAGAAGAAATGAATTAATATGTATATAATTCAAATTTAATTAGAATATAGTAATAATGTAAATATCTCTTCTATTATCATATAATTATAAATTATTATGTGTGATATAATTGTTTTTTTTATGATATGTTTGGTAGAAAGTAAAAAAAAAATAAAGAGAAAAAAAACACAAATAATGATATTTTTTATTTGTAATAAGAGAAAAAAAAGAAAAAATTGAATTATAAAAAGAAAAATGTTATTTATTTTTTTAATTCAAATTTCAAAAAAAGTTCCTCTCCACTTTCTTTCCCTCATTCCAAACATAAGATCAGAGAATATATAATTATTGATCTTTATAATAATTACATTAACACTAATAACAAATGTGATTTTTAATTAGTTGAATGTAGATAACTTTTTAGGATGATAGTATATAAAAAGCAATTATATATATATATATATATATATATGTGTATTTAATTATAATGAAGTAAAATGTTTTTTCATATTTTTATTCAAGTCACATTGACATGTTATATGATATGTTGACTCTTATAATAATAAATTAAAAATTTATGCCTTAATTAATTGACAATATAAATTTATATAATAACATATAATTAAAATTTATATTATTATTATTATTATTATTTTAATTTATATATGGAAGTAAATCTTGAAAACATGTAAACTCAGGAGGTGGTCTAATGATGAATTTTTTTATAATATGTATAGGGATTTAAGTTCTATCCTCATTTATTATATATAAAAATAATCTTAGGAACATGATAAATTTGATGATCCCATTTCAAGGACAAATGAATATTCGATTTATGAATTTTCAAAGTATAATAAATTTATTAAGAAATATTTCAAAGTTGTTCTTGTTATAATTGTTAATTGTCATTGAATAATTAAAGTGTAATAAATAACATCAGAATGGTCTAGTTGCATGTTGCTACCCTTGAATCAGGTTTGGTTGGAGAGTTGGTGAGAAACCGACGGTTGTTGAAGAATTGAAGAAGGGGTAGTATGGTAATTTAGAGGACTAGTGAGGGTGATGTAGTTGTTGTCGGTGAGGGCATAATCGGAAGAAAATTACGTAACAGTAAAGGAACAAAGGAAAGGATGGAAGGACAATTGATCAGAAATAGATGATTCTATTCTACGACACAAAACAAGGTTAACCAGCTTTAAAATAAAAAAATAAAAAATCTATCTGTATTCCGTCGATGAAAAGAAAAAACAAACATATCACCATTGTCTAGTTCAATTTATTTTAGAAAATAATTATTCATTTTTATCAATGGCTTGAAAAGCCATTATTTCCTAAAAATAACCATTTCTATATAGATGCTATCAGACCACACAGCTTAGAATTAGATGGCAGAACCTTGCTTTCATTTTCAGCCTTTTACTTTGTCGTTGGTTGAATATTTGAATTCTTATATTTGGGTTAAATATGTTTTTCTTATATAAAACTCTATTTTTCAATTACTGTCTCAATTTTATTTTTAGTCATCAACACCTAATCACTTCCTCTTCCCTTTCTCCTTCCTCGTTTCCCTCTTCTCACTGTCTTCCAAAGATCCCTTCCTTCACCACAAATCCAAACTACCCCTTTGGCTACCACCTCCCTGTCGCATCGCCTTTCCCTCTTTGTCCTCCGCCACGCCACCAACTCCTCCACGTGCCTAAGCCACAACAGCTTTGGCCTCGTCTTTGTCAATGCCCCCTCAAAGCTCCTCATCAGTCATCACCACCATGCACTTCTCCTTTCGCCCTCACTGTCCTCACAACCTCTTGGTGTCATTGCACACCACTGCATTCAATGTCACTCCATTAATTCAGTATAAGAGGAGGAAGATGATTTTTTTATAAATTTTTTTTAGTTAATGAAATATAATAATTTGATTTAAAAAAAATAAATAATAAATATTAACATGACTCTAATTTTTTTGCTACTGATTAAATTTAATGATGTGACATTCTGTATGTCACATCATCACTTAACAAAATGAGACTAATGGTAAATATTAAATTGAAATATAATTTTTTTAGATGTATAATTGATCAAAAGTGAATTTAAAATAATAATATAAAAATGAAATATTTTTCAGATATGAAAAATATATTTAAGGCTTTATATTTTAAGCACAATAAAATTATGAACAATAGTAATCTTACCACTTTTTTTAATTAATTGTAATTGATAATGGAATCAATTTATGATTAAAAATAAAACCAATTGAATACATAAATCAACTAACATATTATTGTAATTTAATTAAAAATCTTAAACTTAAGTTTGGTTTATATAACTTTCTTAAATACTTACATAGAGAGTTTTATCATCTCTATATTGATCTTACCTAATTTAACCATGAATCTCACAAAGAAATTGTGTTATCGAGACCAAAAATCAAATGATGATCCTATTTTTTAATTCATTATAAAAACAAGCTGCATAGATACGTGGCTAGGAGTTGTGATGAACTTTTGATAATTTTTTTAAGTTTACGAAGTGAATATAATGGTGCTCCCCATTACAACCTTCCTCGAAAACGAAGACTTTTATATGATTTTTTGGAAAATTTGTTTTAGATTGTCCCGGCCTCTTCCCCTCTAATGGATCTTTCGCAAAATCAAGATTCAAACAATTGATTCTACACTCATAGTGAGAGTCTCATGACTTCTCTCATACAGCCCAACGTCGGTCAGTTGCATGTACCGCACCAATATATGCCTGACAGTCTCATGACTTATCCCACGCAGCTCGCGTCGGTCCCTGGTCCTATGGAGTTGTAATTATCATCCAAGAAATGCCATTAAAAGATACCCATAATAGCAAATAAGAACCCTAGGATTAAAAACACAGATTACACTTGTCTCAACTGAATGCTTCTGAACTAGATATGCTAAACCCTAGATACAGTCTAGTTCTAGGAGCAATTCCTTATATCAATTAGCTCAACCTATATAACATCAATTGTATTTGTGTGCACAAGATCCTCTAAATTAGAAAATCTTATCAATGTTCGATTGATGACTCTGATAATTATATTTGTAGAGATTCCAATAATCACGTCAGAATATATATATATATATATATATATATATATATATATATATATAATATACATAGGAGAGGATAGAGAAAACGAGTGTGTTAGTGTTCCTGAATCCGGAGGAGGCTTCTCTCTCTCACATACACACATATAGGAGTCACATGGTCAAGTATGAATGAATGCTTGATCGTCCTCCCTTACTTATTACCTTAAGCATAATAAATCTGGGGTAAGTGAAGGTGCTAGATTTATGATGCGTATTTCTTTAATGTAGATGTAATGTAATGCATACACGTGCTCGTGTATATATATATTTTTTTTGGTAGGCACTCGTGTATAGTGTAAAGTGTATTATGACAAAATTATCCCACTCCAGGCACAGCTAAGCACCGTTCGGTTTTCAGCTAACGTTTTCGTGATCTTGTCTTACACTTGCACATCATCGTCATATTTTTATTGATATTTATTTATGTCGGTGGAGCATTCATTTTTCACCTTTTGATTCTTCCATCCCTATTTATGTCGTTGTAATATTGTGGACAGTGATTATTTTTCTCCTTTTTGGTTCTGCCATCCCTTTGCATGTCACAGACATTTCTCTTTCTCATCAATTCAGAACAATACTAAAGCAAATAGCAATTTAACATTCATTGGATGCCACCAAGGGGCAAAATGAACAAAAAACAACTCATTGGTGTAACGAATATTTGCAAAAGAATATCAGCATGAAATAATATGAAAGTCATACACAACCAAACATTACAACTTTCATGAATACAAGGAAACAGGCTTTTTTTTTGCATCATATGACATTAAACAAGTTAAGCCTCGTATAAAAAGTTCCAAAATGGAAAATTTATTACCTGTGAAAGCCTTCCTTAGGATACACCATATTCAAATAATTTACATCATGGATCTCTAACATAACAAGCAACTCTCCATCTCATGGCTTTGTTATTCCGTGTGTCAAGCAGGAAACTATCTACAATCTTCCACATGACTTCCATATGTGTGTTCAAAACAAGAAATAATTCAATGTGCCAAACACTTTCTGTTGAGCAAAAGAATGGACGAAGTAAACTCTTTGAAATGTTGAAAAACCAAAAGCATGGAAAAGAGAACTGATAGCTGATCTGAACACTTCAGAAGATTATTATGAACCAATTTGCACAAAATCAATCCACCAGGGTGCTTTGCTTCATCTCTTTCTTCCAAAGAATAGAAGCTTACGAAATCCTTTTGCTGGTTTTGAATTGTCCTCATCAGTGTTCCATTTCTTCCTGGAGTGGACTGGTTCTGGCATCATCACTTGTTTATCGGGTGGAGGGGTAGTAGAAATATGTTTCTCAGTGACTTGAAGCAAGATAGCATTATTCTCATGTATTTCTTGATTAACATTTGGGTTCACAGCAGAAACTGTGAGGGGTTTGCTAGGTAATGCAGCTGTAGGATTTGTGATCACGTCAGTAATATGTTGAGGTTTGCTATCATCAGGAAGTGAAGAAAACTTGTTTGACACTTCTTCACCTCTTGGCTGATTTCCTCCCAACGCAAGATTGTGATTTGGCAAAGATGGATCGGCATGAAGCTGGCCAACATTTGCGTGCACATGCTCTCTTTCTGAAATCAAATATGTCGCATGTTTCTCTGATGACTTCTTGGATAGCTCTCCATTATTGTCTTTCAAACCAAGATTACTTTTATTTGTTCCAACAGATTGTGTGGCGCCAGAGTTCACTGGAAATGCTACTGAGATTTCTATGTCATTCTTAGCCTGGCCATTAGTGGCACCTAGAACCTCCCCATTTGTTTTCTTCGCATCTTCTTTAAGACTTGAAGATTTGACTTCTTTTTGGCCCTGCTTCTTCTTTTCTGTGCTAGTAGTCTTCTGCAAAGGTACAGCATTTGCCTTCAAGGATGGTTTCTTGGTTGGACCTGATTTTGCTGGACTTGGTGAAACCTTCGGCTGACTTACTCGAGCAGTTGCAAGACGTTCAATGGTGGAATTCCTGATGACTGGTTTTTGCAATTTCTTGGTCTCCTCATTGGACGAATGTATCTTAGGATTCTCTTTCTTTGCAGAAGTCAAGGAAGTCCTAGTTCCAGTTCCAGTCTTCTTAGAGGCACTTCTTTCAGCAATTCTTTTCTGCCGCTGAATCATCAATTCCTCCTTTTTCTTTCTATTTTCCTCTTCCTATAAATAAAAGAGGGCAATAAAAGTGAACAAATAAAAAATTAGTAAAAGAATGAGCTACTCCAATAACTCATGATGTTACAACTAAGATCTATAGAAAATATTAAGAGAAGTAAAAGCCCCACCCCACATGTATTTTATTTTTGGACATCCCATTCAATATATATTAACAATAGAAATTGTTACTTTTTTCTAAACCATATAATCAAAGAACTATCCATGTTTATTTGACGCAACCTAAAGTGTTTTAATTTTTCTGAGCCATATAAGGATATAATCAAAGAATTGAACAAGAAATTTCTACTTTGTGAAAATAAACAGGCTGCAGTTATGTTCAATGAAATTTCACAACAATTGAAACCTCACTACACAGTTTGAATTATTTAAATCACTTGCAGTTGGATTTATCAACCGATGGCCCTCAGTAAGTGGGGGCACAAATTCCAATCCAAACTAAACTTCAAAATGATTGAAAACTTACAGTTTGATTCAAAATGAAACATCTACAATTATTAAAATCACTTGCAGTTTGATTTATGAATGTGGTGGAGCGCAAATGAATTCCCTTAAGGTGACAATTATGCATCTCAAAAAAGAATCCTATCATATATGGTTGGTTCTGGATCTAAAAAAAGCAATTATGCATCCCAAAAAAGAAGCAATGTTTAATATACTCCTTTTTCTTTCACTTAACCTTTCAAGGAAATTGCTAGAGCCAAGACAGTTGCTAGTTTACCTTCTCAGATTTGCTCTTTGTAACTCTAGTTTTGCTTCCAGGGGATGCTTTGCTTCTTGACGTGATATCAGATTTGCTTTTCCCAAGAGATGCACTTAGAGCCTTAGACTTTGCCTCTTTACTGGAAACTTTCCCATTTTTCACTCCAGGAGTTTTTGTATCGGTACCCTCAAGATTAGATGGATGATTTTTATCTGTTTCAACTTCAGATAGCTTTCTATTAGCTTCATTTGAAGAAATGTTATTATCATAATCCATTTCCATGCTCCAGGGTGCCAGACTTTGCTCTAAAGCAGAATCACGGTCAAGAACCATGAAGAGATCATCAGGCTCATGGGAATTTAAGGTTTCATTCTTATTGTGTGAACCTTCTTGTGTGCTATTCATGAATTCAGTAGCCCCAACAATGTCTGAAACCAAACTAAGATCAGCTGCTGACTGAGAATTGAATTGATCTTCTGATGATCGAGCTTGAATCATGAAAGAGTCATCAGTCACAATGTCTTTCTTGTTTTTCTCTACATGAAAAGAATCAGTAGCTGATGATGAAACAGAAATGCCATTAAACATGCTGAAATCTCGGTTTTGATCCACATTTCCTGGTTTACCAGACTGATTGATAATGAACCAATCCTCTTCATTCTGGCATTTAGTCAGGGAAGATTCTGGGCCATTGCCCGACAGATTTGACATAGAATAGCTACCTGATTTGCCATTTCTCTGAGAAAACAACATCGCCTCATCTGTGGTACTGTTTTTCCTCATTAATGAAGGAGCATCCTTTCCTTCCTTAAAGTTATCAACACGGTTTTGAACCTCACCATCGAATCCCCTCTCTGTCACAACAAAGGAATCATTTGAAACTGCCCGAGTTTTACTAAAGTCTGGTTCGTGGTTAAATTTATTTGACCTTCCATTCTCAAAATTCTGACTGCCAATGTATTCCTCCTTGAACTTCATAGGCTGTTCTTCAGTATCAGGAGTAGAATCATCATCTCTCAAAAGAAGATTCTGGAAAGCATCCCAGTTGTTATTGCCTTTCATGCCATTGGAATCAGCATCAGTTGAACCATTTAGCTTGACAGAGTGCTTTGCACTATGCTGTTTCTTATGGTGACGGGAGCTTGACTTGTTTCTTCTTTCAAATGATCCTACAGCTTCCTCTACCTGCTGTTTGAGGGAATCTCCATTGATAAATTCTTCCTCATTGGACGAACTTCCCTCAGTGACACTACCCTTTTCCCCGTCTCCATTAGAGGTTATGTAGTTTATATTGCGTATAACCACTTTCCTTGAGGACTTTTTTCCATGCTTCTTTTTGTGCTGATGTTCTGTTGAAGAGTGCTTTTTACCTTGCCTTGAATGGTTATCTGAATCACTCTCAGAGTCAGAGGATGCTGTAGAGCTATCTTCTTCAGATTGCTCCAGTGTTTGAGAATGTTTCTTTTTCTTCTTCTTATACGATGATTTATGATAATCCTTGTCTCGGTCATGAACAATATGAGGGTCTTCCATATTTGGAGGCCATTGCATATTCCCCGGATAATATGAAGAAGGAACCTGCATACCAGGATAGAGGTACCCTTGGTATGGGGGCATTTGTTGAAATGGGTGGTGACCCTGAAAGTTGTGCATGTACTGTGGAAGATGGTTTGGCCAGGACATTGGTATTTGAGCTCTTCCATCTGTTGATGGTGTTTGACCCGATGTTGGCAAGCTATAATCTGCAAATTTTCAAAATCAACAAATAAAAAAATTTGGATCTATCTGTACAAGATTAAGTTGCTAGATAGATTTTGTTTCAAAAAATTAGTCGCACATACATTTTGCTGGAAATTCCAAGTAGTAATTTGTATAAGTCTAATCAAGCCTGAGGCAAGCTCAATTCATGTATTAATTCTAAATTTTCTCAAAAGAAAGAACTATATATTATTTTTGTTTAACAATGAAGAAAATAGACTAACAGTGGTGAGACTACCATAGTAATATATTTTTTATCAAAGACGACTATGGTAAAGGCAAATGGTTTCTAAAAAACCATTTGTTCTGCTTAGTTTTTGGAAACCTTGTACCAAGGAGGGGGCAAAGACCGAGATACTGAATCAACTTAGCAGTAAAGGAGGATACCATGGCCTATGTCCAAACTTGCATGACTTGGTGTTGACTCAGAAAATGAGGCATCAACTATGCCATTTAATTTACTGCTTGTATCATCTTCTCCAGCAAGTATGATTCCAGATGTCCTCAAGTATGGCAGTTCAGGCTGAGCAGCCGCCTGCATGGCTGCTATCTCATCTATCCAGAGCTTGTCTTCATTCTTTTGTTTGCACAGCTCTAAGAAATTAATGCATGCTTCCCTACATGAGACAAAATTATATTAAATAACAAAACGGAGAAAGTTTTCAGGGGCTAATCTTTCATATCATAATCCTATATCAAGGAATCTCGTGAATATATTATTGTATTGAATGAGTCTACTCAGAAATTGTGTTGAAGGACAGAAAGATTAATAACATCAATCAAATAAAGTTGAGAGAAAGGGGGAGGTGTTGAGACAAATTCAAATATCAACAGAATACTGTTTGTTCTGATGATGGTGCATCTATAGTTTAACTAGTCCTTATTACTTCTAAAGTCTAAACTGTAAATGGAAACTGAGAGGATTACCCTTTTGGAAATATTAATTTTTGTTTCCTTTTTTCCTTGTTTTTACCACTCTTCCTTCCTGCCTAACAAGGGTCATAACAAGAAACACAAATCTGCAAATTATTTAACAAATGTTTCTCCTAAATTTTGGCGTAATAGACAAACACAAGTTATTATGGATTTTTTATTTTATTTTAAAAATCCATTAAACTTTTGAAAAGGACTTTCAGCCAAACACGAAGGAGGCAATATGTATATGCAATTGCTTGAGGTAGGTGCCATTCATGTCAATATACGATGTTCATGTGATCATGTCATATCTCAAATGGAACATTGTCTAAATAATGTCAGCGACAAAACAAGAGTAAAATGAAAAACAAGCAGTGAAGAGTTAATAAGGTGCGAACCACTGTGACCAAACACAAATGTAAAAGTACAAATAAACTTTCACTCCAGTGAGGTAAAGGTTTTATTTATCATTATTATTTTGCAATTCAAAGCGAACTGTTTCAATTGATCAATGTCATTTTGTGGTATGCTTGCTGACCTTAAACGTGAAGCTCCAAATGCATCAGCAAAACATATAAGATCATCCACAGATTCTGGGTAATATCCTGCTACTAAAGCACGGGCATAGGCCATTGCTTGTTCTTTGCAAAGCATAGCTTTACGATTATCTAAAACACGTTGAAGGCGAACCCTGTTCAAAAATTGATGAAATATCACTGTAAGGTATGTAGATACATCCTGAAGAACAAAAAGATGTCATACATGACAAATAAGGAAAACACCAAAAATTCAATACCTGGAGTTTTCTTCATGTCTATCTTCATTGGTTCCAGCTGATTCATCTTTCATCTACAACACACCAGGTGATAAGAGCTCAATATCTTACTAAAACCAAGGCAAATTAGTAAGAGTCATGTTTACAAACCTTGGAGGAAGTTGTTGACCTTTTGACACGTCCATCAGTAGATGAAATGCTTCCTGTCAATCCCATGTAAAAATATGAAGTTGGAGCTACAAGTTTTTTTGTTTTTTTTTTTGCTATTTACTTTCATTATAACAATACTAGAAACAGTGCAAAATTCCAGCCAACGTAACCTGTGGAAACACTGTTTGATAATTTTACTCTCAAATGTAACATTTAGTGATATCTATTGCACAACCAACATGCTGACATGATTAGCTAAATTGGACCATCAAATTATTGAAAAGTCATACCAAACATCCAAGTAATTCGGTACCCTTGCAATCAAATTAGCCATAGATAAAGGCATATATACATGTTAGATTAGTATCTCTCACTATTCAATTCACAACTCTCAAAGGAAAAACGTATTGACCCCTATAATTGACTAGTTGCACTAGGGTAGAAGAACGAAAATAGAAATAAGAATTTACCACAAGAAAGTTTAATTTAGAATAATAATAGGGATCCAATTCCAATCAACAAAACAATAAATCAATAACGTGATTAAGATTTCCCATCCATACCTTCTGCTTCTGCCAAGAAATTGTTTCTCTCACTTGATTGAATCGATCCTTCAATCTGCACAATCTCCTTTTCTATTGTCACAAACCTCTCTAGAACTTCTGGGGTGCTTATAAATCTAACAAACCTATAGAAAATGAACCAAAACAGACAAATAACATTGGTCTCACAAAATCATTTTACATGATGATAACCTACACACAAGTAATTAAAGGAGGCTAATCCTTATTCCTTTGGTCTGATCGAAAATTCACATTTTTTCTGCATTCAGAACATTCTAATCCAATTTATAAAAAATTCAAAACTCCTAATTGTTTGCAAACCAAAACACAAGATCAAAAGAAAAGAACCTCTGGAGGGTGGCTTTGGTGAACCAGTGAGCATGTCCACCAGGTGGACGCAGAGTGATGGAATAGCCACCTTTGGAAATCTGATCCTTGGCACTCTTGAGGTGAGAAAGAAACGGTTCTAACAGCCCAGAAGCAAGTCTTTCACTCACACCTCCACCAACAACAACAAGGTCACACCTTCAACATGCAAAAAAAACAAGAAAAGAAACACACACAGTCAAAACAAACCATTTGGTGCCACAATTTTCATGTGTGTGTATGTGTGAATTGTGAATCATCATTAGAACCTGGTTCTGGTTGGAGTGAGCTGAAAGAGGGCGTGATCAAGACGAGTGTATGGATCCATGGATGATCCAAAAAGAGTGAGATTCAGAGTTCAAAGTTCAAAGCTTTGGATCCTTAACCTTATTAAGTCCCTCCTCTTACATGGAAATGCAGAAGAGGGAAGGCTAGCAGTGGCACATGGGGTGAGTGAGAAGAATGTGGGAATGCAAGAGGCTCGGTTTTGTTGAGTTTGGAACGTGGGACCAACAGAACATGCTTATGCTGTCGTGTGCACACACATACAAACACTCGCACGTTGTTGTTTATTTTTTTTTTGTTCAGAAAGAGAATTATGTAAAAGAATGCTCAAGTGTTAGAACTTGCAAGTGCAATGGAGATGATGAAAGTAGTAGATAGATTTGAGAGTGGTTAAGAGGTCCATTTTCCTTTGTGTGTGAACTTGTCATCCAAGAGAGCAGAGAGGGAGAGTCTCAGTCTGTGGTATTGTCTTGCTTTAAGATGTTGTCGGTGTCATTCACAGGAAGAGTGAGTGAGTGAGCAGCAAAGAATAATTACAGTTGTTGTAATCACTTCATACTCGTCAATGCCAAGGGCCAACCACAAAAATAATTATTATATGATAAATAATAATAATAAGTATCTTGTTGGCATCAGCATCGCATGACCCCCCATCTGTCTACATCCCATGCTCCAACAAACAGTCATAATTAATTCAGCTTCTTCTTCTGTGGACGAACCTTTCTTGGAGTATCTTCATGAATCCACTGTTGAGTATCAATATTCTTGTTTATAATCTTAATAGTACAATTTTATGATTAAAAATCTCTCGTATGCTTAAAATTAATTCAAACTGAACTTTAATCAATTACAATTTTGAGATGTCTCAAAATATTAATAAAATTTCTACTAAAAATATTTTAATGTTATTTAAGTTTTTAATTAGTTATTATTTACAAATACTTTGTGACACGAAACAAAAATTCCTGTATTTTTTTAGTCTTATCCTATTTTGGAGCTATTATAGTTTGGAATGTAGTAACTGAATTTATTGCTCTTTCGTTTGGTTCACATTGAATTCAAAATATGTCAGGGTTATAATTGTCATGTGGTTCAAATAGAATTATTATCGATGGAGAGTATTAGTGATTTACATGGAAAAAATTTGGTAAAATTATTAATAAAAAATACTAACAACACACTTTTTGAATAACTTGTTTTTATTGGTTTTTTTACAGATTTTTATTGGTTAAAATTTACTAAAAAAATTGTTGTGAATCTCTCATCTGATTTAATGGTTTTTTCTTATTATTTTATAATTTTAATGAAATTAAACCAACAATAAAATATGTGTTAAAAAGAATGTATTACAGATTATGTTGTTAGTATTTCTCTATCACTAAAACATCATTATTTTATGAAAAATGAAAATTTCATAAAGGGATGATTAATTAGCGTGACATGAGGGGTTATATCATAAAAAATAGTATATAATAACATTCAATATAAACCCTGCAAATAATTATATCTTATTATAAATTAGTTATGTACTTATGAAATCCGAGCCTACACAACCTTTTATTAAGCAGTAGGGTTATCCACAAACCAAACTACTCTACTCATGCCTAAATGTTTGAATTCGTGTGAACTGCATTGAATAAACCGATCTAAAATTAATTAAAAATGAAGAAATTAATAGAAATTAGTCATTCTTAATGCTAGGAAGTAAAGGGTAGCTATCTGCAGTTTGCCACTATGATTAGAGTCAATAAATTGGAAGGAGCTAGCTGTCTATGATTGTGCTTTTGGTACAAACAAATGTACATCTCCAAAACAAAGGAAACCGACAAATAGGAGTAAAATAATAACCAAAGCTCACCTATAGCGATGACAAAACAAGTTATGGGAAAGAATGTTGTGTTCTTGCACTTTTAGAAAAGGACTTTCAGATGAGGATAAATAGTTGTCCTTTTTTCTATTTCTCATGAAAAATAAACAATTGTCGGATTCCAAAAAAAACTCTTTTTCCTGTGTTTCCCTGGTCCTCTATGCTTTCTTTGATTTAAAGGAAGAAAAACAAGAACTGGAAACATTTTTAAACTTGAAAAGAAGAAAAATAAGAAAAAAAATGGAATTTTTATTCTAAGAAATCAATTTTTTTATTTTTAACTAAATAAAAATTGCTTTTTTATTTGTGTTTTCTTTTTTTTTTCATCCAAAGTTACCATTAGAGGATGACGTGAGAAAAATGTTTCAAAAAGACAATCTACAAACTTTAGAGGAAGAACAATTCACCACTAAACATTTTTCTTTATATAACAGATTTATATTTTTCTTTCTATAAGAAAGTGTGAATAAGACCATTGTTATAGATAGGAACATTTTTACGTTTTCTATCTTTCAATATACCGAATAGAAGAGTCACTCTAGGACTAAATTTTGCAAATGATATTAGGGAAGATGCATGGATAATTGAATTAATCCACCTACTTTGTAGTTTGTTAAGGACAGGGACATTAGCACTCGTGGGGCTATGTAATGGTGGTTGGATCGTTGATATAAGCAAAAAAGGTAAACAAATTTGCAATCATAGCCTTGCTAATAATCCATCACTTTTCAGCTTAATGTCGGTTCATATGTAGCTTTCCAACACAGAAATCAAATGCTTATCGGATTAATTGCTTCGCCATGTGTTAACAGTAAGTAGGCCATAATTATTGTTATTTGATTGATATAATAGTATTGTTTTTGGACTTTCCCCTGATTTGATAATTGATATTGCTATTAGCACTATCAATTCTTGATTAAACACTGTTCCAACTTCTAACTTAATGTATTTTAATGTAGGGGGATAAAAGGAGCCATCCAATTTAGTTACCACGCATTGCTAGCTACCAGTAGATGGTACGATCATCAGTTTAAAGTCTTTCAAGATGAAATATCAATTTGTTAAGGAATTTTACTCTCAAATAGTATAAATTAGTTATTAGTTATAGGGAAACTCATCTTCAAAAAAAAAAAAGTTACGGGAAAACTCCCACTTTTTACTCTATCACTTAGTTAACTATATATAATTTTTTCCTCTTTTTTCAGTGTGGCTTTTCAGTCAGAGAATGAAAAAGTTCTCATTCTCTTTATATTCACGTGTTTTTTAATCTTAAGTTAATTTTAAATTTTAAAATCATAATATTTTTTCTTATCAATATACAAATCTAAATTTATCTTTGTCTTTGTCCAATATTATTGATGTCTTTTATTTATTTAAAATATATTATATATTAAATACACATGGCTATTAATATTGTGCATCTCTTATTAAATACACAAATTTAGAGATCATTATCCTTTTTCTTTGTATGTCTTTAAGGATGAAATTGTGTAAATCGTGTTTTTTTCCTCCTATGACCATTGGCCATTGCAACCGTTGGCTCGCCTTGTTTCAAGCTATCCTTGTTTCCTTGTAATTAAATCAAAAGCAACCATTTAAGATAAAGTGTAGAACATCACCTGCTTATAATGGGGCCAAGCATTTTATATTACTATTTGTTCACTTCAATAATTAGTTAGACCCACTAAAGTAAGTTTTAAATGATACACAACATGGTGTTTATGCCCTTTTGCTTTGGGTCGATTATTTTTGTTTGCATATATACTTTGTTTATAAAAATTAATAAATAGTGAAAATTAAAAGAAAATGTTGTTTGGTCTCATAGGTCTGCCAAGAAACAATAAATATTTACCACATATAGTAGTAGCTGTGTACATTGTGACATGCTGTCCAATGTCCATGATGAAGATAGCCAAACACAGTCTTACTGAGCATAGGGTTGGATCCATGTAAGCTATTTTTGATTTGTTTGACATTGGCACATGACACAAAGTTTTAACCAACACCACAATACAAGCAATCAGGCCAAACACTCTCATCACACCTGCTACTGGGTCCCCATAATATCTGTGCAGTATGCTTATAAACATGTGTAGCATTTGACTATATTTCTTGTATTTATATTTACATAGCATTTCCCATTAATACTTTCATAGTCTGGGAGGACCCTGCTGAATTGGTATACATAGCTATAGGATGGGGCATATGCCACTTCAGCAGTAAGTCATTCTAGCCTAATTACTTAAACAGCATGAGAGGAGAAAAAGTTGAAACAAAAATAAAACTTAGGAATAAAGATAAATAAGATTCAATCATTTATACATTAAAAAACTGACTTTATTCTAGAGTTATTAATTGTACTTGTTTAACAGTTTTAATTAATTTATATGTCTTTTTGTCCAAAATAAATATGTTTAATAAAACGATTTATATTCCATTACTTCCTAATATTTTTAAAATATTACTTAAATAACTATACTTGTGTATGAGTTTACGATGAGTTGGGCCTTCACTTCTTCACTTGGTGCCAAAGACCCAATTATTCTCAACCCGCACCCCCACCCCACACACCATTTTCCTCTTCACACAACCCACTCATATTTTGTGAAATTCATATTTTACCCCTCCTTCACACCCTTTCCCCTTCAATTTTAAGCCTTTCTTCTTTCTTCCCACCCCCACTTTCATCTTTTCCTCATTGAGCACCCCTCCTTATTCTGCTGCTTCTTTTTTTTACACCCCCTTTAACTCGTCTTCTTTGCACCCCCCATTCTTTCCTTCCTCTTCTCACTGTTGCTCAAGCTCCTTATAGATACCATACTTTGCATAGTTGGCACCTCTAAATGATGTGTCATCTCTCCAACATCTACCTGTTCTTATCCAGTACATAACGGTGATGATGCAATTAACTATGTGATGGCCATGCTTGGGGTCAAGTTCGACCAGGCACACCCACTGGAACTAGGCAAAGAGTGTATGTGACACTTGTGTATATAATATAATAGTCTAATTAAAAACGTTACAGAATGCATCTAACCATAATCTTTACCATTGACCCAACTAGAGTAGTTAAGTTAATAAACAAAACCACGAACAGACATTTGCGTGATTATTTTCACTTTATCAAAAAAACAGAGAAAGAAAATTAAATTGAACTAATAAAAAAAAAAGGTCACCATCAGGGATCACCCAAAGTGCAAGTGTCTTGAGTCTTGACTATAAAACATAGTACAATAATAAATAGAGAATCCCATCTTCAATTCCAAAATGCAAGCACAGGCTTCATTCATTGTAAAATTAAATGCAATCACATTAAGTCCAAAGTAGTAGGAAACTTACAAAGAATATTATGGGCCCAAGAACTAACTAGCCTCACACGACACTCCAATAAAGTCCATGAGCAGACCACACACATCTGTAAAAATGTATCATTTTTTTCTCCAGAAAAGTTGTCTTAATTGGTCTTTGAAGTTATGAGTTTTCTTATTATTTACTTTATCTATACGCAAAGAGCAGAAATTTTACAGGTAACTAAAATATTGAGAGTGATAATTCCAACTTGGGCTAATAGTCTACAGGAGAACCTTGAAAATATGCCCTGCACATGCTACTTGAACTTCAGGGGTTTAATAAATAGATAGTAGTAACAATAAGAAAGAACGATGTTAAATAAATAGACTAAACTATTTGTTTACCTATTTGAATAAATGACTGCTGAATGAATTATCTCTGTTACTTTATTTTGTTTAACAATAAACAATGACTCTTAAATCGAATTAAATTCTGCCAAAATTTAAGGGATTTTTTTCTAGCGGTGGAAATAATTCAATAGAAACCCGCTACGGCCGCTACGTAATATTGCAGCTGGTACGAGATTCAGTACAAAATAGAAATAGAAAGAAAACCCTTTTTTAGGAGATCAACTTCAACCTTACCCTTCTTTCACGTGAACTTTCATCTTTGTACTCTATGCCATCTTACATTGTCCGTGATATACTTCAATCCTCCCTCTCCTTTTCTAACCCCCTTTACCATTTATTGTAAAATATCTGAGTTTTTACTTTTTTTTATATCTCTCCTTTTTTTAAGACAATCTTATTCAAAATACACTTAAGTATTGAATGTAAATATCTTTTTTAAAGATGATTTGAATTTGATTCACCGTGTTGTGAAAAACTAGTTCATTCAACTAGACTCAATTCTTGTTTATCAGAATATTTGAGACTATTCTGAATATTGAGTAAAGAAAAAAAATATCAAGAATTTATATCACTTTATGTATACTAGTCAACTAACTAATGTGAAGTTGATTCCCTTTATATAAATAAAGAAATATGAATTGGTTAGAAACATAGTTTTTTTTTACTGTAGTTAGTTAATTATGCGACACACAATTCCAACTTTTCTTATCCCAGCTTGGCCAAATATTAGAGCTATAAAAATTACAATGTACCCTATTTTTTCTGCTGTGATCGAGACTTCTGTCATGACTGCCGGGAAATATACTTTGTATAATTACAAATTAGGCAGGTAAAAACTAAGATTATATTTAACTTAATCTTTGATTTCATGAAACTCTACCTTATGTGTGTTTGCATACATGGTCTGATTCAAGTTAAGATAAAGGAAGATAGTTAGCGTTAGGAGTTGTAAACCGGCAGTAAAAAGACAATTATTCTTATATGATAAACTTATATGATTTTATTATTGAATTCATCTACCACCGACTCCAATTAATTTAGGTTAAAGATGTTGTTGATGTTGATGTTGGATTTCATAATTAGATACTTTTTAAGTTAGTGTGAAATTGAGATTGATTTGAGTACCAAATTGGGCTAGGAAACCAAGGAAGTGAGAAGGTAACATTACAGGAAAAAAACCAATATGCAGTCTAACAAGTTTCACAAGTCTAATTCACATAATTATGTAGAAACAGACAAATGCTAATTAATGTGCTGTATTTTTAAATTCACGAGAAGTCAAGTTTTTTCCAAAGAATATTCAAGTATCCAATTAAAAGATGCTGTTTTGAATAGCACTCTGTCTGACATGCATGCTCTATAATTCAGATGAAATTGCCTATCAACAACTTGTAGAACACACATAATAATTAGTGATCATGCCAAAATTCTAGTAAATTCAAACAGTATTGGTTTGTTTCTAGGTTTATTTGGATATGGAATTTTTTTAATCAACTATAAAGGTATGAGAAAAGTTGTATCAGTCATGACTTGAAATTGTCTAATTCAAACAGTCAAAGGAAGAAGCACCCTGGAGTTTGCTCTTTTGCAATTAATCTATTGAAGCTGAGCCATCGACACAAATATATGGTTGACTAATCAAGAACTCAAGAAAGCCATTCAATATATGTTGTGTGCTTTGTATGCACAGATAGACAAGTTGGTCAAAAGCTAGAAAGCAAATAAAAGAAATTCTTGGCGCAGCCAAGACGAAATTACTTCGAACATGTGCAGAAAATTAGGGGACAAGGCACACAGTAGTTTAAATGCCCTTTTATTTGTTTCATATTGTTCCAATAGTCCAACCGAAAATACGGAGAAAGTACGTTTGTTCCATCGTTCAAAAGATTAATTCGTGTGTCATATGGATCATGTTCAATGTTCACATGTGAGTGAAACACAAACAAAAAGACCAACGTGTTTGAACCGGTATACTCTCTTCAGTATAGAACCTAGAGTAGGGGGTCCAATTTACTGTTTCTCTCATCTGTCAAAATCAACATAACCGTTAAGAAACTTTTGAATCTCAATAATTTAATTTTGAACAAAACTTTGATTGAATTCTTTCATATTTTTAGTATTGATATTCAATTAAAATTAGATTTACATATTGGTAATATCTACTTATATTTAATAAAAACTTTTATTATATATATTATTAAATGAAATTCTAATTTTAATTGGAGAATAACAAACTCACATGTCAACAAAGTTTGTAAATTTGATAAGTTTGTAAATTTGATTCTTGTTATTAATGTGAGAATTTTGTTGATGGATAGTTTATAAATTTTGAAATTTGTCTTGATTATGATGAATTCTCAATAATCGAACTCATAATTAAAAAAATAATAAATTCACTTTAGGTTTTTTCCTTAAACTTTTTCCATGTTTTCAAAATCAAATATGGCCAAGCCAAGGGAAAACTAAATTGAATATCCCACCCAAAGAACTTTAAACAAGCAAGACCAAAATAGATCGATGAAAGAGAAAATTATATATTTTTGCATATCTTAATTATTATTAAAAAATTCACGATACACCCCTATAAAAGGGAGCCCCCCATCAATTCAATAGATACCCATTTCATTATCATCATAAAAAGCCATAGCCTACAAACAATAGCCCACAAAAGAAGCAATAAAAAAGACAACAGCTTAATCATCAAGAATACACACACACACAGATCCCTAGCTATATATTTTCTTAAGCATCCACCATGCAACGTAACATGGCAATGAGCTTCTTCCAACGCAGGTTTTTTAGCCAGCAAAGGCGAACACAAATGGTGGCAAGGCTAGTGGTGGAGCCGTGTGATGTGTTCCTGAACCACAGGTGCATGGACACAAAGAAAACAGTGGCTACTTTGCTCTATGACCATTTGAAGAGACATGGCTTCAACCCTTTCTTGGACAACAAGAACATGAAGCCAGGGGACAAACTGTTTGAGAAAATCAACAGGGCTGTTATGGAGTGCAAGATTGGCGTGGCGGTTCTCTCGCCACGCTACACCGAGTCCTATTTTTGCCTCCATGAGCTTGCACTTCTTCTGGGCTGCAACAAGAAGGTCATTCCCATCTTCTGCGACGTTAAGCCTTCGCAGTTGCGCGTTCTCAGCAACCCTAAGTGGTCGGAAGATGAAGTTCGACGATTTAGATTGGCTCTTGAGGAGGTTAAGTTCACCGTGGGACTCACGTTCAACTCCTCAAAAGGGTAACTTTTTCTAATACAAGTCTACAAAATTTTACACATGGCCATGGATTAGTCAATCAGGAAAACATTGTTAATGTAATTTATAACTTAGTTATTATAAAAATAAAAATAAAAAGAAGACGGTATGAACTTACATTAAAAAGCAGTTTTAGAATTTTATATATTTTTCGACAATTTTATACTAATAATATATAACCACTAAATTTACTTATAAAAATCAATAAGTTTATCATACATAATAATAATTTTATAACTTTTAATAATATTTATTGTAGAAACTCTTTATACTATTGGTACTATTTACTAATTTAATTATATATCTATTTGGCTTTTCATCTTTATAAATATATATGTGGTCTATGCTGACATTGCTTTTGTATAAGGATAATGGGATAAAAATAAGTATGATTTATTAACAATAAAATATTACATATGTATATTAAAGTGAGAATGGGATACCCTAGCCTTACGAAATAATGACATGCTAGAATTCTCAAATCAGATGCATTTGAAAGTTTCCACATATGTTAATTAAGTTGCACATAACTTGTTCGATTGTAAGTTGAAGAAATTCTCATATTCAATTTTGTTTGTGGTGAAATGCAGGAACTTCTCCGAAATTGTGAATAGTAGTTCTGACATCATCATTGGCAGCATGATAGAGCTCCAGAATGAAGAGAGGGTGCAGCGTAAAAACTTGCCAATTCCTCTTTAGAACTACTGACGACTTCAGAGTGTTGAAGAATTCTAACCATATGTATACTTGATCTGGAAATAATCCTTTCCTTGTCATCAGTATAATATGTTTTACATCCTTCTATTAATTATCTGATAATAAGGTCATAAATATCTAATAATTGCTTGTTCACTTCATTGATTTAATTCTTATTTCAATAAGTTCATATTAAATAACATTTTTGTACCATTTATGATTCAGCAAAAGCAATGTAAAGTGCCTCTGTTTTTGCAATTATACTGCTGCTATTGTATTCTTTTAATTAAAAGTAAATAAAAAGGTATATCTTGCTTGTTGGAAAACCCAGGTGTATATATATGTACCAAAAAAAAAAAAGATGTACAAAAACAAAAGGGAGTATTACTATTATCTGAGGTTAATACAACCGAAGTAGGTATGTGTAACTTTTATTTTGACAGAAGATCTGTGTATATACCTTAAAATCAGTAATAAATAAAGATGAAAAACAAAAAATTAAAAGATAATTAATACAGCATAATTTTAACGTGAAAACTCCTTTATATCAAAGGAAAACACGAGACATATATACTGCATAAACATAATCTTTACTCTACAATAGGATAACATTATAGTTATCTTTTAATTATATAGTTTGAGATATATCTTTCTCTTACTTCTCTCTCATTTTGGAATTGCAATTATTTCTCTCTTTTTTAAAGAAAGTTTGTCACAACCTTTAAAAAAGATAACTAATGAGCTCTTAAAAGGATAATTAATGGCCTCTTTATAAATAAAAAACCTTTTAATTGAACCTTTCATTTTAGCAAAAGTTATTTCAATCTAAGGAACCATAACATATGTACAAATTTCATAGTACTGTTGTGATGATGAATTAAACTGTAATGTAATACCAACAAAATGAGACTATGGTTTAGATTATACCAAAAAATAGGTCAACCCTCCAGAGACACTAGCTAGGGGAATTTATTTTATTTAATAGTAGGGGATACAAAATGTTTATGTTTTCTCCACATGATTACTTTTGTGAGGCAGTATTGTGTAATAATTAAGGCGTCGTTTGGCTGTTACGCATTAATGTTGTTTATAATATGTCAGCTTAGGATAGCGATATATACAAGGTAGTTAAGCATAACAAGAGCTTAATGTTGGGAAATCAATCTAAATTTCCAAATATTAATGTAAGCAGATGAAAAATCAAGAGGTGCTGTATATTCTAAGAGGTGGTGAATGCATTTTAATTAAACAATGACTATTTTTTTATATTGTTTACTGAATATTAAATTGATTAAATTAACTAAATTAAACTAGTCGTTTAAATAAGAGGAAGTAAACCAATATAATAATTAATTGACTTCTTGCTATTTGACGGACAGAGTCAAGAATCAAAATATATAGCACTTAATTGTATCCATCACCTTTTAATGCATCTCTTGATCGTTCATCTCTTACATTAATGTTTGGAAATTTTGATTGATTTTTTAACGATGTCTTCCTCAATTAAAATTTTCAAACTCTAATATGTTAGAAACAATGCTTAAGATAACGAACAATCGCTTCTTGAAGTGTATATATTATCCTAAAAGACTTATTTACGATATCTCAAATAAATTTTCCAAGATACAACAAAAACTTCTCAAATACAGAGAATACGAAACTGACAAAGACAAAATCTCGAACCCAAGAAAAGATAAAGAATTTTAGAAAAATTATAGAGAAAACATCCATTTTTTGTGTTTTTATTGGCCCATAACCCACATTTCTAAGAATTGTCAATTGAAAGAATTCTCTATCTTTCTGTTCATATATATTCTTTATCATTAAATGAATAAAAACTTAAAGCATATTTTACTATCTACCTATCATAATTTTAACCATCCAAATTTTTTCAATGAGTTATATCATTCAAGTTTTAAATCTTTATGCATTTTACCTATATTGATGTGTCACTAAAAACCATTAAATAAAAAATAAAATAATGTTATTTTATTATTAACATGATGTTAAATTGTGCAAAAGGAAATTTGAGTGATAAAATATATAAAAATTAAAAATTTAAATGATAAAATTCACAAAATAATAATAGTTGTGTTAAAATATGCAATAAAGTCCTGATTAAAATTAATAAAGTAAATTATTTATTTTTAAGATATTAAACATATTTATTTTATATATAATATTTCTTTATAAAATACTAGCTAAATTAAATTTTTTATCCCTTTCAATTCCTAATCCATGATTTTAGTTTTTCCTATTTTTTGCAAAGTCCTTAGATTTTAGAAAAGTTGTAATTTTAGTTTAATTTTTAATTTTGTATATATTTTATTTCTTTTTATTTTGGTTCAATTGAATTCTCGACTTAACATATTCATTTATGATACCATAAAAAATAATTTAATAAGTTAAAATATAAAAAATAAAATAAATAACACAAAATTAAATATTGAATCAAAATTGTTAATTTTTTAAAATGTGAGAAGTAAAATCATGAAGAAAAAAAATCCAAAATTATAATTTATCCTAACGTATTAAAATAAAAGCACATTATAAAATGATAAAACATTACTTGAATTGAAAATTGAAAACGTTCGTTTCAATAAATGAAATTAGTTTTGATCTAGATATGCAAAACCGATGGTTTGCTAAATAGCTTGCAGTTTAAGTGGGCCAACTTGTATAGCCATGCATTTAGTTGGACTACGCGCATAATTCCTATCCTAACAGGCCTGCAATTCAGCTAATTGGTTTGGCCGTTGGGCTGCAATATGCCTAGTTTTTATTTTTTAATACTTGGATTTTGATTTTGTCCAAAATGGTTTGAGAGCAAGAACAAAATGGCTATTTTTTTTAACTTTAAAAATAGTTTAAATATTTTAATTTTAATTCTTTATAAGGTAAATGAGTTGGTCCATAAACCCCTGCATCAAGCGCATCAAGCCTAAATAATAGGAGGTTTGGATAATTTTATGGAATCTTTAGCTTCAAACTCCATTATAACCGTTGTGAGAAAAAACAAACATATCTTGTAACCTAAATCCGAACACTCAAACCTTGTAATGAATAAACGCACAAGTTAAATGGGAAAAATTACACGAAGAATTAAAATTAAAAGAATTTTGTCCTTTATAATAATTTTATTAGATTAAATAAAATTATTTATACTGAATATGATACATGTAGTTTATATTTTAAAAAAATCAAACAATTTACACCTCAAACAATGATAGCATTAATTTTCAGCATGTTTGAGATTCAACTATGTGCATGTTTGAAGTAAAGTTTACAAATTTTAGTTTGAGTCAAACTTAAATTTGTAAATTGAGTGTGCAAAAGTATGACAAATCTTGCTTCTCCAAAATTAAATTATAAATAAAATGTAATTTTTAGACATATTTTAAACTGATTTTACTTTCAAATTTACTTTTGGATCCTTCCACTAAAAATCTAAACATAAGTTGTATAAGATCTTAATTTTAAGGGTACTTGAAAAGTATATCAAATTAATATATTTTAAAATTTGTTATGCTCCTGTTGTATTTGGAATAAAATTTGTACTTGATCAAATTATATGAATATTAAATAGTATTAAATCAATTTAATAAGAATTTATTTATAAAAAAATCCTTTGAAATTGGACCCTATTCTTGACTTATTCATTTGTTCATTTTCTTTATAAAAAAAAACAACTTACAAAACAGAACCTAATTTCATAAAAACAAATGAAGGTTCATTGTCTTTATTGGTTATTTGAATAACATAACACGATAATGAAAAAGAAATATGCTTAAATCAGTCTATCCTAAGCGAAATTACTCATAGTTATTCTAATCAAATTTTATGTCAATGAGGCTTTTGTTCCTAGAAATTCAAGCTACAACTAGCATGTAAATTAAACATTCGAAACATTTGATTAACTGCAATTTAGATGTAAACCTATCATGACAAGACATTTCAAAAGAGGAAACTATAGAGGGCAACAAGAGTAGTTGCCAAAGGTTAATGAACACATACATCAAATTTCATAGCCGAAGGGAGTTTTCTACTTTTTTTTCCCATGAGAATAACATGCACTATGATGGAAAATAAAAGTTTGAGAGAATTCGAGAAGGCCTTTCTCTTATGAGCCCATAGATGGTGCTTCCTATCACCATTCCTATCTCTGCAGCATGTTGGAACATCATTCGCCTTGTAAACACTCCCCACAAACCTATTACCACCATCACCATCTCTGTCACTAAACACATGCTTGATCTTTGGCCAATATTATTGTTCTTGCCAAAATCTGGAAGTATCATATATGATGACAAATGGGTTCCAAACTCTACACGTTGAATACCACGTCGTCTTTGTCAAGATGGGGACCTGCAAAACAAAAGAAATAACTCTGATGCTCAAATAAAAACATTAATTATTGAAAAATAATTAAGTAAGAAAATAGAGAAATTCCGATGGTGTCTCGGATGAATTTCACACATGTCTTAGATTTAGAGAGAACATGTATTTATAGTGTGAAGAATGAGTTTTTGGCCTTTGTTTGTTAGTGATATATTGATAAAATAATAATAGATAGCATATAATTATATAATTTGAATAAGAGATAATATGTACCTTGTAGATATGTTGTTACACTTGTATATAATTTGAGAGATAATAAAAGATAAGGTAGTTACACCATTTTGAATAATAAGTCATAATGGATATGATGTTGATAAGGAGGTAGTTATTGTTGACATTTATGGAGGAAAGGAAAGGCACACGGTTATTGTGGTAGGATTGATACGGAGGATAAACAGGTTTAGACACGTGATCATGTGTAATTTTACCTTTTTATACAGTGTGCCTTTTTCTTTTGTGTTGATTTTGCCTTGCTTTGATAAATTTATAATCATATGTTCTACCTAATGTATATGCAAGTGGGTTTAGGTAATTAAGGAGGCCTAGTCAGTTTTTTTTTTTTTGGATTTAGGACACTGTTGCTTTCCTCTATGCCTACACAACTAGCAATCTTCACTCTTCAACTATGAGAGGAGGGTGAGTCTTTTGTCCTTTTGTCAAAATCTCAAATCAGAAAATTAGGGAGGACTGCCTTTATGTCATATAATCATATATCCAATATTGGTATTGATAAAGAGGACAAAACTAAGTAGGTTCGAAAATTATAGCTTTTTTTTTATTAAGATGGTATATTTTGCTTTTTAAAATTACCAGAGTAGTATACTACTGTACTTTTAACCTAAGGTTATATTGATTTGAATGATATTGAGTTTATATTTGTTAAATTAAATCTTGAATTTAAATTTTGTGAATAAAACAAAGTGAATATATTTTATACAAAAACCAATATGGTCGAGTAAGTTTTTAAGTAGAGATTTATCATCAACGAAATCAATAATACTTTGCAATTATAATATAACAATCCAAAAGAGTAGTATAATATAATAAAAAAAGTACTTTTATGAGTTAATTTTAGTTTTGTGAAATCAATTTCGACAACTAAAAAACGTCACAATTTTTTTTTTGGTGAAAACCGTAAAAAATTGGTTTTACAAAATCAAAGTGGATTTTCAAAAAAGTTAAATTATTATCATGAATGTAATTTTTAAAAAAAAAGTATAGTACTACAGTAATTTTAAAAGTAAAATATACCATTTTAGTAAAAAGGCAAAAAATGATTGTAAATGAAGTGGAACCCTCGACGTCAGGTACAACTGGGCCCAATTATAAATTGAAAACAAAAAGAAGAAAAACAGGGTTCTATACATACCAGTGAATGGACCAGACTTACATCTGTTTTTTCTGTAATCAAGTTCACTTTCAACTGGACCACAAAAATATACGGACGAAGAACAAAAACTTGACTTTTGAATTTAGCACAGTAAAACCCAGGTAATTATAAGGTTTGTTCTAAACTCTTATAATATACGAGTAAATTTGAATGTAGTATTTGGAGATATTTTATAATGTGAAGAGTTTTTTGTTTTGGTGAACATGTGAGCTTAGTTTAGTTTGGCAAAACATTACTTACTAGAAAAACTGATATCAATATTCTAAAAAATTGAAGAAAATATAATTTCATATTCACCATATATAAGGAATCTTAATAAGATCAGAAAAAAATTCAGAGTGTGATCAAGGGTATTGTCTGGCAGTTTATCTCTCACTCTGTCACACAAACCAAAAACAATAGGTATGCGTATGATCGGATATTCAATTTCAGGTTCCTGTATATAGAAAAACATTTATTATAAAAAATGATTTCTTAAATATATTTTAGTATTTTAAGAGATCAGACTTTAATTTAATGAAAAATATATCATGGATTCATCTTAAAAGAAAGAAAAATAACAAAAAAAAGTAGACAATGGAAAAATAATGAAAAAATAAACAAAAGAAAACCTTTGCACTCCCTACTAGACAATGGAAAAATAACAAAATAATGTATTATATTTTCTTCTTTGCTCACATGAGTCCTCATGGTCGTCTTCACAAGTATCAATATAGAATTCCTTAGCCTCTCTTTTGTTGTGTGTTTTTAGCTGTTTTGGATTGGTTTGAAAGTGCAGGTTTAGATTGAAATTTACAAAGTTAAATTTAGATATCAAACGGTAAATAAAATCTAAAGCAACCTGTTTGATTTAATTTTAATCATTTAAATATAATTTAACAGTCTATACATATACTTTTCATTTCTTATAACAAAACTATTTCTCATTTGATACACTATATGAGTGAGTTAGGCACCGATGTCAAACAATGAGACATTGACCGTGCTGTCACAAAAAAAAATAAAATTTACCTGAATACCACGCGAGCGAAACTAAATACCAGAGTGCCACACGACATAATTCGCTGGTCAGTCCAGCGAACTACGTGATGGACACGTGGCAGGTAGGGGCATAATTCGCTAAGGGACCCAGCGAATTAGGGGACACGTGGCAGAAATGCAGTAATTCGCTGGGCCCCCCAGCGAATTACGTGGCATGACAGAAAACACCTCAAAACTTCGGAAGGCCATAACTTTTGACTGGGATGTCCGATTGAGGCGTATGATATGTCAAAACGATCGTAATTCAGAGAAGATGCTGTTGGCAAGTAGATGCTGTTGGCAAGTCCCCGAAGGGGACTTGGCCAAAATTTTTTCCCAAAAGAGGTCTCTAAGTGTGCCAAAATTATGATTTAAGCTTCAATCACTTAAAAAAATTATTTTTCTTTGCTTTTTTAATTATTTAATTACTTTATTTAATGTTATTTTTTATTTTTTCAATTACTTTTTTGAATTACGATCATTTTGACATATCGTACGCCTCCATTAGACATTTCTACCAAAAGTTATGTCCGATTGAAGTTTTTGGAAAGCCGAGCAAATTATGTGGCAATAGACTTCAAACGGTCATAACTTTTGGTAGAAATGTCCGATGGAGGCGTATGATATGTGAAAACGATCGTAATTCAGAAAAGTAATTGAAAAAATAAAAAATAACATTAAATAAAGTAATTAAATAATTAAAAAAGCAGAGAAAAATAATTTTTTTTAGTGATTGAAGCTTAAATTGTAATTTTGAGGTACTTAGAGACCTCTTTTGGGAAAAAATTTTGGCCAACGCGGACTTGCCAGTGGCATCTCCTCTCAATTACGATCGTTTTGACATATCATACGCTTCAATCGGACATCCCAGTCAAAAGTTATGGCCTTCCGAAATTTTGAGGTGTTTTCTGTCGTGCCACGTAATTCGCTGGGGGGCCCAGCGAATTACTGCATTTCTGCCACGTGTCCCCTAATTCGCTGGGTCCCATAGCGAATTATGCCCCTGCCTGCCACGTGTCCATCACGTAGTTCGCTGGACTGACCAGCGAATTATGTCGCGTGGCACTCTAGTATTTAGTTTCGCTCGCGTTGCATTCAGGTAAATTTTTTTTTTTTTTGTGGCAATACGGTCAATGTCTCCTAAATGATGAGATTGAGCTTCGTACTTCGCTCCTGAAGCAAGGCTCGCAATTATACTGACTTTCTTTTTAAATTAAAGATTATTATTTATGTATTTTGAAGAAATTTGATTTGAATATTATATCTTATACTAAATTTTAGCTATTATGTAAGAGTGAGTGAGTGACACTATTTGTTACGATAAAAAAATCATACTAATTTACCAAACATAAAATGGACGGTTGTGATTTTATAAAATAGTTATTGATTAAAAGATTAAAAAACATGTAAAAGGATATTTACGAAAATTAAACGTCGTACGGCTATTATAAAATCCACTTTCGCAACAAACAGTATTTTCCATTATAGAATTAGTTTTTATTTCTTAAATTTTCTTTTTAAATTATAAAATCAAAAGCAATCTTATTTTTTAGGAAATTTTATCTGAATATTATAATTTATCAAATTTTAATTATTATACTATCAGTCTTTATCTCTTGACTTTTTTAAATTATAAAATTGATAGTAATTTTTTTAGAAATCTTATCTAAATATCTTATCAAATTTTAGTTATTCTACAATATTTTTTGCGACTTTGTTAAATTTTGTTTTTGAGGATTGAAGAAATTCATATTTTTTAATTTTCATATAAATAAGTATCATTGGACTGATTAGAGATATTTATAATTCCTAAATTTAAAAACACACAACAACACTTGCTAAAATCAAGAGACAGAGTCATGATTGACAAGAGGAAAAAACTAAAAGATACAACACTGAATAAAAGAAAGATATTTCCAATTTTCTATATTTTAGTATTTTACATTTATATATTATAAATACAATTGACTAAATATATACATTTTTTATTCATATGAGTGTAATACTATTCGTAATAGCTAGATTAATAATATAGGAACAAATTATAAATATTTTATATGAAAATTTATGGTATATATAAATATTATTTTCTTTTGTTGGCTCGTGTCATTTGAGTCTGTGTCCGCCCCTAAAATCATTGGGTTGTATTTTATTTTTATAGTTATTAATAAATTAGGAATAATATAAATATATGCATTATTATATGAAATATTTTTTATGTGTATTACTTATAATTTATGTTCATTTAATAATACATTTACTATATATTTTTTTATGTATATTAATATTAATTTTTAACAATTAATATTAAATTTTTTACCTATGCAAAATAATATTACATTTATTACACATATATTTAATAATTATTATGAACTATAGTACTATTAAATATACGTGTAATAAATGTACTACTATTATTTCTTATTAGTATATTAAATTTTGATTTCAATTTATTAAAAGGTAGTATAACAATAAAATTTGGTTCACTTTTTAAGTTATGTATAATATAACTTTCATTCCGGTAAAAAAAAAAAGGATAATTTCATGTATCTATTAATTAATGAGAATGACGATAGTCTAGTAGTAGTAGTTTAATAAAGATTATTCTGTCAATAATTAAATAAATAAAGATTATTAAATTAGCATATATAAATAATATAAAATAAATATTATTAAAGTAGTGGGGAGTATGAATTTGAATCCAATTACAAAAGTTATTTTTCTCTAACAATATTGTTTATAAGCTCAGCACTATAGACATTCCAAAAAGGAGTCAAACCCACAAATAATATTTAGTCGTAAGTGAATGACCATGTGTTGAGTCTTCGAGAAAATGATGATTTAGTTTTCAGTGCATCCACGTGTCGCTTACAATTTTAAATGGTGTTTTAATCTAGGTCGCAGTTTTTTTTAGCTGAAATCTGGATCGCATTTATTATCAGGTACGTTTATCTTATCATGCTGTCTAACTCTAATTGACAAATCAAGTTTTGATTTTTGTCATTGATATAAGAATTACTGTACTATTTTACATGCATTTTTCACTTTATTTTTTTAATACATACATTTAGTTGTGACGTTGTTATATGAAGGAATAAAATTATGTACTAATAAGAAGGTAAATTTTTATTTAAATGTTTCTGTCAAAAAGATTATACTCCGGCCACAAACAGTGCATATAAATTAGAATTCATAAAATAAATATAAGTTGTTATTCTAAATGATTTTTAAAAGGCAAACGCTATCCTGTTCCTTTAATTAGGACATTTGTTAGCAATATTTAAAAAAAAAATGTTTGAAAAGAGGTGATTAAGAGTTTGGATCAACCAAAAACAAACACAAAAAGTCAAATTAAATTGAGTTCACAAAATATTAAATTTTAAAGAATTCTAAGTAATGGAATACACAAGAATCAATTTTAATTCACAAAATCACAGTACCATCATAAAAAAGTAAAAAAATGATTTATTGTTTTGCCTTCACCACAAAAATATAATTCATTATTTTTTGACATAAATCTAATTCAAATACGCTGTGAGTTGGTTCTCATCTCAAATGTTAAAATTTTAGAACCAATGAATTTGACTTAATCCAATCCGATGCAAACATTTATTTAAAAAAATATTTTTATTTGCATTTTAATAGAAACATTTATCAGTAGTACTCAAGTTTACTAATAAGTTTTTCTTCAATTAAAGAAACAACCTATATTTACTGTATATAAATATTTGTAAATAAACACTTATTTAATAAGTTCTTAATTAAATTGTTTATCTTGTTTAAAAAATGTATATATAAACACATCCTAACTTATCTTGTGTTAGATTATAAAATTATCTTCTCCCTCTATCAATCCTTGATCATAAACAAAAACTTTTAGAATGGTGATTATCCGTTGAGCACCACGATTGCCAACAATGTGTAACTGAATATCTCTTATGACATGTTTAATATTGACAGAACGATTTAAATGTAACTACATATCATAAACTAAATATATATATATATATATATATATATATATATATATATATATTTATTTATTGGCCATTCTTCTCTTATCTTCGTCTTCCTTTATATTCAGTAAAGCTAATTCATCTTTTCTTATATTTAATTTTAATTTTATAGTCTCTAATATTTCTTGGGGGATAGATTATCTTCTTTTTCAAATTTATCTTTATTTGCTATATTTTTTTTTCAAATTTTATAATCTCTAATTTTTTGAGATATATTATTATCTCTTTCTTCAAAATTCATGCATACAGTTCGGATATGATTTCAAATATAAACTGCATCCGATCCGGTGCAGTTTGGATTCGGTGGTTTGCATTAATAACCTACAATTATTTACATTTTTTTATCATACAAACTTAATAATTTAAGGGTAAAGAACTATGCATTTAAAAAATAACTGCAGAGAATGTAAATTCATATAGTTCAATTCTTATAGAATAGTAGTATTTCCTAACATGTTTTAATTGATGTATGCATAAAGTCTACAAGCTTATATTTGTGCACGCCATGGTGCATTGTAAATTAAACGAACGAAAGTTACCTATATAAAGGTGCAATGAAAGTCCTTCATATAGTTAAAGTTGGCATAAAATGTGCTTATTCAACCACCTGTATTTGTATTTGTAGCAGAAACTATTCGGTTAAGAAACAGAACTTAAATCAATCTCGTAAAAAAAAAAATTGTAATTAAACCACCTTTCTTCAAATTAAACAGAAAAGTCTCTTCCTCTTGACGCCTCTTCCTATCCCTAGCATGAACATGACACTCATTCTTTTCTTTTGTCAGCATTAACAAACTTTTCAGTGTAGGTCACACATTTTTACTTATAGAAGTCACATATATGCATTGATGCGCCGCTTCACGGTTTTGTGATTTAAAGTAAAGAACAGTGTTGTTGGTGGATTTTACAGTTGTAATCACGAACAACAATACTCGGTGAGATCATTATAAAAGTTTTCGTTGGTGTCTCATGAGATTATAAGGGACACAGAGAAATCGTAGATCAAGGAGGATTTCAAAGCTGTGTCTCTGAAAGTTGAAGGTAGGTAGACATGGATCATCAACATCATCAAGAGATGGTAGACATTGAGTCACAAACTGTGGAAACCCCTGACATACTCCATAAAGAAATACGTCAAGTGATTCTTAAGGTATGCATGCATTTTAAAATGTTTCTCTATTTTCCCCTATAATGAAATTCTAGCCAGGTAGCTAGGTATACCTTTTAAGTAGCTATATAATTCATTCATTCTGTTTAGTAGTCTCCCATGTACATTACCAACCGGGCTGGATCCAGTAGAAAGGAACTAGTTTTCATGGACATGATGAATCAAAATTCAAATTTTCATTAGAAGAGATATTTATATTTAGTGTTCGAATGTATATGGAACACAATTGTTTCCGAAAAAAAGTTTCAGAAACCAAATAAGTCTCCCATATACATTCAGTAGTTTTTTTTATTAAAAGGGAACAGTCGAATTATGAAATATAACCAACTAAACCAAACCCTTTTGCTACAATCCTATAGATAATTATTCTTTTTTACAACTTCTCGTTCTTGATTGTACTTTCTAAAAAAAGAAATATTTGTTTCCCATAATTGAAGCTAAATAATTACATTAACACTTTTTTCTTCAGGGTTTCCTTTTATTCTTAAGGAAAAATAAGTCAAAATGATTGTACAAATAATTATTTTGGTCTCATTCTAGGATGTTTCCAATTTTTTTTCCCTGTAGTTTTTTTACAGTGAACATGCTAACAAGAATCACTGTGCAGTTTGATGATGTTGTGTATAAAATTAAGACCAAGAAAGGAGGAGTATTTGTGAAGAACAAAGAGACAGAAGAGAAAGAGATACTAAAGGGAGTGAAAGGTGTTGTTGAGCCTGGTGAAATGCTAGCCATGTTAGGTCCATCTGGGAGTGGCAAAACAACTCTACTCACAGCATTGGGAGGAAGGCTAAGAGGGAAGCTTTATGGAAGCATAACTTACAATGGTGAAGCCTTCTCAAATTCCATGAAGAGGAACACTGGTTTTGTCACACAAGATGATGTTCTCTACCCTCACTTGACTGTGAGTGAGACCCTAGTCTTCACTGCACTTCTCAGGTTGCCCAACACTATCTCCAAAGAAGAGAAAGTTAAGAAAGCAGAAGATGTTATTGATCAACTTGGTTTAACCAAGTGCAAGGATAGCATAGTTGGAAGCCCTTTCTTGAGGGGGGTTTCTGGGGGTGAGAGAAAGAGGGTTAGCATTGGACAAGAAATGCTCATAAATCCAAGCTTGTTGTTCCTTGATGAACCTACCTCTGGCCTAGACTCAACCACAGCACAAAGAATTGTCTCAACTTTGTGGGAGCTTGCATGTGGAGGGAGAACTATTGTAA
Source organism: Glycine latifolia (assembly GCA_013407115.1). Taxonomy (NCBI): domain Eukaryota; kingdom Viridiplantae; phylum Streptophyta; class Magnoliopsida; order Fabales; family Fabaceae; genus Glycine; species Glycine latifolia. Next base: position 19,109,096 of record CM023953.1, on the reverse strand, counting down.
TGACTATACACCAACCTTCAAGTAGACTTTACTACTTGTTTCATAAGGTGCTGGTTCTATCAGAAGGGAAATCATTGTATTTTGGAAAGGGATCTGAAGCCATTGAATACTTCTCTAACATTGGATATGCCCCAGCCTTGGCCATGAACCCTGCAGACTTCCTTTTGGATCTTGCAAACGGTATGATTTTTATTTTTCCCCTATATATTTTAGCACATATGAGATATTATGTGATATTTTATTGAACTTGGGTGTACACTATTGCTGTATAGAAGTTTCATTTATGTTCTGAATTAAATATCGTGTCTTGCAGTTTTATATATTTGGAATCTTTAACAATGTAAAATACTACCCACTCTTAAAATTGAGCCTTGATTAGTACATTTGCTCCCAAATGTATGACCATTATAATCATATATATGTTTAGGCAGGGAAAGGCATTTTGACTTCCAATTGATTCTTACATTTTAAATGAGATTTGCTAAGAATTTACAACTTCTATCTTTCAACATTTATACAATTCAAAGTTTCATATATTAATATTCTGTTAGTGTGAAATAGATTCTATTGCTACTAGCAGTATGCTAAAAGTGAGTTTTGGCTACAAGCTTTTGATTTTTATCATAAAAGTAAACACTTGATCTTGTATTGTACCTAATCACTTTGCCGACTGTGGAATAACTGCAGGTATCTACACTGATGAATCTAATGTGGATCATGCCATAGATAAACAGAAATTGATTTCGATGTGTAAGATAAACTATGCTGCACAATTGAAGCCAGCACTTGAAGGAATCAATGACTGTGGTAAAAGCCAGAATAGATTTCAAGAAAAGGGCTCCGAAAAATGGCCTACCAGCTGGTCTCAGCAATTCACTGTGTTGTTAAGAAGAGACATCAAAGAGAGAAGGCACGAATCATTATCTGCTTTGCGGGTTGGTCAGGTCTTTGTGGTTGCTCTTATTTCAGGACTACTTTGGTATAAGTCTGATATCTCAAACTTACAGGATCAGGTAAACATTTCAAAATATCTGGTTTTCATGTCAGATTGACAAAAACAATATGCCTCTAAGATGTAAAATTTATCTCAATCTTTAGTAAGAAATTAGACTTACCATGTACTCATTCATAATTGCACTTGATTTTTTTTTTATTAATAATAACAAATCTGAAAAGCATATAATTATAAATTTACAAAATTACTTTTTGAATAGACAAAACTTAGATGTGGTTTCTTAGTTGTTTTTATATTGTTTACCAAAGTAACATGTGTAATAAAAATTAGTAAACTATGTTGCACATGCAGATTGGGCTTCTATTCTTCATATCCGGCTTTTGGGGTTTCTTCCCTCTCTTTCAAGCAATTTTCACCTTTCCCCAAGAGTTATTGATGCTAGAGAAAGAAAGATCTTCTGGAATGTACCGACTTTCCTCATACTTTATGTCAAGGGTGGTAGCTGACCTTCCCATGGAACTTAGTCTTCCCACCATATTTATTCTAATAACATATTGGATGGCAGGGTTGAAAGCCAATGTGCTCAACTTCTTATACACATTGCTCACCCTCTTACTCCATGTTTTAGTCTCACAAGGCCTCGGCCTCGCCCTCGGCGCTTTTGTGATGGACCAAAAGGCTGCAACCACACTTGCCTCAGTGCTCATGCTGTGTTTCTTGCTTGCTGGTGGTTTTTATGTTCAGAATGTTCCAGTGTTTATTTCATGGGTGAAGTACATTTCCATCAACTACTACAACTACCAGCTCTTTATTGCGTCTCAATATAGCGATGGCGAGACATACCCTTGTTCTACTGGCCAGTGTCTTGTTGCGGAATTTCCTTCTATAAAGCAAACAGGGTTTCATTTCAATCTGCAAGAGCAAGCCATGGCTGCATCAGCTCTTGTGATAATGATGATAGGTTACAGACTTATAGCCTATGTTGCTCTCATGAGGATTGGAGTGACAAAGAAATAGATAGACTAGTGTTCTTAAATTAGAAGGAAATAAGATTTTGATTTTATTCAATAGAAAAAAGATTACATACTTATAGTACTTAAGTTAGATTTTGATGCTCTTTAGTAGAAAAGGTTTTATTCTAGTTCTGTGATTTGGAACATTGCTTCATGCACAAGGGAACTAGCTAGTTAATGGGAAACTTCTTGTACAGAATAGTGTGTTTGATTTAAGCAATTCCATATATATTGATTATTATGTTGACTGAAAATTGATTACTAAATGCTAAGAGCATTTCTTTTACAAGAATTTAAATTGGGTTTAAGTTTTATTTTTTTGGTTCTTTATTATCACATATGTGTTGGATATGCGACACAAATTAAATTCTTATCATCACATTAATTTTTTGTAATCGATTACTAAACGTTTAATTTGGGTAAGGTAATGGGTTGAAATATGATTAGTAAATGCTAACAGCATTTCTATTACAGTAAGGATAATATGTTGAAATATGATTACCAAATGCTAAGAGCATTTTTATTAATAATGGGTTGGTGGGCAAGCATAATGCTTTTGTTTTTAGGTAAATGTTATTAAGTGGTTAAGAAATTTAAAGTAAAAGATTTTTATTAAAATGTATAAAATTGTATTGTTTACAATTTTTTGTAGTTCTTTTATAATTTTTACACTAAATAATTTCTTTTTTAGTTCATTAACTTGTGTTATTACGGTTAACAATACCCTTATTTTTTAAGATTATTCCCTCTAAACTCACATATAAAACAAAATAAGTAATTTTAAACTAATTAAAAAAGTTAGTTGACATAATTTAATTTTATTAATCTCAATTAAAATATATATATATTTCTAAAATATTTTTCATTGAAACTTGATATTATTAATAAAAAAAGTTTTTGAAAATAGAATTAGAATTAAATGAATGATCTTTTAAGAATGATAATACTAAATAGTACAAAATTAATTAATTAGATTTATTTATATTTAACTCCAATATTAAAATAACTTTTTTGTTTATATAAGTCAAGAAAGAGTATTAAATATTGATTCATTTATTTTGTATGTTTTTTATTGGAATCAAATTCAGGAGTGCAAATTCGTAGCAGTTAAATGAAACAAGATTTGGTATAGTAAGTAGCTTATGGGTCAACATAATACTTAAACTATGCACTTGATCATACTTAATCATTTTTATACATACCCAAATTTATTTTTTCTCATTTATTTTGTTATTTTCTCTCTATTTGGCCATGATTTCAGTTGACATTTTATGCTCTTTGAGCACTATATTCTTCAAATTGATATTGGCCGCCAAATTCTTATTAAAGCACGTTGTTGTATTAAAAAAGTATAGTTTGTGTGCTAGCTTTCCGGCTTGCCTTTCCATTTGCACGAAGTTGCAAGTGAAGAAGCGGATTGATTACCAGTTTTAGTTCTAAGTTAGGCCTTAGTCAAAAAACTTATGCTTGAACTCTGAGGTTTGGCAAGCCACCATGTTGACGTTTATCTAGCTAGTTTGGTGCCTACAGAACACAAGATAGGGTACATCCAAATCTGTTACTTGTTGCATGCATGCTAGCTGCATCCAGACATCAACTCTGCATGTATTCGTTTGTTGTTCTTATCCTCCATGCCCGAAAAGAAAAAAGGAAACATCATGTTACATACGCTGATTTTGTCTGTTACTCTATTTCACTTCTAGAATTTTTTAAATCAATTTTAAGTGTTTCATTTTTCAAGGTACCAAGATATTTTCGTTCATTATTCCTTTTTGAGTAGTTTTTTCTTTTCTTGTTGATTTAAATAATAGATCGTTGCAATAGTAATATTCTATAAGGTCTGCTGCTGTTAGTTTCAACTTTCAGCCTTTAATAATAAATAAATAATCCCTAGAAGCCACTGATTGATTAAAAAAATATTTTGACAATATTTGATTATTTCCCTCCATAACTTGTCATTGCAACTTTATTACTTTCCAATATAATTCTCCATGCATGTGCTATTCAACCACTTTTGCTTAATAGCTCATTGCTGGTCGAACAGTATCAAACCAAGATCTTGATCTTGGTTTTTTATTCTTAGTAGGTGTGCACTCCCAGTTTGGTTGATGTTAGAAATTGAATTAATTTTAGTCTTGTTTAGCTTCTAGGGTGGAGGTTATATATTGGGAGTTGTGTATCCTTCCGGTTTCATATTGAATTTGTTTATTGAATAAATACAAACTTCAATTATATATCAAGATTGGTTAATGACTGAATAATTATAAATCAAATAATATGCCATTAATAGTTAGGCTCGAGCTAGGGAAAGGACACGATCACACTATACCCAACC
>CM023953.1:18964495-19104783 GCA_013407115.1 Glycine latifolia | reverse complement strand
TCATAATTATGATTAAGTAATTAAAAACTCCTTAGGTTGAAGACTTAACTCTCAATTAGGCTAGAGGGACAGATATTGAACACATTATATCATAATTATGATTAAGTAATTAAAAACTCCTTAGGTTGAAGACTTAACTCCCAATTAGGCTAGAGGGAGATATTGAACACATTAGAATGAACTAGGTATAAATGATCTTTAGATCAAATCTAATATTAAGAGTGTTTATGAATCCAAGTCAAATCATGATCTAACCTAATATGATTCAAATATATTGAGTTTTTAAGTGTTTAAGTTGAATTTGATTCAACACAATTAAGGTTTCAATCATATACCGATTGAGTAACAAGTTTGTTTGTTTTTTTTAACCCAATCTAACTCATACCATATAATAAAATTTATTATTATATATAAATTAATTATTAAATACAAAACACATTAATTTTTAGTTCACATATTTTATTAAATTAAATCATCCATGATTTTTTTCTTTTTTAAGTTGTTGTTTTTATCTTTGTCTTTGTTTATGTTTTTTCATACGAACATAATACATTATTTATATCTAAAATAAAAATATTGTATTAGAATATGAAATTATTAATTTTATTAGTAAAATATTACCATAATTTGATTTCTTTTTAGTTCATTTAGTCATTATATATTTACAAAGCTTTAGAAAAAAATAAATTATTATTCTAAACAAATTTAATTTTTATAAAATAAAAATAATTTTTAAATATTAAAATCTAATTAACTCAAATCCACTGGACTCATTTTATGATCAGTTTGAATTTAGTCACATATGTAAAAGAATTACACAAATTCAATTCAATCCAACCTATAAAATTTTTATAAATATAATAAAGAATTTAATTAAATATAACCTAATTAATCCGACTCATAGATACTATCTGACTAACTTATATGCATGATGAAATAATCATTTCTCGACTTGAAAACATACCTCTCAATTAGACCAAAGGGACAAATAGAAAACACTTAAATGAATTTGGTCATAGACATTAATCTTCATATTGAACTCTGCAAAATTTCCTTGACTAGAAGAGTAGGCAATGCAGCAAAAGGACTTGACTTTTCTGCGATTGATATATTTAATCTTCTTGACTGTATTCGTTTATGGATTAAGAAGCAGTCATTTAATTATATTCTTTGCTTATAAAAAAATTAACTTATTATCGCTCATGGTTTGATAGTTATGAATATTATACTTGACAATTAAGAGAGAAAAGTCTAACTTTTTTTTTTATATCAACTAGACAAATTTGACTATAATGAAGTAGTACATCTATCACTCGTGTTTTTCCTTTCTCTTTTCTGACATTTGGCCAAGACCTTCATTATGCACGTGATGTTAACGAATGTAAAGTTTGACATGATCACCCCATTTTAGAATTCTAAATGGATTCAAGTCACGGCTAAAAAGAAAAAAAAAATCGACTTCCGTGGTATCACAATACTAAATTTAGTGGTCTTCCATATAAATTGTTTTTTTTAAATTATGTAAAATATGTCACTAAACAAATAATAATAATTAAAAAGACTACTTTATAATAAACTGAGCGACTATAAATATTGTATATACCAAAGACTATTTCTGAAGAGAAACAAACAAACTTAATTTATGCGAGAAAAAGGGGGAAATGCGATTGAATAATTGACTAAGCTTCTGGTAAAAAGTAGAAATTGAATAAACTCGTCAAAATCATTGGCCGTACGAATTTTGCTTCCATATACTAGTCAAGTTATTATCCAGTTATATAAACGAAGCATGCAAGAAGGGGGGGGCAGGGGAAATAGATGATTAATTAGCAAAAGATCTTGTAAGAGAAGCAAAATTTGAATTTTAACACTTTTAAGCAATTAAGACAAAATCTCATTAATTAAATACTTTATGCTTAGCTAGTAGTACGTACTAGCTAGCTAGAGATTATTAAGTTCATGTGCAAAAAAAATAATTATTAAATTCAATGTTTGTCATTTGTGCTGTATAAACGAAATTACTCAACAAAGAGTGGTAGGCGCTAGAATGGTTGTTTCCCCTTCGTGTTGGTGGTCCATTTTCTCTGAACCCGAACCTTCCCACTCTTTAGCTTCATTAACCATTGAGCTGAAGCCACCTCTTACTTCGAATCAAAACGTGGCACAAGGTCAATTCCCATCACAATCTTCACAATAGCACAAAAGTAGGAGTCTTCGACCCTGTTGCCACGAATTTTTAAAATAATTACCTAACTGCCACACCATTCAAACAATTTGCCAAAATGCCACGCGGCGTAGTTCGCTATGCATCCCAGCGAACTACGCTTGCTGATGTGGCGGCCTCTGACCAATGGCGCAGTGCCCTGGCAGACCGGGCAGGACACGTGGCGGGCGCTGCCTAGTTCGCTGTCAGACCTAGCGAACTAGGTAACGTAGTTCGCTGGCCCCAGAAGCGAACTATGTGAGAGGCTGACACGTGTCGCTTTACGTAGTTCGCTTGTCAGAGTAGCGAACTCTGAGTCCGCTGAGCCCTGTAGCGAACTTGGTATCCACACCCTTTATTTAATGACAGCACCCCCCTCCAGTTTGCATATTACTCCGATAACGTTTTTCTCTTGATATAGGCTAGAATTTGAAAACATGAGTGGGAGAGGGAATGGTTTAATCACCATTGTATATTACAATGGGAGGAGATACGTCGGACCAAATGGTCAGGTGTTCGAAGGAGAAAGCAAAATGTTTCGTATTCCGCCGGCATGCAGCTATGATTATTTGATGAGAATGATATACAAGAAGTTACGCTTACAACGGGGACAATCGGTATCTCGACTGAGTGCGCGATGTGCATCTGGCAATCCGGTGCAATGGGTCGGTGTGGATATTGTAGATGACGAAGATGTAACCTTAGTTACTGATGCATGCAGATCCGATGGAGAAAATCCCAGATTTATAGAATTGTATGCCGAAGTATATTCCGGTGGACAGTCAAGCAGTCAACAATTTGCTACAAACATGGGGTGCATTGACCTCAACTTAGAGCCGATGGTCAATTCAGAAGAAAGAAATATATCCCCATCACCACAACCGCCACCACCACCACCAACCCAACCATCCCAGGAAATTGATTTTGAAGATACAGAAATGGTGTCAGCCCACGACCCAACTTGGCCCGTGGATAGTTCTGAGGAAGAGGTTGATGAAGGTATTGTTCCAGATAGTGAGTCATCGGATACGGACGTAGAAGGTGATTTTGATCGTGCTTTTGAAATCCCTTCTCCAGGGGTTGTTGGAATGTCAAATTTGCCTCCGATTTCAGGTATGGGCGCATAATTGTGTGTTACTTAATATTGTTAGTGTTAATATTTTGTAGATTAAGCATAACAATGTGGTAAATGTATGATTGTATAGGAGAGGGCAGTGCGCCATTTTGGTCTAACGTAGACCATTACACAAATATTAATTGGTCACACCCAGATCGGGAGGCAGATGATATGGAAGGAGTGCAAGTACCTAACTGGGAGATGGGCCAAGCGCTATACAAGGGGCAGTTGTTTGAGAGCAAGTTTGATGTGCAAATGGCAATAAAACAATACTGTATGGCTGAGCATCGGACAACCATTGTTGAAAAAAGTGATACGAAAAGGATTATAATGGTTTGTCAATATCATAATGACGGTTGTCCATGGAGGATGAGGGCATACCAAAAAAAGTCTTCCAGTAAATGGGTTGTAGGCATATGGAACAATGAGCACACGTGCGTTAGTGTTAATCTGTCTCAGGATCACAAGCAGCTGGACTCAAATTTGATATGTTCGTTGATCATAGGTACTTTATAATTGTTATAGAATAATTTTTATTTTTGGGCAAACAGATTTACTGACTTGTTATTATGTCACATTTTGCAGAAATGATTAGGGAGGACCCTGGTGTTAAAATCAGCTTAATTCAGGAAAGGATTTCAACAACGCTAGGATTTCATATATCATATAGGAAGGCATGGAAGGCAAAGCAGAAAGCCATTGTTAAGGTGTTTGGGGATTGGGATGAATCGTATGCGTTCCTGCCAAGGTGGTTGAGTTATATGTTAAATTTTGCTCAAGGGTCTGCTTTTAAGTTTGAAACAACAGAGCATTATGTCGAAGGACAACTGGATGAAAGTCATAGGGTATTTAAGAGGGTGTTTTGGTCATTTAAGCAGTGTAGTGATGCTTTTAATTACTGCAAGCCCATTATAAGCATCGACGGTACCCATTTGTACGGGAAATATCAGGGAACACTGCTTATTGCAACATCAATTGACGGTAACAATTACGTCCTTCCACTAGCATTTGCGGTGGTCTCTAGGGAGGATATTGACAACTGGTCATGGTTTTTGGCACTTATTCGTATTCATGTTACGCAAAAAAATGGAATATGTCTTATTTCGGATCGCCATGCGGGCATAATTGCGGCGGTGAACAATGTCGACCTTGGTTGGCATCCCCCGAGGGCGTATCATGTGTTTTGCATTCGTCATTTAGCGAGCAATTTCAATCACAAGTTCAAGAATGCCATCTTAAAAAAGCAGTTGAAAATGTTAGGTAAGCCATCGCTGTTGTCGTTTTATGGTTACATGTACATTATGCATAATTGAGTTTGTTATTTGTTTATGTAGGGTATACAACCTCGCGTTTAGATTTTGATGTCGGATTGGAGAAATTTCGAGAAGCAAGTCCTCAGATAGCCGCATGGATTGATCGAATTCCGAAGGAGAAGTGGTCCGTAGCTTATGATGTTGACGGACGAAGATTTGGTCACATGACAACCAATATGTCAGAGGTTTTTAACAAGGTTCTTAAAGGCGCAAGAAATCTTCCTATTACTTCGCTTGTGCGGTTTACATACGCTCGGCTAGTGACATATTTTCTGCAACATGGGGGTGAGGCCCTTGAAGAGATGGGCAGAGGTAATCATTTTGCAAAATTAGCGTGGCAAAAATATCTGAGGATGGTTCATAAATCCGCAACGCACAGTGTTGTTGCTTACGACACAAACAACGATAGATTTGAGGTGCAGGAGTCGTTCAACATTCGCACTCAACGTGGCGGAAAGAAATGGTCGTTGTCATTAGCAGAACGCGTATGTCAATGTGGTGAGTTCAGTGCATTCAAATTTCCTTGCAGTCATGTGGTGGCAGCATGCAGGTCCATGCACATCGACCCCACTCAGTACATTCACCCTGTGTACAGTGTTCGTTATCAATGTGAAGTATACTCGTCTCAGTGGCGACCAATTGGAAACGAAGACTTCATACCACCGTCTACACAACCCACTGTTTTGCCTGATGTTTTGCTGAGACGCACAAAAGGAAGGCCTGCGACAACACGCATACGGAACGAGATGGATTCGCGAGAAGGATCAACCACACGATTAAGATGCGGCTATTGTAAGGTGGTTGGTCACACCAGACGGAACTGTCCTTCACGATTGCAGCAGCAGTAGTTATTACTTCAGTATGTATAATTTAATTAACGCGTATAAATAAGTATGTATAATTAATTAACGCGTACAACTAAGTATGACTTGTTATTAACGTGTACGAAGGTCTACTATTTAAAAGAAGTCGCGCAAATATAAACCCACAAAAACCAAAGTTACAAAATATTACAAACAAACGTCGAAACTATATAAATAACATATGTCCACAACACATAAATAACACATACCGAAAGCAAATAAATAACTGTGTCCATAAACTAAAGAAATAACAAATGTCCAAACAAAATAAATAACAAAGTCCATATAATAAATAAATGTCACTGGTCGTCATGATGGTCCCCATGATATCCAGCACATCGAGTCATGTCATGCTCATAAGGTGACAGATGACATCGATGTCGTGCTCCCCTGACCGGATTACGCCTAACTAGTCGGTCGGGGTCGTCAACCTGCTCATCATGATCGCCTTCATCCTGCATATGAACCGCTAGGAAGTCCGCAATAGGATCATCGCCACTCGGTGATCCCATCGGCTGTGTCGGATGTGGCGACGGAGTACTGAATGTGGAATCTGGCTGCGATGTGGTCTGTGCAGGCCTGTAAGAGTCTGCATGTGGAGTAGCTGGCGATCCATACATAGGATACGGAACAAACTGGAACCCTGGCTGTGGCATCGGCGGCATACCATACCATGGGGGGTACTGGGAAGGTGGAAACGGCGGCTGGGAACTGCTAGAAGCGCCGGCATCAAAGGTCGGCGGCCAATGATACTGCTGTGATACCCCAGCAGGGTAGCCAGTCGCGAAGTATAGACCAGGAGGACGCGGAGGCATGGGTGGCAAAACAACTGGCCTGTCTGCTACGGCCGGAGCTCTGTGGTGGAGCGGCAAGCCCTCATGTCGTGCACGGCGGTTAGTGCGAACCACCGGAGGAGGGGTCTCAGTCTGTCGGCGCACAGATGGTGGGGCAGCATCCCCTGGATCAGTGAGTCTGTCCAAATCCTCACATGCCGCCAACATCCGAAGCGCCTCATCATACACCTGTCTCATGTTGAAGGCCCCCTGCGCTTCGGACTCCGGTGATGCCATATGAACAATCGTCTCAGCACGATCAGTCTGCATTTCAAAAATCGTTAGTTATATACAATGTTAAGGTAACAGTTATATAAACAAAAATCATGAACCCGATGCGTACCACATGTGCATGTAAGGCAGCTCTATGTGTCATCCAACGTCGTGTCACAGTGAAGTACCACTGCATGTACTCACTGTTGACAGATAAGTAACCATCTCTTCGCATCGGAGACAGATCCTCCAACACCATGGCATCCCTGGCAGCCCACTGATCAATGTAGAATCGATGCCGGCGGGTCCAGTCAATGTCCGTCTTCCCGATCATAGTGATGGTAAGCAACTGGCTACAGTTTATCGGCTCGGATGGTATGGGCTGGTCGAAGCCGAACTGTCGTAAAACTCTGTCCGGCTGCTGGTAGACCACAACCTCGTAGCAAATCAAAGGGCAGACCGCCAACCATCGTCTAGCCATCTCCGCGTCTGGTGGATGAACCATATCCGCCATATCGTAGGGCAGCCAACGAACGTCCCTCCTTCGCATGACATCCATGCGATGACGATATCTGCGAATATGGGTAAGTGTAGTTTGGCGCGTCTGATAAACGTTAAACCTGCAATAACACAACATTAGCAACAACAACCTATACAACGGATCGTAAAATAAACCCACAATTAAGATACCTGTGTCCGAAAATCTCATGCTGCATGGCAGCCTCATCCTCTACACGCGGAAGGGGTGGAGAGATAGTCGGGAATCTCGTCCAAACCCATAACTGCAATAACAATCCACAGCCTCCCAAATCACGACGTGATTCAGCTGTGGCCCTGCACAACTCCCTATAAAGAAATGCAAGCACTGCAGATCCCCAGCTAAACGACCCCGTGCGCTCGAAGTCGTCCAAGAATAGCAGATATCGCGCGGGGACAAAGCTGGAGGCGGTGTCCACAAACAGCATCCCGCCTAAAATGCGCAATATTAATGCGCGCGTGTACCTAATCCGCCCAATCTCAGTGTCGGCGTGGACGGTATAATCACCAAAATGCTCCCGTAGAAAGTGGAGCCCTAGCAAACCTCCATGCAGGTCCCGACCCGCATCAGGCTGAACCCCTAAATGGTCAGCAACTAACTCCACTAAGTTATGACGTCCATGACGGCCGGATACGACCTCACCATCAGTCGGCAGCCCTAGCAGATGATGCACGTCCTCAAGGGTGATGGTGACCTCACCCATGCTCATGTGGAACGTCCGTGTCTCGGGACGCCATCGCTCAACGAGCGCTGAAACGAGGTGATGGTCTATCTGAAATGATAGACCATAAAACAATTACACACACATTAAAATACAACCATAAAAACATAATAAACACAACATTTCATACAACATATTCGAACCTCATGATTGCGCAGACGCGCAACGTGGTAAAAACCCGCCTGTATAAGCCACGGGTGGATATCCTCTGGAATAGCAGAGTGATCGTGTGTAGCAGCATGCCTGACATTAAGCACACGATCCCGTGCGGTCGGATCACTCTGCGCGTTCCACACAATGGTGGATATATGTCTCTCCTGTGACGTCAGCAGCGTCCGTACAGATGGCCCAGGATCAATGACGCCCAACGCATCCTCACCCGCTGGTGGTGCCGGGACACTCTCATCGCGAGCCATATTACTCTATGTCTAATCCTATATTCATTTAATCAATTGATTACGGTGTTAAAAAATAACAAACTATAATACGCTAATAAATCTATTTTTTTCTACATTAACTCATTCAAAATAATTATTTGTAATAGTATTAAATTTTTTATTTACAAAACATCAAAATATTATTATTTTAAATTACCTAAATATGTTCAATTCTTAAATACGTATTTAAATACGTATATATTCCTTGTAGTCAATTTAATTTCATAAATCATACGCTCTTATATATTATTTAATTTACCTAAATTGTTAATAAATAAAAAATAGTATACATACATTTATGTTTAAATATTTAATTAAATATATTTACATACTTCATTACCATATATTTAATTAAATATATTTACATAATTAAATATGTTCAATTCTTAAATACATATATATTCCTTGTAGTCAACTTAATTTCATAAATTATATCAATATTAAAGACTAAATAAGTAAACAAATCATACGCTCTTATATATTACTTAATTTACCTAAATTGTTAATAAATAAAAATTAGTATACATACATTATTTTAAAACATGATAAAAAATACAAAATAGAGTTTCAACATGAAAAATTACCATATAAAAAATTACATTAAAAATCCACAAAATGTTTTACTCACATAATTATTTACCCTCTTATCAATGTTCATATCAAACTATTGGTCTTCTACCTTAGAGTTTCAACATGTTACATAATCTAATGTTGCTACTTTAGAACCTAATCAAACTATTGGTCTTCTACCCTAGAGTCTCACATAGTCATTTACCCTATAAACTATCAATATTTGTATCAAACATAAAAGTCCTCTAACCTAATGTTGCTAATTTACAACCTATATATTATATAACAACTAAAATATCAACTAAATATACATAAAAAAAATTAAAAATAACACAACTTACTTGTTATTTGGCACAATGTGTGAGAGAAGAAGCTTCCAAAATTTTAAAAATTTTCGAAAGAGGGAGAGAATGGAGGGGGGGACCAGCAGGGGGGGTGGGGCTTATAATGTGGTCCACGTTGACGTAGTTCGCTATGGTGTCTAGCGAACTACACCAGATGCTGCCACGTGGCCGTAACGGCCAGAATTTTAAATTTACGACACGTAGTTCGCTAATGTGGGTAGCGAACTACGTTTGGCGCTGACACGTGGCAATTCCAGTCCACGTAGTTCGCTGGGGGGGATAGCGAACTACGTTTGAGTGCCAACTGGACTGCCCGTGGGGCAGGCACCTAGTTCGCTGGTGGGCATAGCGAACTATGCAGCCACCCAGCTCGTGACACATCAGCATACGTAGTTCGCTGGGTGGCGTAGCGAAGTCTTCCGCGTGGCAGTTTGGCAAATAGTTTGCCTCCCGTGTCATTTTGGTATATATTTTTAAAAATCGTGGCAGTACGGTCAAGGTCTCCAAAAGTAGTAACACCCTATTGTCCATAGTGTCTCTCTGGTGCAATCTTCAACATTTTCATATTATTTGTGAACCACACAATTAATATCTCAGGCTATAGTGTACTTGTCAAAGTACCGCCACCATCGTTCACAAATCCACACACACACAAACACAATCATACATCACCATTGACATTACACCGAACCCCTCCACGTCAAATTATTTTTTTTTGTGATCTACCTCTTACCTTTTTCTTTTACATTTGTGTCTTGACTAAATTTATAGACAACACAACCAAAACATGCCGATCACCAATTTGTTCCCTTCCCTATCTCTAATCCACGTTCATAAAACTCTAATACGTCACCAATCAAGGAAGAAGCTAGAATCGCGAGTGCATTACAAATTTACAATTCGCACCACTTTTTTTTTTTCATATCTTCTCCTTCAAAATCAATCATGTTAAGATACAATTAAATATTAAATGTGACATCTTTCTCACCAAAAATTTTAACATTCATTCATCACCTTGTATAACACTAGTCCGATGCTTCTGATAGATCCAATTTCGTTGGTATAATCTACACCACTCTATGATATATTTTGACCTTGACCAGCCAGGCCACCACCCTATCTTTTCTAGGAAAACGACCCAAAACCTTGAAAGCCACACCCATACATACCTATATTACATTACATTTCATAATTATAAGCGTGCCGATGGAGGTTGATGAGTGAAAGAAACACCTAAATAATAAGCAGATTAAAAAGAGGAAAAAGGAAGGCACGAAAATAGAAAGGTTGGGGGCACGTGTCGAACGGTGGAAGCAACCAGCGCACGAGCTTTTCTTTATGCTTCTTTCCTTTTCTATGTTACCGGTTGTGATAAAATTCCAGCCTAACTCCTAATCTCTCACATGGACACGTGCCCGCACGTGTACACCCTTCCCGCAACCTCTGCTTGGCCCTTGTGCCGACGTGGTTAAAACTCGCGCGTGAAAAATGATTTAGCCCCCAATATACCACTTTTTCTATAAATAAATAAAAAAAAGTGACCCACAAAACACAAGTGTGTGACAGAAACTGGGTAATAGAGGATACTTCTAGAACAATGAACATGCACAATGATTAACACGTGTCAGAAAATTACTCGATGGCTTCTTTTTTTAAATTTTTAAATAAAAAAATAAACAGTAAGAAATAATTGAGACTGCGGTAAATATTACTTTAACATATCAAATCAGATTCATAATAACTTTTTTTTAATAGATGCATTGAAGCATAATAATAATAATAATAATAATAATAATATTTTTAATAATTTATATTTTTATTCATTAATTTAAACATTAATGAAGATTATTATTCAACTAATTTAAAGATTATGTCCTCTTGATATGTGTTTAACATATTTTAATTGTTCATTACAATTTTCTAAATATATATTATAGCTGAAGTGAATTGCAAAAATGATCCATTGTCGATCTGTAGCAAAGCACAAGTGTTTCATGCGTACGGATAGGAATTACTTTAAAAAGTAATTAAAATATTGTTTAGTGAGTTTTTTTAAAAGTAAATTTCTGACATTGAAGAAGCAATTACCTCTAAACAGTAGTAATGTTTTATGTTGAGATCACTGATCCCAATTTGTCCATTATCAATAGAATTAAATTCATCATCTTCATCTTATCTAATCATACTTAATTTTACTACTAGTATTTTACAAAACAATATGTATCAAATATTTTAAATTCAAAAAATATATTGGCAATATACTAGCAACAGTTAAACACATGCAATAAAACAATTTTTAGATAGCATAAAATTAGTTTGGGTTTTTAACTTTCACGCTTCTGACTGACTCAACTCTGTTGGACTTTTTTTGTCTTTTTCTTTCAACCCTTGAATGTACAAAGTGGTTTTATTTACATTTTACTTTTACTTTTATGTTTACGGGGCTACGTGCAATGCACCTACCGAACGCGACGACCGTATCAGAACCAGATAAGGTCGAGTGTATGGATGCTTTTTTGTTGAGAACACGTGGTGAAGTCCAAGAGGCGAGTAACTCAAGTGGGACCCACCCTCCAACAGTAAGACAAAGATAACCGTACTTATCTCACCCCATGTGTTGCTATAAATAACGACCCATGTCTACCGTTTTCTGAAGAAAAAAAAAAAGGAACGAAAAAAAAGAAGTTCCTTTCCCCTCCTAGTGCATCATCTTCTTCTTCTTCATCACCAGTGGTTCTGTTCATTCTTCGTTGCTCCTCCTTCCGAGAAGATCGAATTGTGTTTTGAAAAATGGGAGTTCCAGAGAAAGACCCTCTTTCCCAATTGAGTTTGCCTCCTGGTTTTCGGTTTTACCCCACCGACGAGGAGCTTCTCGTTCAGTATCTGTGCCGCAAGGTCGCTGGCCACCATTTCTCTCTTCCAATCATTGCCGAAATTGACTTGTACAAGTTCGACCCATGGGTTCTTCCAAGTAATTATTAAATCACTCACCTATCTCATTTTTTTAATTTTTTTAATGTTAATTACTTTGTTCTAAATTGATTAATTTTGCAGGCAAGGCGATTTTCGGTGAAAAAGAGTGGTACTTTTTCAGCCCCAGGGACAGGAAATACCCGAACGGGTCTCGACCCAACAGAGTAGCCGGGTCGGGTTATTGGAAAGCCACCGGAACCGACAAGATCATCACCACCGAAGGTAGAAAAGTTGGCATAAAAAAAGCCCTCGTTTTCTACGTTGGCAAAGCCCCCAAAGGCACCAAAACCAATTGGATCATGCACGAGTATCGCCTCCTCGACTCTTCCCGAAAGACCACTGGCACCAAGGTATACAACTACACATTCACACATGCATATTTTCATTAACTAATTAAGTTCAATCGTTTTTGTAACATCCCACCAGTATGAATCATTTTATATGATATTTTCAAATCCACTTAATTTGAATTGAAAAATCTTTTTTTATTTATTAACTGAATATAGGTGGCAGGGATTGGAATTAAACATTGGATATATTAATTAAGCTCAACATGCTTTGAACATATATTAAAATAAAGTATATAGATCATAAATTTAATTTATATCATTCACATAATCTGTTTCTTAATTGTTTGACACCTTTAGTTAATTAGAATGTCTAATTGATGATGCAGCTTGATGATTGGGTTCTGTGTCGTATATACAAGAAGAACTCGAGTGCACAGAAGGCGGTACAAAACGGCGTCGTTTCGAGCAACGAGCACACTCAATACAGCAATGGTTCCTCTTCTTCTTCTTCGTCCCACCTCGACGACGTTCTGGAATCTCTGCCATCGATTGATGAAAGGTGTTTCGCGATGCCACGTGTCAACACGCTGCAACAACAGCAGCACCACGAGGAGAAGGTCAATGTTCAGAACTTCGTTACAGGGGGTTTAATGGATTGGACCAACCCTTCGGGTCTGAGTTCGGTCGCTGATTTCGTTTCGGGGAATAATCAAGTGGTGCAGGACCAGACTCAGGGGTTGGTGAACTACAACTGCAATGACCTTTATGTCCCTACGTTATGCCACGTGGACTCGTCGGTTCCGCAAAAGATGGAGGAAGAGGTGCAAAGCGGCGTGAGAAACCAACGGGTCGAGAATAATAATTCGTGGTTTCAGAATGATTTCACACAGGGGTTTCAGAATTCGGTTGACACGTGTGGGTTTAAGTACCCGGTTCAGCCGGTCGGGTTTGGGTTCAGGAATTGAACCGGCTGATGGATTAATGATAGTAATGTTTAAATTGGGTTTATTTGGTGTAAATAGGTGGATTCTTTGGGCTTAACTCGTGGGGGTTTTAGATTCCTTTAGAAAAGGGAAGAAGGTGGTGCAAATTTTGGTCCTCATTTTCGGCTAAAGATGGAGGGTATACTACAAACGTTCAATGAATCAATCCACGAGATAAAGCAATGATGGAACCATTTAATTTGTTAGGACATAGTTTTCGGCCATAGAAGCCCTTACTCAGCCACATGAATCACATTTGTACTTAAAATGGAGAACTAGAAAATTGTTTGCTCTATGTTAGGTTTCGTTAATTAATTAATTCCAATCTTGTTATTATGATGCTATAACTAAGTAACGTACCACACCATTCACAAGCCCACAACCCCATTAATACAATATCAATTAACACTAGTATGTATGGCTATAATGAAAAAACCTACAGGGCATTTTTATTGTTAGGTGTTTTTTGCACGTGTAAAAATGAATCACCGTTGATAGTGTGATCACAATTTGGGAAGGTAGGCGCATTGCCAATATGAGAAAGAAAGTGATAAGGATCGTATATTAAACTTAGTGTGCGTAAATAAAATTCGAAAGTCAAGTGGCCGTTTTCTTTTTTCTTATCTGTATTTTCATAATTTCAAGCAGAGGAATAGAGAAAATGCTTTTTAGAGAGGGAAAAGTACTCCACGAAACAAATAGATACCAATCTAATTGAAGAATAGTTCATGGACGACGAGTTTGACGTTTTGGAAAGAAAAACAAAAAACATTTGACAGCCAAATTGTTGAACGTGAGAACAGAATGTGTTGTATTGTTCTAATAGTAAGTTAAAAATGTAATGTAATCGAGTTTTTTTTCACAGGTGGAAATTAAACGACGTTAGTTTTTGTTCTGTTTTTTTTTTCAAATTAAAAGTTAAAAAATAATCATTTGTTTTAACTATACAATATAGAACTCGTCATCTTATTATTTTATGAATAATGATACACATATCCATCTATTTTAAAAATTCTGATAATATTTTTTATTTATTTTTGTATATCTCTTATAATCACCTAATGAATTTTATTATACTTATAATTTTTTCTCTAGGTATAAGATAGTATCATATAGGTAATATTTACATCAAATGTTTTTCTTATTTTATTCCACTTATGCAACAATGAGATGGGCCAACAACAAATTGATAAATTGAATGACAGGTGCACCTTGGAAAAATACAAATTTTAGAAGCTAGATGGATGGACTTGGAAGTTGGAAGAGCAAACACATTATCTTCAAATATCAATTCGCATAAAAGTGAAAAAGATTAGCCTGGAAGTATGGAGAGCAACAGTGAAATGGGATAGCATTTTAAAGGCTCACTTTCTCTCTATTGACATAAAAAAAAAACAAATTTTGAAAGGAATCTAAAATTGAAACTGTTTGTCTGGATATTTAGTTCTTAGTTAGATTAAATAATCAAATAGAGATTTTTTTATCAGCAAAGAAAATTATATATTGATTAAAAAGAAGAGAGACAAGTGATAGTGATACTCGACCATAATTATTACAACAATCAGATTATAACTTGATTCCTATCAATTTTGAGGAGGATTGTCTTTCATAAAAGATGCTCTTAAAAAATTACAATCTCTCAACAACTAAATCAATCAAAAGTTTAAATAACTAACATCATAGGTAGAAATAAATTTATATGTTATAAAATAGGCTAAAGTTTCAGTTTAATATCAAAATATTTTCAGAAAATATATGATAATATTTTCAAAACTTCTCTAGAAAAATAAAATTAAGTATGCTAAATTAAAGATACACTAATTTGTTTTCGTAAAAACAATAAAAAAAATATTTATAAATGAGAATGCCAATGGAATAAACTACTTGCATATTGATATATACAGGTACTAGGTAGCGTTTAAATAGTTTAATTAGACTAATAAAAGTGACATAAAACTTTTTTTATAAAATATTTTTGATAGAGAATCTTGTGAAAATATTATAAATTTAATTTAACGAACTTTATATCTAATTAAAAAAATATAAATAATTTTGTATTTAATAAAACTTGTTAAACAAATATTAAATAACATTAAAAAATAATTTTATACAATCATTCAATCACATTTTATCATTATGTAAAATTATTATTTTTTATGATAATTATCTTAAAATTTTCAACATTAATTTCTGGTTAGATGATAATATAATTTTTTCCACAATTAAAATTAAATAGTGATCATCAAACTCATAAAATTATTTACTCGGATATACTCTTAATACATGTTAATTTGTTAACTTGTATACTCTCAAATACATTTTTTTAGTTTAATTTTTTAAATAATTAAAAATTATTATTTTTTAAAATAAGTTAGAAGAAATACACACACTTTAGATAAAGCATTAATTTTACACGTCATAGCATAAAATGTGTCAATTCTTTATCTAGAACTAGGATCTAGAATATTAAAAAAAAGGAAACTAAAGAAAATTTAATGATTAACAAGTGCGTTCTCCCATCCCATCCCACGGGTTTGAAAGGGATAAAACCAAGTGCAACTGTCATATACGACAAAAGAGGACAGATAAGCATCTTATCCTGCTAATCATAAATATATACAACAGTTATATGTAATTTACTAATAACATTATTTTCACACTTATATTTGTTTATTTTTCTTCTGGATATATTTTATAAAGAAAAGGGGAAAAAACAGAGATAAATTCCACCTTCTTTCTCTAAAAAGAAAGAGAAAAAATGCATAGATTATTTTTGTTTGCAATTTTTTACCATAGTAAGGTAGAATCTCACTGACAGCAGCCGGCAGCACCATGACCAAACACGAATGTGTGTATGGAAAGGTTTGAACGAACAGTCAAACGTAGAACCACTAAAACACAACAGCGCAAGATAAGTATGACGTTGTTATTATTGTACCAGGTTTCGGGTTTCTGAGCAGTGAGTAAACCCATGTTTGAATTTTGACTACGTTTCAAATATTTCTTTACTGTATTTTCTTATTTTATCAGTGAAGATTTTAAGAGATAATTATAACATTAAAAAAACCATTAATGTCTTCTTATTTTATAAAAAATGATTTGAAATCAAAATTTACTTTTGAATTATTTTCTGATCAAAGTTTAGAGTTATCTTTTTTCTTGTATTTTTTTTGTAGGCATCTTCTTTCGTGTATTGCTCTCATATGTTTCTTTCCTAAAGAAAAGATAACTCTGTTTGAAGAATAGTTTGACGTTAAAGAATGTTTCTCGATAAAATTTGAATCATGTTTTTTTTTTTTTGTTGTTGTTGATGTCGTTGAATTTTTTTTATATAATTTATAAAATTATTATTTCGAAAGTTAACAAAGCAATGAGAGAATCTTAGAAGCTGGAGGAACTGGAAATTGCTTTTTCTTTCTGTGAAGCTGTCAATCACTTATGAGGGAAATTAGGTGGTAATTCTGATTCTTCGCCTCGTTTCTTTCACGTGATTTAAACGTTATAGTTTTCTTCTTTTTTCTTTTTTTCGTTCACCAAAAGTTATTTTGTGTTTTCCTGTTATTCCTTTTAGATTTAAGATTTAACAATTTATATGATTTTTTATAGCTAAATATACTTTTTTTTTTAGTTTTTGTATCACTTTTTAATTCTTACGCATATTATTTTAATCCTTTTTAACCTTTATATATATATATATATTGTTTTAATCTCTTTTAGTTCATTTGATGATTAAAAGAGATTAAAAATAACATGCATGCATAAGATTTAAAATGAGATATTTTGAAATATAGATACTAAAAAATGATCAGATGAGTTGTTTGGGGTGATTATTAATTGTAAGGCTATTTTTTAAAATCACTGCTAGTTATTAATTTTTAAAATTTAGTTTTTAGTTTAGGGTGATTTTTAGTTTTAAAATATATTAATTTAAAATTTTCATATCTTGATAAAACAATATTAAAGGTATTTATACCGTTGTAACAATGCAAGTAAAAATAATGATATTGGTAATGATAATAATAATAGTGATACTAACAACAATAATAATGACAATAATAATAATCAAGTTAGTGATAACTTATGTGTTAAAGATGTGATGATGATAAAAATGATAATAATATTGATTAAAGTAATATTAATATTAGTGGTGGTGGTAGTAAGACTAACAACATAACAATCATAACGATAATTAGTGGTGATTGCGACAATGAAACTACCATATAGAGATAATTTTGATGACAGGTTGTAATAATAGGAACAAGGGTGGTCCTATCATGGTGAGATAGTGAAGGTAATAATTAGTAGCAGACTTATTCTTATTCAAAGGTGAGCAAATGCATTGCTTCATTTTAATAAGGTGATCACATGTATTTATCTTGAAATTTTATGTTTTGCATTTCTAATTTTATGCATTTGAATTCTTTTATCGTACGAGGATAAATAATTACACATCTTTATTTTAATAAAATTATAAGTATTTATTTTAAAATTTTATATCTTATATCTCTTAATTTTATGTGTTTGAACCTTTTTTATCTCAATTTTGATGTTAAATTTATTTATTTTTTAATAGATTGTTTGAATGACACTAAATACTAGATTTACCACTAAAAGTAGTGATAATGATTATGACTATGATGACAACATTAGCTATGTTGATTGTAGTTTTGGTAACGGAGATGATAACAAGAATAATTATCATCAAAATAATCGAGAATGTGTTTTTATAAAAAATTTACAATTATTTTCTTAATTTTTTGAATGAATGTAATTTTTTTTTTTGGATTTGTGTTAAAAATCATTTCACTTTTAGTCTTGCCAAACACATTTTGGTTAAAAATTACATTTAAAAAACAAAAATTTAGAATCAGTCCTCAAAAGCTTGCTTTTATTGTCACTTTTCTATGCCCATTTGAGGTTGCTTTCTGCTTCCGCCCATTTTAAACAAATTTCAAACGTGCAAGTTATATGTGTTAGAAGCATTGAATTCGTGGAAACATGCACCACGTCTATTTGAGTTTGCATCCTTTTCAGCTATTATTAAAATAAAATCATCAATTAGATATTGGTTCATGAATATGATGTCATGCAGACTCATGCTTAAAAACTCAAATTTATCTTTTTATTTAATTATATTGCTTTAATTTGTAATAATCTTCACGTTTTAATTAAGCATATCTTAATTCCATGTTAAGAAACCAGCCACGAGTCGTCATATAAATTTGAAGAGAATTCGTCGAACTAATAATCTATAATGCATTAATTAGCTGTAAAAATGCGTTAACTAAAAAAGTGTAAAGTTTTATTAAAAAATTCTTATTAATATATTTTTGTAAATAGTTTTCAAAGAACCGATGTGATTTTTAATAATAAAAAAATTATGTTTATTGATTTGTTAATCAGTATTCTTTGAGATTTAGAATTATAATTTTTTTTCCTGAATGATTTAGAGTTATAATTGAAGTACAAAGGAAAGTAAAATCTAAAAGACTATAATTAGGTATGAGAGACTTATAACTTCAATACCAGGTTAAGTTTCTCACTATTCATTATTGTAAAGTTAACATCCATGAATTAATACTAACCCGATGATATTCCTTTTTCTTACATTGACAACTTCACTTACCTATGAATATTCACACATCTTAACTCAATTCTCAAAGAAAATAATAATTATTGTGAGTTAAGCATACAAGAAATTAAATTAATTAACCCAAAAGATTAGTCTATTAAATGAGACAATCTCATGGTTTAAGTACATTTTTTTTGGCGGCCTAGCTTCATATATTTAATAAGCTCCGTTCATAATTTTTTAGTTTTCAAAATATTTTAACAAAAAAATAAAATGTGTTAAAAGTGTATTTGAGAATGTATTGTTTACACTTCTCAATTTATATTTATCATTAAAAAAATTATTAATTAAAAAAATACTCATTCCGTTTATTTTTATAAGACATTAATTTTAAATTTTTGTATTTTCTATATGATTATTTTCTACTTGTACATTACATTAATTTTTTTACCAAAATATATTTAATTAATATAATTTACAAATAATAAATACTACTGTGTGGGTTATTTTCTTCTCTCTCTTCTAAGGATCGGAGAATGGAAGAATTTAAGATGTGTTCAGTATTTGTACATATATACTTTTTTTGTGTATAATTAATCCCCTCGCCCCCTCTTCTTTTAACTTGCGTGTATTTAATATGTCTGCAGTTATCCATGATAATTTTCTGGAATCTACGTGATCCTCTAAGTCATTTAGATAATGTATTGGTAGATACTCACGAGTAATTAAATATTACGATGGTTAGCAAAAGCTTTATTTAAATACTCACTGGAAGACATTCTAGAAGGTAGCAAGTACAGGATAAAGCTTAAAAGAACCTCCTTTCTGTTTTTTAATCACTAGCAAAATAAAGAAGACATAAATTTTTTATAATCTTTAATTAAGTGTAACAAAGACGGACAAGAGGAAGCCTACAAATGATATTCATTGACGTTCATATTCTTTATATTCTTCTACTTGTCTCTTGGATTAAAGGAAGATAAAGAGAGACTTTACTTACTTTTCTTTCCCTGTTTGCCGTTGATTGATTGTGCAAATTATTGAATGCTTAATGGTATGGTAAATGATGAAAACGAGCAAATAATTCAAATAGCTATAAAATATGTAATTCTTTTAAATGTGAACCAACAAGTCAGTTGGTTGAATAATATTGACTTTAATTCTCTTAAACAAACTTTTATATTCTAGTTATGTCATAAAAAAATATAATTAAAAAATGAGACTCTACTAAAAAGATTTATTAATCAGATTTTTTGACCAAAAATTATTTATTAACAAAACTAATGAATGTTTTGTATCAATATGTATGTGACAAAGAAAACGTGTGTCATGTGTTTTGGATTGGGAAAGTAACATATTCTGATGGCAATATTTTATGAGTTACTTGTGTGTTTGTTGTCTTTCTTGTGTACCTAATTGTGAAAACAGCGTAGCATGATCGGGCAGAACTTACCTTTGAATCAGAGTGCCATAATAAAGAGTGTGCTTTTGATTCTCACGCATGAGATGAGTCAGAGTTGCCTCCACTGTCATCCCCCACTCTCTCTCCAATTGGCACACAACTCACAGAATTTATATTGTGGTCATGGTTGCTCAAAAGGCATATTCACCTTTGAGCAATCCTAATTAAAATGAATTGATTAAATTTGAACCTTTCTTGCGTTTAATTATGTGTGAACATTTTAGTTAAATTTATTCAGATTCCGTAACTATTGTAAGTTTTTTGGGGAAGAGTTAGAAATATGATGTTTATCATTCCTCTTTACAAATATTAAAATCTTAATAATTTCAAACATTAATTTCTAAGAGTTAAAATTAAAACTTCCAGAATTTAATTTCTAAAATATAATAAAAAAATGGAAGCTTAACTCTAGAAGTTTATATATTGAAAAATATATGTTCAAAGATAACTTTTGTGGAGGATATTTTTTGTAAGAAGAATAAAAGAAAATGAAACAGAGGTGCGAAGAGAAAATAAGTATACAAATGGAATCCCCGTGATTTTACTATAGAACTATTATCTCAGCCTCAAAATAGTCCAACACTGTTCATTCCAATTCTTAGAGATAGCCCACAACAGTTTGAATTTCGCCCCTTATAAAGCCCATTACACAGCTTCGTAGTCCTGGTCCATCATCAAAACCCATAACTTTGATTTGATGGACCGATCTTTTGACATAGCAGGGATCTGATGATTTAGACAGCAAAATATTAAATTATTATAATGTTATTGTTTTTTTATATAAATTAAAATAAATATGCAATACAGCTTGAAAAGCATAACAAAGGTAGTGGCCTAAAACCTATTGGATTAACACATTGATATAAAATAATGTTATTTTCACATGTGTAAAAATGATTTATTTAATATAAAAAATTGTGTTCAATTCTAATCACCTATAAAATTTATTTTTTATGAAAAATAATAACATTCATGTACTACAAACAAAATTAATTTTTAATTCAATTAGCTGAAGCGCACCGAGCATCCGTAAACTTTGACCCTAAAAAAAAGTGGCCTAAGTCACACAGTGTATTTGCTTCTTAAAGTAGCCTCCAAAAAGTTACTACGAACTCTTAAGATTTTTACCGTAACACGTTTGAAATTAAATTTATTCAAGAAAAAATTATCAACAATTCTTCGCAATTTTTGTCCTCCTACACATTTTCCACAAAGTTTCCATATATATATATATATATATTATAAAACCTCCATGGTCAACTGACACAAATTTTACATTAAATATATAATCTCATAAAAAAAATATCTATACTTTTTTTATCGAAGCTTAAGCCTGGCTACATACAAAAGTGCTTAACTTTTATTTTAAAAAATTACCCAATATTTATCACATACAAAATAATAAATAGAAAGTAATCAAAATGTCTACGCTAGAGGTGTGTAATATATCTTATTTTTTATCAATAAATTTTAATTTATTAAAATGATAATTTTTATTAAAAAAGAAATTTGAATCCATAGTTTATCTTAACAATTCAATTCATTTTATATTTGTGACTCCAAACGTATCCTCCGCTCCTCACTAAAGTAACCAAAACGTATCCCAGTCAATACAAATCAAGGAGTATCCCAATCTATTTAAAGAAACAATCACTACACGAAATCTACTGCATGTGTACAAACCAAAAGGTCACTTTATCCAAGGCCATCAAGATAGATAAAAGAAGTCCATCATAAAATGCACAAGACAAAGTATGGCATCAAAGCATACGATATATTTTAACTATAAACGTAATTTGAAACTCCTCCTCCTAACTCCTTAGAGTGAATTTCAAATATCCACTGCACTACTTTCTAAGAACTTAGTGATATATTTTTTACAATTATTATTAGAATAATGCCCTCTTTCTTTAATTTCTTGTACGTTGAGACAACAACGATAGAATTGTAGAAGGAGGCGCGCATCTTCAATGTAGAGCCATTTAAGGATCTTCAAATTCGGGTGCAAAATTAAAGAATCCACAGCCAAGGATCTTCAATGTTGATTCTGTGGTTGAGGTTAAATTAAAGAACCTTTAAATCAGATAGCAATAAAGAAAACTTAGGGTGTCTGATATATATATAGGCTGGTGGGATATATAATGGAATCTTACATGAAGGAGGCAGATTTTAAATGAAAATCTTGGTCAACAAGTGAATCTTAACTTCTATATATATATATATACATATATCTGCAATCACATCAGGTAGTGATACAGATTTCTTAGGTGTACTTGATGCCTTTAAGGTGAGGACTTCAAGTTGAATGCATAGTTAATTGTAAACACTACTAAAATTACCTTTTCAAATTGGATGTCCTTTGGAGATTATTAAACACTTGTAAAAGTTGTTTTTCCACTCGAAGACCTTATGCCATATTGTATATATATAGGAGTTAATTAATTAGAACACATACACTTTTTGAATAAAATTTGCTTAAAAAAAATAAATGTTGTTTTAATTAATAGTTTTGGGTGATATATAGCATATTTGCTTATTAATTTGGTGAAAGTATCTTGAGTTGGTCACCAACTTGCTCTTCGTGTAATAGCATGGTAAATAAACATCTCTATTATTTGGTGATAGATTTTAAAAAACAACATATGTAATCCAAATAATATCGATCTGATCAGACGATCGAATATTTAATGATATAATATAATTAATTAGTACAACGAAGCTTTTGTAAAACCTAGTACTAAAGTATGTGTAAAAACATGCACGCATGTGTAAGTGCAACTTACGTCATACCATATATATTATTGGATATCGCAGAACATTATTTGGTCAAAAAGCACCAAATATATAGCCATATAGATGAAGAAATGACGAGTTTACTTAGCAAAAAATGGATGCAAGCATGACCTGGAACTTAACCTAGTGCGTGACTAATCACTAGCTAGGGCTAGCTATATCCCAATAATGGTGCATGGTGATTTAAAACCAGCCAGGGAGTATTATTATTATATGTATTAAATATATTTAAGGAGCTACAAACCCTAATCATGCTAAACATAGATGAAGAAAAGGAAAGCTTTGAATATACAAAAGATGACATTGTCCGCAGTTCATAGGTTCTTTTTCATGGCTAAGAGTCTAAGACACGGTGGCTTAAATTGTGGTGGTGTTTGGTTTTGTGTCCTGTTTATAAATTTGTCTTGTTCCAACAAATGGAAATTTGATCGGCATTTGCAAACAATGTCAGCAAAATTTGACTTAAAAACAGCTATTAGTGAAAGCAACCCTTAAACTTGCATTTTCTCTCACGTTCCATATAAGGCTAGGCAGAACCATGCTCTAATTCAACCGTGATTGCCTTTCATAAGCTCTACTTGATGAGTCACCAAATCACCCCTTTGTTCTGTTCAAGTGTATCTTTCGGATATGAAAGCGAAATGCAATTTACAAATTACATTAATTCCGTGGAATTTGATCCAGGGGGGCTTTAATTAAGCGGTAGCAAATTAATAATAGTGGAATTCCATATTTAATTTCTAGAGGAAAAATTGTAATTAGCTAAATCACACCGTACTAAAGTGGAGTCAAAAGGATTAGCAAAAAATTAAAGATATGATAGAAGACGTATAAAGAATGTATTTAAATTAAATTCCTTCTAAATATTGTATGGTAATTATTTCATGGTACTTGGTTTGGCCACGTGTGGCTTTTACTTGGTCACCAATACAAGCTCGATCACTACTAGGCCAAATCAGGAACTGATCATCATACACAAGAAAAGAAAAGGAAAAAAAAGTGAGGCGATGCTTGTAAATTCCCAATTTGATCTCTTTTTGAAGTGGTAATCTATAATGCATGAAAGGAGAGTATACACGAGTGCATTTATTACGAGAAGAAAGAAAAATATGTGGAACTACTAGAGAGATGGTAAAGTTGACAGAGGTAATAGGAAGATGTGGAAATATCACTGAGGATAAGCATGCGTTTTTGTTCGTAAGCGTATTTTGGAATTAGATTACATTCTATAAATTTTATATTTGGACATCCTTTTACCCTCTTAAGCATCACTTTGCGGCCTTTTTATCTTAAAATCCACGTGCAGAATAAAACTCACCTCAACTCTTTAACAGAGATAAATCTGATATTTAAGATGAATTGCCTTTGATTTGATGTTTTTTTTTTTGTCCAGACACTACTACTACGTGTGTTTTCAATTTTCATAGAAATTTTTTTGTTTAGTAAAGTAAAGAAAAGGAGTGAAAAAATCCATAAAAACAAAAAATACTTCTTCTTTCACTTAACTAGACTTTTTGTACAATTTATCTTTTTTTTCTTCTTTTCTCATTCCTTTTTTTTTTTATAGTCAAAACGGGATCAATTTGGCAGAATGATGTACCATGCCTAAGGACTGGAAATTATATGCTCTTATTTTATGTAGCAACCAAGAGTTCAGTATAAAATCATAATATATTGTGTGACACGCACAAAAGTTTATTATAATTTAAAAAAAATTGTTAAAAAGGTATTCTTAAGTAATTTCTTAAGACATTAAGATGAAAATTATTAAATAAAAAGTAAAAAAAAATTAATGATAATTTCATTTAATAATATGATTTTTCTCTGCATCAAATATATAATGAATATAAAAGAAACAAAATATTGTGAATATAAATTATTGTATACCTCTTCAACAAATTTCTCATAAAGCATATAGGATCTTTGTACTTATATACGTATTTTTTTCTATTTTTTTTATCAATCTAAAGTAGTGAGATTTAATTTTTCACTTCTTATCTTATTATATTTCAAATAATTTATCTTTTATCAATAAATTATTTATTTGAGTAAAATTAGACTAAGATCTTTTAAGTAAAATCTCTCCAACAAAAGTTAGTCATACTAAATCAAGAAATACTTCAATAATATAGTTATCCAAAAATAATATATATTTTTACTTTGTTTCTCTCAATCTTACTTTTCTTTCTTATTTCTTCATCCACTATTAATTTTTTAAGCAAATCATAGCATTATTTTTTTGTTATTAGATACTTTTAAATATAAATTAGGGTGTATTTTTGTGAATCAGTAGTGTTGATTGAATGCAACTCGCATTTTAAAAAAATCATGACATTGCTTTTGCTTTTATGTCTTGACTCAAGGCATGACAACAGGGCGGGGCGATGGCGGGTATTGCATTCTCCGTCTCTGCCTCCGACTCAAAACCTACTCCCCGTCGGATTTTAAAACTCATCCTCCTCTCTGCCCTGCTGGGGGTCGGGTTTTTCCTGCCCCACCCCGTCCCCGCTATTTGATTAAATAATATAAGTTTTTATTGAAAAAATCAAACGAAAATGCTAATTATATAAAAAAATAATAACAAACCCATATTTTAAATATGAGATCATAATTTAAAATTTACAAAATAAAATTAATTAATTCAATTAAAAAAATACAAAATAATATTTCTTTTTTTCTTTTTTTAATATTATTTATTATGGAGTGGGGGCGGGGCGGGTATCAGTAATCCCATACTTGCCCCTGCCCCCACTTTTGGCTTTCGAGGAAAACCTGAATCTAATAAACTCGATTTTTTTCCGTTAAAATCGGGACAGATTTGGACGGGTACTCACAGGTTCAAGACCCGTTGCCATGCCTACTTGAATCAGATGTTTTTACTAAATACACACTTAATCATAAGCATTAAAGGACATATGCACATAGAGAAGTGTGTTGGCAAATTCACCCACAAAGTAATCTTTTATACTAAAAACGTACTAAGAAATAATAATTTGATATTAATTTTTGTCACATCATTCTTATATTTTTTACCATTCTCACTCCTCGAAATCTCAAAAAATGGAATGCATCATAGTATGGGATGAATGTTGAATGATTGTTTTGGTCACATACATAGAGATATTTTTTTAATACTAATAGTAAAAGGATCAAACAACATTTTCAAAGAATGAAAATTCATAAAAGACAATTATAATTTTTAGATATTTAGGTATTTTAGATTTTTTTTCATGCACTTTGTATTTTGTAAAACTTAAATATTTTCCTTATGTAAAAATATTATAGTACTAAAAAGAAGAGTGTTAGAAAGAATGTCAATAGTATTTCTTTAATAATGATATAGAAAAGATGAATGACATACTTATACATCACATTCCTAATAATTATGGATTACATCACGAATAATCATGTAACCAACAGTTGTATGATGAAAATGAAAACAATCAAGTCATGTAGGTTATGGGAATTAACATTACAAGTCTCATGTTTTAGGCCAATGGGATATGATGAGGGTATATAGGAACCTAGGTGAACAAAAATATTATAGTGATTTATATTTCTTAGTTTTCAAATATTTTTACTGTAGCAAAATGTGAAATCAATAAGATTTCATCTTATTTTATTCATCTCGGCAACTATATCTTTCAACATGCTTTGGTAGTCTTTGAGCTGACGTTTGTACATATTTAATTTTTCCATGTCACATCGTTGAAAGTTAAAGGATTGTGTATCATTGATTCTATTGGACTGACTTACCTAGGCTTATTGACTCGAATGACAAACGATATGACCTAAATATAATATTATTATATAACTCATACCAGATCAGCCTCTAAAGTAGAGAGATTACACACTCATATGTTTTAGACATACAACCTCAATCCTATAAAACTAATTATGTGAAAGTAACTATGCTTAGGAAATAAAATAGGATTTGATAAGTTAAGAGATCTTTTCATTAATTTCCCTTTTGTTAAAGGTAAATTTTTATAATAAAAAAATAGAGGGTTTGTGAAAGGACTTAGGCATGCCATAGAATCATTTGTAAGATGCCAAACTTATTGATTACCTGAGAAGGATGGATAGTACCGCAAGCCAACTGAATGAAAAGGTCCCAATCACGTCTGAAAGGGTCATGCAATAGAGGTTCTCTTAAAATCAGTTACAACGAAGGAGGGAATTAGGCATTATTTGGTGGCATTCTCCAAGGAGGCTTGTCTTATACTCCTTATTGACACAAAAAAAAAACAGCCCACGGATAAAAGGGGAAACAGAAGGCGGCGTAAAGAAAAGGTTTTGTAAGCGAAAGTCAGTAAATAAGTCATTAGAAATAGTAAAGTAACGTGCTGAAGGTACCGCGCAATTAAGGGGTGACCTTATTAAGATTTTTCTGTGCAAGAGAGGAAAAGGTCATGAAAAAAACACAAGGTTGTGCAAGTCCTATTATTAACTCCTCCATTCCCATATGTAAATTGGCGACCCCTCCTTTTAATTATATTTACTAATTAAATATTACATTTTTCTTTTGTACTTTATTTTTTTTCTTTTAATGCATGTTGTTGCATTTGCCTAAAAATTTGTGTACTACCTAACTCCTCCCTACATGATTGAACACTTTCATAGGTTATCTCTTAATATACGTTTAAGTTAAATTTTAATTTGGATCTTTCTAATATTTTAAATATATGATTTTGATTTTCTTAATTTTTAATTTTTAATTATAACATTTGATTTTTTTAATTTTATAAATTGACAATTTTAGTCTCCTGATATATTATTAACTAAAATTATGATTATTAGAGACATTAAATTAATTATAAATTAACTAAAATTTATTAATTATTAAAAAATTTAATAAAAAACTATTAATCCAAATATGGTGTTGTTGTCGGTAGAATTGAATGCAACAATGAAGATGAAAGATGTGTTTACTAACAAGAGAAGGAACGCACTGTTTGAGGAGAATTAAGATTATTAGTAATTTTATAATAATTAATTATTTTAATTAATTTATAATTAACTTAATAATTCAATTAAATAAAATTATTTGTTAATAATCTATTAAAAGGATAAAATACCGATTTATAAAATTAAAAATATTAAATATTACAATTAAAATTCAGAAAACACAAAATTATAATTTAAAAAATTAAAAAAACCAAAAATATAATTTAACCCATATTTAAGCATGTGAAAAAAGGGGATCGTACATAGTGACTTATATCTACTATCTATTCTAATAAATAACTACGTGTTAGGTGAATTTAATACTTGTTATTATTCAGTCCATGAAGCGCACCCTATTATATATCAGTGACTATACCTAAGTGAACCAGGAGAAAAATCAAGTAAAGTTAGGACATAGAGTAAATGTTATGGGAAATAAAACGAGAATAAGAAAACCCAGTTCCCAGGGTTGAGACGCATAATGTTAACCTTTTTCTGTTTTTCGAAGCGATAAAAAAACATGGTATCTCGCTTATATCTCGCTATGGACCTAGGTGCATGCTTATGTAATTCGCATGCACAACAACTACATAAACACGATATGTATCTGCATGTCAAATTCCTCAACAACTCTTAAGTCTTAATTAATTTGAAATTATTTTTCTCCTTTACTGTTTTGGTGTATTAATTAATTATGTATCTTAATTAGTACCAATATATTGTGATAAGGGTGCATCATTTTTTGACACAAACAGTTAGGTGTTAAATTCAAACGGTTACTTCTAAAATGCTAGCTAGCTATTTCTTCTTCTTCTTCTTTTAATTAGATTAATATATAATGCTAGCTAGCTATATTCTAAACAAATGAAATTCAATTATTAATTATAAAATAAACAAAACATATAAAAACTTTTTATTTTTTGAAACAGCCAACAAAATATTTTATTAGATACATAGCATGATGATGCCACAAGAAATGCCAGCCACCACACGAGTATTACAAGTGTTTAGTACATAACATTCATCTACCAAAGCATAATACTATAACATCAAATTATCCCACCCCAAGTTCACATTCCCAATATCGGTTATGTACCAACATTTTTGTTATTGAGTTTATCTCTATTGTTTTAGAGTTTGTCTAATATATAAAAATTAAACTATCAATATAAATATTGAATTTATACTAACAGTAAGATGGCAATATTATACTTACAAAAATTAAACTATATATCAATATAAACATTAAGTTTGTGCATTGATATTTTATGTATATAATTAGGATTCAGGGAGGGGTACTTTGTTTGTTCTTGCTGGGACGCCGTAGTATGTGGCTTTCTGGTGGTGTTTATATATGGCTGTTATATATCGGAGGTGTTTAATATCCCTGCTTCGTTTTGCAGGTATGCAGCTTGGGGTGCTTTTCATGTTTGGTTAGCTGGTATTTGTGAAGTAATTAACGTTGGGTTTATGATGTAAATTAATCTTCATAGTTTGCTAATTTGTTCACAGCTTGTGACAAATTACAAACTGTATATAATAATAATTCCTTTTGCTGTGAAAAAAAAAGTAGTTTTAATTTGCTGGTAAAGAAAATTGATATACATATAAGTGCTATCAATATACATCATACCAGTAACATAAATTTATAATATCTATAGTAGCAATTTATTTTTTTATTGAATGTATGTTATATTAATTTCCAGAAATACTACTATTACCCTAACTCTTTTTTTAGTATATGATTTTTTTTTTTGTGAGTGTATATGAATTTATTTATGATATATATAACATTTACGGAAGTTAATATTTTCAAAGTTAAAGGGGAGGGAAAGAGAGTCATTAGGTTAGAGGGTCATTTCTAATTGAATACTCGAACAGAATTAACGAAACTATTAATATAAAATGAGGATGTGAGTACTATGGATAAGTATCAATGTATCATATATATATGGGACCTCTCTAGGGCAGCAAAACTGGATTCTTGTGTGTTATGTTTTGGGTACTGTCAAGGTTTCTTTCTACTTGGATTTCATTTTAGGATAACATGGACATAGATGTGGTCCA
This sequence comes from Glycine latifolia, assembly GCA_013407115.1. Lineage (NCBI taxonomy): Eukaryota > Viridiplantae > Streptophyta > Magnoliopsida > Fabales > Fabaceae > Glycine > Glycine latifolia. The sequence continues at coordinate 19,074,544 of CM023953.1, read as the reverse complement.
AGATACAATAAAGGCTAAGCATCGATAATCCTACAAAATCACAAGGAAAATTATTTTCTTGGTTACTATTCTTTTCACCAATTTGTAAAAGTGAAAGAAAACTTATATAGTGTATTATTCAAGGAACGTGGCCTGTGTGTGTTTGAATTGTCAATTAACCTCAATGGAAGACAAAGAGTAATGGAAATTAATGCATATAATTAACGAGCATATAATATAGTCTTTAATCTTGTACTCAAAGTTAAGAATAAAATGTTTACACGTATCCAATTTAAGTCTAACTACGCACATAACTTCTTTATGGAAGCGCAGTAGATTATATTCTAGACATTTCTCAATTAAACATTGGTAAAATCATCACATATACGATTATTAATAATTGTACACAAATCTGAAAATTAGTTTACAGACTAACATTGTTTTAATCTCTATGCCATTATGCATGGTAGCTAACTATTTATACCGTTTTATAGTGGCTGAGTATATTTCAAAAAACAAAGCGAGAAAATAAACATCTTTTTAGTAAGAATATATACTTATATGGTACCCTATTTCATAATAAAGAGTGAAAGCTTTGTGGCTGTAGCAAATATCCTACATGGATTAACAAAGTGACAAATAAGATCTGATACATGCTGGAGAATCTGGGATAGATGAAGATATTAGTGAGGTACATCTTTAAAATGTATCAAGTCAATCATCGTCATCCTTTTGGAACTTTTTATTGTGGAATTAAAAAAGTACTTGCTTCTTTTACTTTTGGAAAAATCTATAAATTATGTTTCGTAAAGTTAATTATTAATTATATTAAAAATAAGAGTTCTTTTCTTTTTGGTCCGAGAAAAAACAGAGTTCAAAAGTACTCTTGCAGATACATGTTGAGCCTGTCTCTGCTGATCTTGAACTTATTGTTATGAGACTGAGATGTGAATGCTGCTTACAACAGAAAAAAAAAAAAGATTAGATGGCTTACGGTTATAAGGATCTGTCAAGGAAACGCACATGCATGTACATGTTTCTTTTGAAAAATTAAAAACTCTCTTTTTCCAACAATTATAGAAAATTTCCCAAAAATAATATACTTTTTGCATAAAATATACATTAATTAAATATAAAAAATTCAAGAGTATACTAATGAAGATTGAGTCTAATAGAAAGAATTAGGATTTGTTTGAAATGGTTATCGCTTTTTAGGTTTCAAATTTTTTTCAACACAATTATTAATTTATATATATATATGCGTATTTTTTAAAAATAAAATGGAATAAAATTTTTTTTATTGAAAATTTTTCAAAAACATAATTTTTTTAAAAAAAAAGTATGAGACATCTATATTTGTAGTTACATTTTTTACGAGATAAAAAAATGTTTGTTTTTATCATTATGAGAGAATACCATCAAGCTTAAAAAGAAAATAAGAAAGTAATTTTAAGTTATTTTTGTTTTCTTGTTTCTGTAATTATAATTTTTGAAATAATATTGAAAACACATTTAGAAATAAATTACCCAAATAAAATTTGCTGGTGTTTTGGTTTTATAAGTTAAAAATAAATTTATAAAACTATAATTAAATAAGACCTTAATTTATTATAAAATTATAATTATTATAATCCTTTCATTTCAAAATGAAATTTTAATTACACAAAAAAAAATCATATTAAGTACTGATTTAGGTTTTTGATGAAACATTAAATATTTTCTTTCAATTTTACTCCAAACAAATTATTACTATGATGGTTTTTGAATACTGTGTATATCTATTTTTCATCTACCAGTAAGAAGAATTAAGTAAAATATTTATTTGTTTTTTCTTGTGAAAAAAAATTAAACAACACTGTTTTTCAATATTTCTTATCGGAGAAACAATTATATTTATTTCTTAATCATATTTCGAGTAAAATTTTCTTTTATAAAAATAGTTGTGGGGGTGGAAATCGGAAAATATTAAAAACATTGTTCAGGTTATTATAAAATGAAATGAAGTGATTTATGTCTTGTCTTGTGTAATTGTGTTTCATATATAAAGTATGTTGGTCCATGAAATATATAGTTTCTATATTCTTATTTATATTTTTTTCCCAAAAAATTAAATCGTGAAAATTGAAACAGAAGAAACGATATTAAAGAGAAAAGAGAAGTGCATGCATGGTTGTTTTTTTTTATTCACGTCATAGTCTAATCAGGGTTGTTGTGATGAATAAGCATGGATTTTATGGGATAATATAAATTGGACAAACACCAATGGGTGAGTTCATCATGTTACACAATTACCACAACAATCCCCATACACAATATATAGTCTAGAAATAAAAGGTTTGAGGTATATATCATGTTAACATGGTAATGGTAGTGAACTCACCCATCATGTTAAAATGTTAAAGCGTTAACATGTATGTGGATTATGTTAATTAAGAGACAATGTGGTTTGGGGGATATTTTCACCTTCAGGTATAATCTCCACCTGCACCTGGTGTCAGGTGATGAGCTGTAGCAAGTTACTTCTAAGTGGGACCCTCTGGTCGGTCATGGAAGCCTCCATCGGTGTCGATTGGATCATTTGGTCATCTTATTGTAGGCAATGGCCATTTTTATTGGTCTTCATGGTATCTTTTGCTATCTACATCAACTTCGCCCGCCTTAGTCAAAAGCATAATAGGATTTGAAATCCAAATGTTAATATGTCAACAATGTGCCCCCCTCCCCCAAAAAAGTATTACTATCAAATTGTTGCAAATTCTAACTAATCAAAGTAGTGTTTCTCTCATATTTTGACAACATAATTGTAAAACCATTACAACCATTACAATGGAACATAACTTGAAAAATATTTTAATTCTTAATCAATTTTTAATTGAATGAATATAAAGTACAATTTACTTCAAATCTTCAATAGTTTATATATCTTAAACAAAATTAAGCCTTAATTAATACTAATATTATTAACTTGAAAGTATTTTTTATTACATGTTATATTGTAAAATATTAATCAATTTTTGTTGATAACTAATTTTTATTAAAAAATTGGTCGATCATTTCTAGATTCTTATAGATTTTTTCTTAATCACCTTCTTTTTTTTTTATTATTATTATTATTATTATTGAGAGTTGAATTCAAGATATTATTCAAGTGATTCCAACTCCGATACACCTAAACCAACATAATGTTAGTAGATTTTTTTTGTGAAAAAAAAAACTTCAAACATATTTGTGAATAAGATTTTCTTGAATCCTTCTTTCCTTGACCAAACATTTTTTTTTCAAATTTTACAACCCCAATAATTAATTAAGCAAATGGTATTTCTAATTACATACATTGAATTTCAGACCCGTAATCTCTTGTGATTACAATTAATCAGTATCACCTTGTTGAATGCTGTAGTCGAAGTTAAATGGTTCATCTCTAACTTCTTGAAAATAAATTATTGACTAGCAATAGAGAACACTGATTTTTTATTATGTAAATATACATACTTTTCCATTTTTTCAGAATGTGCTGGATTTTGATCAATATGTTTTTTTTTACAATTGATCAATATGATTAGAATTCCAATCTTAAATAAAAAATGAAAAAGTATGAAAACATAATAAATAAAAGAGAAAAAGAATTATGTTATAACAGTGTAAAAAAATTTACACAATCATTAAATCATAATTTATCATATTTCTTAATTTTTAAAATAATTATCTTAAAATAATTAAAAAAATTATATATAATTGAATAATGATGTAAAATTATTATACACTGTTAGTGACATTAAACTTTAAATTAAATTAGTATTTGCTTTTTAGCTCAACCCACTTTAGTGTTAATAGTAAGGAGTGTTTAATTAGTATAAGTGGAATATATACTTTTTATAGTAATATATAAAGTATAGCCTATTAGAGAGGAAAATCACAGAAAACAATTTAATTTCGTGTGTCGAAACCAAGATGGTATGTATTAATTGAATCTCATTCAACATTTTAATTTGTTTCTAACAATAAAAAATATATTTAGGATAGCTCTAATTTAATTGTTCCATATGAGAAAGAAGTATATATTTAGATCCACAACGAGTCTCATATTTGACTATATTTTGAGCTTAAAAATTTAAGTGGCATTAATTTGAAGGTATATTATTACATTTTAAAGAATAACATTATGAATATTATAATTCAAGCTTAAAAAATATATATTTTTTCCAACAAGCACAAGACACTATCTTTATGATAAGCCATGCCATGACTAACAATGTATTTTCTTACCATTCCCATGGTTGAAACTCCAAAGTGGGATTATGGCATGGACTCCACATGATTAGCATGGTAATTTTCTTGTTATACATGGATTAGTGGCTCCATCCTCCAGCCAACAAAAGCGGGAGACTAAAATCTTATCTTCACCTCACACTTATCATTCCTTTGTACCCATTTTCTTCCACATCACATACTACAATTAAAAATCACTATCAGTTAGAGAGAAAAAGAACCCTCACAATGAAATTAAATAAATAAATAGCACGGTCCCCCTTGACTCCCACCCACGTGTCACCCTCTCACCAATTTGAAATCCCACGTGTCAACCTCTCACTGGCCAGAATTCCAGTTCACGTCATCATCACACACCCACCCGTTCTTCCATACAACCGCCGCCACCTCACTCCACAGGGTAAATCCCGCCCATCCGAAAAGACCAAATACCCCTGAATCTCTAACACGTCGCGAGCCCATTGGGTGTCAAAATAAACCCTACCCCCACAGGATAATTCCCCACTCCCGTACTAGTATAAAACATGGGCGTCACTCTTATATTGTGGGGTAACAAAAGCAAAACATTTCGTCCGAACTAATATAACATGTTCTTCCGTGAAAGAAGCCATAGCAATAACATAACCACCACTTGAAAACAAAATCCACCACCTTAGTTTAAAAAAAAAAGTTAGATAAAAAAGTTAAGCTTTGTTCGGTGGTGACCATGGAAAGCACCGACTCATCAAGCGGTTCACAACAACCGAACCTGCCACCTGGGTTTCGGTTCCACCCCACCGATGAAGAGCTTGTAGTTCACTACCTCAAGAAAAAAGCAGCCTCTGCTCCTCTTCCGGTAGCCATCATCGCCGAGGTTGATCTCTACAAGTTCGATCCATGGGAGCTACCCGGTATGGTCTTCAATTTCATCCAACAAATCAAAAGATTCAAACTTTACGTTCAAAACTCAAATGGGTTTATTTTACTTTTTATTTTGTATTATTTAGTTTTTGTCTTTATTATGATTTTTCTTCATTTTTTGTTTGGTTGGCAGCTAAGGCCGCGTTTGGGGAGCAGGAGTGGTATTTCTTTACTCCGAGGGACCGGAAGTATCCGAACGGCGCGAGGCCAAACAGGGCGGCGACATCTGGGTATTGGAAGGCTACTGGGACTGATAAGCCTGTGTTGACCTCTGGTGGAACTCAGAAGGTTGGGGTGAAGAAGGCTTTGGTTTTCTATGGAGGGAAGCCCCCAAGAGGGATCAAAACCAATTGGATCATGCATGAATATAGGCTTGCTGATAACAAGCCCAACAATAGGCCTCCTCCTGGTTGTGACTTGGGCAACAAGAAAAACACTCTAAGGGTAATTCATTACAATTTTATTTTGTATACATGCCAAATATTCATTAGAAATTTGATCATCACATCATCTTATTCTTTAATATATATGATAATACAATGCGGTGATATGTGAATTAATAATTTCTTTTGAATATTCGTGTAAAATTATTTTTAATGATTCGGATGTGTTGTCTCTGTTGTTATCTGATTATTACAATTGGAATTTTCACTTGATAATCTGGGTAATAAAGATTTTTTATTGACGAATGTGTAAATTTATCGATGTGAAACTCCAATTCTGTTATCTAATTAAGTTTTGTTCATGAATTAAATATTATGCTTTATATATCCCTTTGGGTGATTTCTGAATTTGGTGCTTTGGATTTTGTGTCTATAGCTTGATGATTGGGTGCTGTGCCGAATCTACAAGAAGAGCAACACGCATAGGTCACCCATGGAGCATGACAGGGAAGATTCAATGGATGACATGATTGGAGGGATTCCTCCATCCATCAACGTGGGCCACATGAGTGCGAGGTTTCATCATCTTTCAAAGATGACCACAGCCTACAACAACGGTGCATTGTTGGAAAATGATCACCACAACTTGTTGGAAGGGATGATGATAGGTAACAACAACGGAGGGATGAACACAACTACTACTACTACAACACCTGGTGCCATGTCATCTCACTTAGGGGGATCCAAGGCAGAGCTTTCTTTTGTTCCAACCATGACTCACTCTTCAAACACTTCTAAGAGAACACTTTCATCACTGTATTGGAACGATGAGGATGTGGTTGGTACCTCATCTTCCAACAAAAGGTTCAATTTGGAATTAAGTGGGGACAATAATAACCATGGAAGTGTTGTGAGGGCTGATCAAGAGAATGGCACTGCTTCCTCTATTGCCACTCTGCTTAATCAACTCCCTCAAACCCCTTCATTGCACCAACAATCAATGTTGGGGTCAATAGGTGATGGACTTCTTAGAACAACATACCAAATACCAGGAATGAATTGGTATGCTTAGAACAATTTCAGGTTTGTTTTAATTATTGATAAACAGGGAGATATTGAATTATTATAAAGGATATATGATATGATCCCCGATCAGCTGGTGGAAACCTTACACTATTAGATTGTAAAGATTTTAATGGGATATTGAGATTTTGGTTGTTAGGAATTTGGAAGCAATTGTTAGAGTTTGATCATTTAGATGGGTCTCATTATCATCCAATGAAGTTCTTCAACCATTGGAGGTAGCTGCAAGCAATAACAACACCAAAGGTCAGGCCATGGGATATTTTTAGTTAAATTTTAATATAGCTTTATACGTATATATAGATATTTGCTTTTTTTATTGGTATGTAAATAAAAAAATGGTGGTGTGCTCTTAATTAATGTATACAAATATTCAAAAGAGAAAAGAGATTTCAACTCAGCTGTTATATGTATACCTTGATCAATTAGGATACAAATGAGCTTTGTGTAGATCATATACTGTAGAACAACGTCTATTAATATATTTTAATTAAAGGCAAATGGTGACTATGGTTTGTCACTATATTGTGTATATTCTCCTCTCAAGAGCTTGATATAATGATTGAATTTTCATTGGTTTTATCTGTTGTGCTATGAAGGTAAAGTTAGCACAATAGTAACGAGATCGGATTTTCTGTTGTTCAAGTATAATACTATATGGTAACGAATTCTCGATCATGTCTCTGCATGTAACCTAGCCAGAAGGTTATTAGTCTCACTCACATCTTTATATCCTCTTGCCCAGAATTATTCCTGACGAATCTAATTGAGTTTGGAACATTTGTATCAGTAAATAAACACATAGAAGCTATGCCATAGTAATTTGTTTGTTATGAAATAATTTACATGTGCAACTTAATTATTTAGCTAGGGACTTTTCTGATTTATACGCACCAATTCAGTTTATGAATTTTGTTCCTACTGATCTCGGGCTCAACATTTGTAAACGAAAATTTTCCCATAACATATGATGATATTTGTCTTATTTAATGCTATTAATTAAAAAATAGTATTTATAAAAAAAAGAATTGTCAATAAGTTAATTATTATAATTCATTGTTTTCATGTTTTGACACACAAAGACAATAAACATGCTAATCATATCCCTTCACATATTATTTAATATATAAGATGTTATTACTGGAGCAAATGCTATCTTGGGCGCTATGATCTTAACAAGTCCTAGTGGATGTTGATGCACTGCCTATAGAAGATCGAGTTAATTAATTAAGCTTATCACGTTATCTTAAATCTTAATGTTATTAAAGAATTTGTGGCTTGTGATGCCATGATTCCATGATTATCCGGGGCTAGTTTTCCATGCTGTCAATTTTTATTTCCCTAATTACTCCCTTCTAAAAATGTCATTGACTCGTACAGCCCATATCTTAGGATAATTTACTCTTTTTCTTTTCTCTTTCTATAAATCCAGTACAAATAAATTCACGCAGATAATTCAAGTATCCCTCATCTGCAAAAACTCTGACACTTCACCCTACCTAATCATAGTCAATTCGACATGCGCACATCAAAGTTCTAGATGACGTGTATAGTATGAAAATATCAAATTAATTTTCGAGGAATAATTCAAGAGTAACAACCAGAGGGTAAAAATTAAGAAAATAATGAAAGTTTTAAACTGTAATTATGATTTATCTTCTAGAAGAGAAAAATGATAATACACGTCTAGAAGAAGAGATTATAGTATATACACAACAAATTATTATGTGGTAAAAAAGTATTATCATTCAAATAATTTTTATTTTTTATATAACACATAAATTGCGAGGATTAATTCAAGAGCAACAACCAAAGGGTAAAAATTAAGAGAATAATAAGAGTTTTAAACTGTAATTACGATTGATCCTGTAGAAGGAAAAAAAGTGATATCTATGATAGTACATGTCAAGAAGAAAGAGATCATAGAATATAGGCGAAAAATTATTATGTGGTAAAAAGAGTATTATCATTCAAATAATTTTTATATAACACATAAATTGCGAGGATTAATCCAAGAGTTAACAACCAGAGGGTAAAAATTAAGAGAATAATGAAAGATTTAAACTGTAATTATGATAGATCTTGTAGAAGAGAAAAGTGATATCTATGATAGTACACGTCAAGAAGAAGAGATCATAGGATATACGCGAGAAATTATTATGTGGTAAACTATCATTCAAATAATTTTGATATAACACATAATTAAATATTATTAATTATTTTTTTAAAGTAATTTAAATATATATATATATATATAGATATATATATCGAAATTAACTGCTGAGATTTAAATATTTGATATTTTAAGATTATCTAATAATTTTTTGCGACATACACGGGCTAATATCATCACCTTATATAACGATAGATTCAAGCTGCAAAAGCAAACAATTTCACATCATGCAAACCAATCACTAAACACTTGCTTGGATACATCTCTTTCATGACAGACACCCAGATAACAGCAATAACAAAATTTTCAAACATGCACTTCAATGCAGGATTGTAATTAAGTTAGCTAGCTATGGCCAATAATAGACCATATATGAATATTGAGAGGAAAGAATTAATATTAAAGATAATATATAATATATATTTAAGTTGAATATTATTATATATAGTTAATTTGAAGCCAGGGCATAAATAAGGTTTGTTTGAATCTGAAAAGGGCATGGAAGATATTTGAGCGAGCATGGGTGTCATTATCTTTCGTGGGAGTGATAAGACGTAGTTAACTATATTCCACCACCGAGACAGAGGTCACGCAAATAGACAACAAAGTCGACCTCACTAGCAGCTAGCCTTTCTTTCTGGCTTGACTCTAAGGGACCATTCTTGCTATCATCTAAAGGAATCATTATCCTAATACCACACAAATTTAATACCCCTTTTAATTGCATTCCCTTCTCAGGAAAGAATACAAATCAACTTTATAAAATTTAGCATCATTTGTGCTTCGTTTTGGAATAGGATATCATAACGATATATTGCACTATTATTGCTGCTGTTGGTATGCCTCAGTTGTGTATGATGCTTTCACACTGCCTAAATGTATCAAATCTCATCCATATGCGAAAATCCTAAAAACAAAAAGATCATAGACGTATACACGCCCGGTCCCTAAGAAGAGAGAGAAAGAAAGAAAGAAAAACCTTAAACTATAAAACCTGCCCTTAACTTGTCATATTAATATTATTTATCAACTTTTATATGTTAAATTAAATTAGTTTATCCACAGCCCACTCTTAGAGCAGAGGACTTTTAAGATCTATTTTGATTTTTCAATCGGTGGCATATCTCATAATTTATTTTGAAACACTTTTCTATTATTTTGAATTTAGTTTATTGATTTGAATTTTAAATTTTTACACACCACATTAAATTAATAAGCATAAAATAATGTTTCTTGATTTACATAATTTATAATCATAATTTACTTCTCTTATATGAAAAGTTTTATATCTTTAGTTTTCTTCCTATTTAATAAAATATAATCTTCAGAATGGATTTTTTTTACAGCATCTTCAGAATTTGATAGGGACGTGATCAAATGATATCAGGAGTCAAATTTTATATAAACCACTTAATAACTTTTAAAAGAATATGAAATTAACCTATCCAACCGTTAAATTACAATATTTTATAAAGTAGGTTTGGTTTATAAAATTTCATTAAAATAAAAAAAATTAATAATTCATAGCACTACTTTATTTTGACAAATAATAATTAATAAGAGAAAATATACTTTTATTCCTTCTAAAATATGAAAAGTTCAATTTTAGAATCTCTACAAAAATTGTTTTTTATCCTTCTAATTTTGAAATCTATCACTTTTGGTTCTCCTACCACTATCTAATTCACTTTGGGTACCAAAAGTGATGCGTTTTAAAATTTGAAAAAAAAATGCAGACAAAATTTTTTAGAAGGACTAAAAGCAACATTGTAAATAGTATAAGAACTAAAATTAAATTTTACCCTTATTTAACATATAAGTAAGTATCTATTACAAGAACAGCACAACATATGTCAAAATTAATCAAGTGAAATTTGATATGCATGATTAGAAAATTAATTACAAATTATTCAAATATTAATTAGATTGGTTGATTTTGTATTTTACATATTAATTAGTTTAACTTTAAATTTTTAACTCAATTGATCTTGTCCCTATTTGATACTAATCTTATAGCATGTAAAATGTGATTTTGTCATTATTTAACAATGTGATTATTTTACCATATGTACTTCTATTTTTATTTAAATTTTTACATAAATATTTTTAAAAATACCCATACAATTGAGAGAACAAAACTTACTAATTTTTAACTAAATGTGAGTAAATTCTCATGTTAATTTTCTGAATATTAAAGTGTCATCAGATTTTTTTAAAATACTATGACAATTATGTAGTTCCTTAATTAATCATATGAAGGGTCATCAAATAAAATTGTCTTTTTTATATAAGTAGAATAAAAAACTAAAATGATGTGGTTTTTCATGATTAAGGAATTAATATCAAATTTGTACGATTAATAAACTAAAATAATGTATTTTTTATAACTTTTAACTAAATGGATATGTTACTTTTTTCTAAATGATTAAATTAATATAGCCTTTTATATTTAAAAGAACATTTCCTATTAATCGATATTCTCCTTAGGATAAAAATCGATTTTTTTAATAAAAAAAAAATTGCATGGTCTTTACCAAAAACTAATTTGTATGGCAATGAAAAATTCGAAGACTAATGTAAATATTTACATGCAGACACATAGAATATTGTCTTTATCATGTAAATCAATTCTAGCACTATTTCACCATAAAACAAGAGAACAATTTGGAAAAAAGTTTGAGAGGTGCATGGAGTGATTTAGATGATGAGGACTGAGGAGAAAGATCTATCTAGTTTTTGACTTCTTGTATTGTAAGTTAATAATTGAGGGCATCAGTGTGTTCCTTTTCATGGATGGAACTTGCCGAAAAGAAATTAAAGAATGGAAGAAGGTCTTTGAATCTTGATTTATTGATTGATAGGTTCGTATATCCAGCTAACTACAAATACCGTGCAAATTAATGATACATAATAGTATGTGGGAAAAGAGTCAATTAGCATCAAGTCAAATTTGGCACAGCCCCACCACCACAGGTCACGTAGGTTAAGTCCCTCCCTCCCTCCCCACCCCCCACCCCACATATAAAAAACACTACTTTGTGTTAGGCCTCTCGTGCCTTTGGCAACATGTTACACTGAATCAGTTGGAAGAAAAGGAAAAGAAAAACGAAAACCAAATAATTAGAACCCACTTTGGGGTATATATGATAGAGTGTGGCAATCATAAAAGTTGTACTATGCCTTCCAATTATTTGCTGAAAATCTTAGAGGGAGGTATTATAAAAGAAACACATAAGCCAGGATATTTTAAAAAATGTGCAATAATATGGCCTTTTTTATGCGTTCTCATAGACACAAATTCAAAAAATAAAAATTAAATAAGAAAATGTTTTATATTATAAGTATAAAATTAATATGTAATTGGTCCAAGTAAATTTGATCTCAATTTTTTCTAACAATGTTTTTAAGTCAGGTCTTATGAATAAAATAAATATGATATAAAAAAAAAGACCCACTAAATAAAGATCATTTAACCTAAACTTTATTGGAGCTGACTTTAAAAATTTTGAGTTTAACTCAAGTTTAAAATTTAGAGTCCAAACCATATATAAGATTTAAGTAGGTCCAACTAATTTATTTTGTGATGAGTTATTCAAGTATACCAAGGAATGACTTTAATAAATAAAATTGAACATTAATGTTTTAGTTCATTAATCTCGATAAATTCATCACTGTAAATATTTTTTGGTTAATTATAATAAATATAATTTTAAAAAATCAACTCAACGTGTTCATCGAAGACAATTGAGTTAGGTTAAAGTTAAACTCACTTTAAAAGTAAGATAAAAGTCTCATCCAACTCACTTGTTGAATAGTTAAACAAGCTAACTTAATAAATTAAACTCATTTTATCATTTCTAATCATATGTTTGAAAAAATTATTGTTAGAAAAGATAGTACTATTACTTAGATATGGAAACTAATCAACCCTTGATTATTAATTAAGAAACACTTTTCTTTGTGAACAATTAAGGAACACTCTTAATGCATAAAAAAACAACAATATTCAACATCATAATAAAAGAGCAAGTAGTTGGCATGGGTTGGAACTTGGATCCGAAAAGAGAAAAGAAAAGTACAGTGAGCAAAATCAGGTCTTGGTTTTCCCAAGCAAGACCCAATGTGCCAAACAAATAGCCAACTAAGCACTTGTGATGGGATTTAGCTGTGTGGCGCTTTTTGTGATAAAAAATTGGTGTGCGCTTACCCCAGGTAGACAAAAGATACGATATGGAGAGGCTGATTCTCCTCCATTATAAATTGATATTAAGCACCCCTCCCCTGTCACCATGTGGCCTCCATGAATGTCAAGTGGGCTTTGGTGGCCCAGTGCCAGTTATGAACAGGAAGTTGATATTGGTCCAACCTTATTGCTATTGGCCCCTAAAATGAAAAAAAAAACTTATTTGCCCTTCCCTCTTTCCTTCACCTTCTTCTCACCCAACCCATCACCTTCGTCTACATCTGAACTCACACATCCATAATCACCGATGAGGCGCCAACCACCTTTGTATTGCATGACAATCCTACCTCATCTCATCCATGTCGCACACCACCACCACTCACTAAATACCAAAACCCCTATGCACACTGTCACACTGGCTAGATCCACATGTGACCTCCTCATCGCGCACCCCCCAGCCCGCCTAGATATGAACCCAACTCCAACCCCATGACCTCTGCAAAACCACCCTTGCACCACCATGTCCAAACACCACCATGACGCTTCTCCTTCTCGATGAGTTTGATGAGGTGACATTCGCAACACTTCTCCTTTTCAATGATGGTGGAAGGTCATGGATATCGAAGCGTTCCCCTCATGCAACCACGCGATGGTGTTGATGATGGGGCATTGACATCGGGGTGAAGAGGAGGTGTAGGGTGCTAATTGGGTCAGGGTGTCACATAGTTACTCAACAAAAATACGATTCCCTATTAATATTCAATAAAGCATAATTCTATTTATGTTTCGTTGAGGGGTTGCAAAAAACAATTGCACAATGGAATTACGATTCCATTGCACATTTTACAATGGAATTGTAATTGTATTGTGCAATTTTTCACACCCCCACTTATACAACGAAAGTATGATTTCACAATATGGGAAAAGGTAGTTTTAAAAATAAGGGTGGCGCTTATAGCAATGTTGTTGGGGCAATAGCAATCCTTAAAACTATCTATATCACATGCCCAGTGGGCTCAGCCCGTTACGACTTCAGTCTTTCAGGCACTCAGTACACAGGACCAAGAGTTTTTTTATTCATCCAATTAGAATCCAAAACTAATGTTTTTGTAAGCCGTAAAAATCGTTAAAAAGAACTTCATCAGTTTTAATAAATTAATTATTTGGTTCAATATTCATTTATATGAAGAAAAAAATCACTCTCTCTCTGTATATATATATATATATATATATATATATATATATACACACTTTTTTATCAGCAATAATACTTCATTAAAAAAACACAAGAAGTGCTGGAAAAAATACATAAAATATAGAATACATACCCCACCAACATAACAGTTCTCATCCAGCTACTAGCCACCCAGCCCAAAATGATAAACCAGAAATTGTTACATGAAGATATGATTCTTAATCTATACTAGTATTCTAGCATATAGCCGCATAGAGCAAGATACATCCCCAAACAAAATCAACACAGATCAATGAAACCATTTAACTGCTAAAAGCCAACAAATGAATCCCTCGGGTTGGCTTGTCATTGCTGGAAGGGACAACAATTAAACTCCTTCTCAAGTGCCTTGAGCCAAGACCACGTGACGAAAACAATCTTATGCCATAGTTTCTGGATGTCCAGCTGCTTGCCTTCAAAGATCATTGAGTTACATAATTGAACACCAACCCACAAGCCACCATCTCTTTGTATTTAACCTATAGTAAATTATGTGAATGTTGCCAAATGTGATCCACAGCTGTCTGGGGAAGAGCTGATTGGTTTCCTAAAAACTTGTACCAGCTTCTCCAGAAATCAAGCGATACAGAGCAATTGAAGAACATGTGGGGTGTATATTCCACGCTTGCATTGCAGAAAGCGCACAGACTCTCATGATCGTGTAGTTGTATACCCCTTTTTTGTAATTCATCCTATCAAGCAATATTCTCCTCAACAAGAATGACACTTTGGGTGGTATGTGTATTTGCCACATGTTTTTGAAAACCTCCATCTCAAAAGAACCATTTCTCATGTCATACAAAGCCAAATACGCCGATTTGACCGTGAAAAAAGTTGATTCATCTTTCAGCCCCAACCAATGATCCTTCCTGGTCAAGTTTATTTTTTGTGAAATAGGCAGTAGATTAGTCACAGTCGATTAGACAATTAGTTCTAAGTGAATGTATTTGATTAAGATTTTAAAAAATTGTTTTAATATAAAATCATGTATGGATTTTAAAGATTATTTAGAAATTTTATAACTTATTAGATTTCTTTATAGAATTTCTATGATAATTTGGATTTTAATGAATTTATTTCAATAGTTATTAAAAAATTTGAAATGACTTCATAGATTTATAAGATTTTAAAGAACTTTAATTTAAAAATACATCCAAAATTATAAGAGTTGGTGAAAATAATAAAAAATAATGAAATTTGGATAAAAAAAAGTAAAATCAATATAATTTTTTTGATTTTTTTTAATAACATTTCTTATTGCTTTTAGATTTGAATATTACATTTAAAATTATACGTTGATTTTTTTATTTTTTTTCATTACTATAATTATTGCATAATAAATCCAATAGCACACTTAAATGCGTTGCAATAGTAAGTCTATATTAGAAGAGGGTGATGATGGTGAAAACTTTTTTGGATGATTAATGAATTATGAGAGGGGTAAAATTAAAGATGATAATCACGAAAATATTACATCAAATAAGTGATGAGTATAGTTAGAATAAGAAAAACATGATTAGTATTGACACATAAAATAAATATTAATTTGATTTACAAAACAAATAGAAAAATACAAAATAGAAGAATATATTTGACATTTTTTTGTTTCAAAAGAATAGGGAAAACATATGGCACATATATAGTGAAAAACATTGTTTTTTAACATCTCTTTGATACCTTTTTCATTTGAGAAAATATCATTTTTGTGTGTTAGGTATTGAAAATAAAGAAGGTATGTGTGATGAAGAAAAGAAAAAAAATATGATAACAAATATAAAAAAAAGGAGTATAACAAAATTTCAAAGATTGTTATGAGATTACTTGATAGATGTTTTATCCTAAAAATTATATAAAATTTATCTTAAAGATAATCAATAGAAAATTATATATTTTAATATCAAAACACTTATTTAAGTTAAAAAAATTTAATTAAATACCATCAAATTTTATTATATTTCTTAAAAAAATTAAATTTCTTAATTAAATATTATAAGAATGATTTATGTTATTTAAAAATTCTAATTAAATACTAAAAAAATATAAAAAAAAACTTTTAAAATCCTATTAGAATACACTTCCTTTAATTTTTAGTTTTTACTTTTATTTTTTACTCCAAACGTTCGAATTTCAAATTTGTGCGTCAAGCACTAGAAAATTGACCAAATTCCAAGTACTCACACGCACGCCCAATAAGTATTTGGTCAAATCAAACATTTTGGTCCCTCACCTTCCTACTCGCTCCCATTTATTTACACACTCCTCCAAACCCAGCGTTTCCATTACCAAGTCTTCTTCAAACTGGTCAAGCATTCCCAACCCAGCCACAACACCAAATTTCGCGAACCTTCCCCTTCAATATAAAATCCCTAGTTTCAAACCGAACCAAAGTCTACAATCTCAACAAAACCCCCTTCATTTCTGAGTTTTAAAACCTCTTCCAAACCAAAATACACACAAAGTTTCCACTTTTCAAATACTCCTTCATAGGGGTGTTTCAGAATCTCTTCCGAACCTAACAAAATCCACACACACGCATAAAAAGTTTCAATTTTTTTCCTTGAGAAGGGAAAATGCAAGATACACTTGAGCAACAAACCGAAGAAAGTTCACAACTTCCACCAAAGGTGCCCCTTTCCGGGCACAGGGTGGGTGATTTGAGTGATGGGCAGCACAAAGGTAAGTACTTGGCCGTGGTTCCCCGGTCCAGACCGGCCTGCAAGTGCTCGAACCGGCCCGGTTCGGTTCGGTGCGCGCGTCACGGGTACGTGGAGCCAGGGGAGAAGAAGAGGTGCGTGGCGAGCAAAGAGATCCTGAGAAGAGCACTAACACCGTCACCAAAACGTTTGGCCCTTAGATGGTTGAATTTCAGACCAACCCCAAGTAGACTCTCTAACATGTCCTTGGCCTAATTTTCTTCTTTTTCTTTTTTTCCTTTTTTTTCTTGGGATGTTTGTACAATCGAGTTTGACAATCCAATGAAATTTGATTATTCCATATTCCTTATCAAGCTTCTGTCTTTTTCCTGTTGGGTGATCTAGTTCAGATCCTTGTCTCTTGAAAGCTGAAAAATTGGGTACATAAAAAGAAAAACTGATGATGCTTGAGTTGGCTCGATAACAACTTAAAAGTAGTGATTTTATGTGTGTATTATTCCTTTGTCTGATGATAGTGATAACAACTGTTTGCTGTCTGTCTCATAATTATAGGAATTGGAAATATTCATGCAATAAGGTTTTGAACTTCTACTTTGTTACTCATTCTGTGTGGCAAATTTAGATGCCATGCAATTAGGATGGTTGGTGTACTCATCTCATGGTTGTTCTGATTTCATTGAAATTGGATCCGGCAGGTTATTTTTCTTTATTCACTTTGTCAGGATCTGTTGTGGTAGCAGATTCTTAATAATACTAATGTTGTTTCATAGAGAACTAAATCAGTAGTTTTTAGAGGATGGGATTTTTGAATTTTTCACGAAGGTCGGATTTTTTCTTTATTCTTAGCTTAATCTTGTGATTTCTAAACTAGATAAGGGTGAGAAAAGGGTGGGAGATGAGAATCTTTAGATTACTGGAATCATCTTGTAGCAATTTCACTTGAATCAGCATTAAGGTTAATAAGCCTCATATAACAGAAAGACAAGACAACACATAACACAGGATCTGACTGACGAATGCAGGTGAATTTAGATATAGCATGTGCTTAGATTTTAGCTTTTGCTAGTCACTGACTGTGTCTTACAACATGCCATATGCTTAAATTTTAGTTCTTGCTAATCACTGAGCCCTACAACAACATACCATATGTTGAAGAGCTGGTAACATAAGAAACAAAAATGCTTTTAGGCACTTTGTTTGGTTGGAGGGGGAAAGATGGAAAGAGAGAAGATAAAGAAAAAATACAGGTAAAAAATGATGAAAAAAGGAATATATTTTAAGAATTGTTTAATATGAAGAAATGTGAAAACATGGAAAGAAAAAAAATGATTTTCTTTAAAGTTTCAAATGGAAGTACTGATAGATTTTAATTTTTATTATTAGTAGATAAATTTTTTATATATTAAATGAATTTTTAAAATTTATTTTCTTGTACTTTACTTGTATTTATAAATACACATACATTATACTTTCTAATTACTACTTTATTAAGTTAGTGCATTATTTCGTGTTAATATACAGTAATAATCTGTCAGGAAAAGTGCTCACGTTGATTGAATACTTAATAAAACCTCATACAAAATTGTCTTGAATACTTAAGTGTTGGACTACAATTTTGAGTCCCAAAGTTGTAAGGGAGAAGAGTATCATATAAAGTTGAATATCTTATAAGTGAGAATGAATATCTTATAAGTGAGAAGAGTATTATATAAGTGAGAAAAAAATTCATGAATCTCAATTTTAAAATTTTGAATTAAAATGTAGTGTCTAATTTATTTATATGATTATTCATGATTGTAAATCTATCTGATCTTTTTTGATTTTCCAATAGTATAAAGCCAAAAAAAAAATATAGACTTATATTTTATTTATTTCTTTCAATGAATAGCATCCCTTGTTTCTCGTTATGAAAGTGAAGAGAGTTTTTACAGTAATCAGAACACTAAATCAAGGAGTAATTAAATAAATAAGGAAACCAAATAAAAAATAAAGTTGTACATGGTCAACTCCTAATTACATAATTAATTCTAAAAAAGAAGTAAAGAACCCATGATTGTTGCCATATAATTATGTTTTTTCTTGATTTTTTCTTTTAACTATTAATAATTATATTTTACACTCTTCTCTTTAAACTGAGCCTTTTTAGTTAATTACAATGAACATCCTCTCTTTTTTTTCTTCCTAGTTTTAACTCATGTATTAACTCTTTGAAATTTTTGTTGATAAATTTAATAAGAAAAAAATCATTTATGAAAGAAAAAATAAAAACAAAAAAAAAATAATGTTTGAAAACTATTTTAATACTCAATTACATATAATTTTTTTATTTATTTAATTGAACTTTAAATCTTAATTTGATTTGTTGAAATTTAATGTAAATTATTTTATTTTACACATATTTTTTGACAATTATTTTAAGGTGAAGTAATTGTGAAATTAAAAGGAATGAAGATATTTTAGGTAAAGAAAATTCATTAAAAATTATGTAATTTTTATGTGTCAGTTTCTAATTAATTTTTTTACGTCTAAAACATCAAAAAGTGATTACTGAAATAGAAAATTAACAATTATGATTTTTTTGGGTTAAAAAAATTGGAAAACTCATTGTAATAAAAGCAAACTTTAAAATGTATTTTTTATTTTAGATGATCTAATTCAGAAATAATGTAAGCTAGTTCTTTAAATCATCAACAGGTGGTTGGACACTTGGACCGTACTACTTTTTTTTTCTTTCAAGGACCGTAATTCATCAAATGTTGGGCTAATGTATATAATTTTTTTATATTACATATTTCAATAGGTATTTTATAATCTAGTTCATCTAACGCATTTGAATTTAATAAAAAATTACTTGTTATATCTTTTTATCTTGTTTACCAAACTGGTTGACGTTGACCCATCTCCATGGAGGCGGCACCCAATGGCTTAGTTGGCAGCTAGACCGCTTCAAAATTACTCCATTATTATTCCAGCATCGGCATTTAGTGGACAAAGTACTACTATAGTAGTAGTGTGTGCGGAAGAAATAGTCGTTAGAATATCTTTTATGCTAAACGACACAAATTGCTTCAACTTTGAATATTTCTTTTCCAATATCTACACACCAGCCTCTTTTTTTAATAAATACCCAATTCAACTACTGAAAGAAATAGTAGTAGTTACCTAATTTATTTATTTAAAAAACACTAAATAATTGTCAAAAGTATAGACGTTTTAATTCTTGATCTATTTTTACTTAATATTTTTAAGGACTAATTTAGGTTGCTAATGATGTTTTAGAGATTAAATTGATCTTTTAATGACTAATTGTGCGTTGAAAAATACAATATCAAATAACTAAGTGTAGTATATTCGTAACTTTATGGAACTATTTGATAAGTAGCTTTTCTAAGTTGGGTTAGATGATTAGATAAATTTTTACATTAATATAAAAGTAATACTATTTGATTATTTAATTTTAAAGACTATATTTTTTGTAATTTCATTTCTCATCATTTAGAGATTAAATTGATGCATTGCTCTTATAAAAAAATATATTATTAAATTAAGATTTCTAGAGTTAAAAATGCTTCTCTATCTTCTTTTTTTTTTAGGACTCACAAAGTATAGATATCCTCCATATGGATTAATCCTACTTCAGCTTTAAAATTGCTCTATTAGTAAGGTCTTAAATTTGACTTTTGTAATTAAAAAATACTATTAGAAAAAAAAATCTGAACCCTAACTAAGTGATTCATAAGTTCTTTCTATAAAGATTAATCATCCGCAAAATTAATAAATAGTATGTCTTAATACTATAATAACAAAAGAAAATATTAAAATAACTATAGGCAACGGCATTCTCTTGGGAAAAAGTTAAAAATGCTTCTTTTTGTGCTATAATCTTTGTCAAGCATGAATACAGCGAAGGAAGATCCATCAGGTTTTAGATTTAAAAGTTCAAAAACTCAGAAAATTGACATCATGGGCAACAAAACAAGGTTTACCAAAGAAAACATTGAATTTAATTACTTCGATAACAAGAGTACATCAACCAACAATACATTATAAAATGGATCTGTTTTAAAAAGGAAAAGTCTGCACTCTGCAGAACTGTCCTATTAGCATTGATTGGTTCACTTGGTTGTGGTGGAATCATCAACAGGATGCCAGTGTCTGTTGAAAAACCACATGGAATCAGCTGTAACAGCATATTCATCTTCATTTCGGTGCCAGCTATAATGAGCATGTGTTCTGTTCTTTATTTCCAAAATTGCATGCCCGAAACTTGCTTCTCTGTATGCAGAATACTCAGGTTGTGGATTTGTCATGCTGCAGTTCAAAGAAAAAAAATACAAATCAGTAATCAAATTAAACTTGTTATAGAAAAGACATTAGACAAGCCATTATTAATATAGAGCTTACTTCCTTGCTAAGCCTTCAATGTTCCCTCCATTACCAATGTTTATGTATACAGGAGCTGATTGGTCTTTCGAAGGCCCGCATCGACCATTCGTAATGTTGTATCCAATGTTGAAGATTCGTTCCTGATATGCGGTGCATAAAATTATAAGTTACATTTACGGTGAGATTCTTTATATTTAAGATGATTTATAATTAATTAACAATGTAAAAAATTATAGCGTTGTTGTGGTTTTATCATTCTCCCCAGCAATGTTAGAGATTCATTACACCTAATGAAATGGAGCACTTTTTACTTTTTAGCACTTACACTTCGTTCATAGGCATGGACGTGACCAGCAAACACAACATCAACCTTATACTTCACAAACCAACGCTCAAACATTACCCTCATGGTTTCACCTTCCATGTAATGATAGCTGTAGCTATTATACCATGGAGAGTGCACAAGAACAATCAACCAAGGGGTCTTCTGTTCTATCAACCTTTGGTAGCTCTGCCTCAAGCCATTCATATTGGGGAGTATATTTGCCTGAACAAGGAAAATGATGTTTAGTGCAAAAAAGGTGTATATATGAAACATATAAGGAAGCGATTCAGCTTTAAATTATGAACAATAATCTTTTTAGCAAAACTTTTAAGATTATAAGGTAATCTCAAGAGAAAGGGGTGTATCCAATATTACCATAAGCTGAATATGAAGCCAAAACTATTATGTGAGCAGAAGCTATCTTGACAGAATACCAAAAGGGTTCAGTACTTCCCGATGCTTGGTAAGGAACGTGATAACGGTGGCGGAAAGGCTTGAAAGGTTCTGTTTCATCCTGAAAAGTATCATGAATTTCGCCGTTCAGAATTTACTTGTGTACTAAAATTTACATTTAGTAGAAGAAGCATGAGTCATAATTTCTAGTTTGAGGAATTACATTGTGAATAAGATCAAACTCATACAAATAATCCGAACAAATAACTCTCTAAGGTCAGCCTGGTGGTAGGGATTTAGGTAGTTGCATGAAGTCTTAGGTTCTAACCTTATCGCAGTCCATTGTATATCAAAAAACTAATCTGAACAAATCAAGTGGACAACTTACAATTTCAGGAGCATAGTCAAGTTCATGGTTCCCTGTAGTCCATATCCAAGGTTGATAAGCAGTACTTCTTTCTACGAATCTTCCCCATGTATCCCACCGAACATTGTCATGATTTGGGTGATTATCTGCATAAGAGAGGTCTCCAACATACAACACAGCTTGCCCTTTGTGAGGGTTTGATTCATAGTGAGCAAGGGTCTTGTTTGAATCAAAAGTTTGACCCAGATCACCTGCAAAGAAAGCCCCATCATCCAAAATTAATTTTGGCAAGCTTAAACCTCGATGCCAATGGTACGGGTTTACAAAAAGTAAGTGTAAAGCAAAAAACTCATTGTAGTTTTGCAAGAATATAAACTTGCCAATAAGACCAAATGTATAAGGCGCATCAGGGTGAACTTCAGGAGGGGTCACAAACCAAAATTGCCTGGTAGTATGCCCAATTCCAACCTCATAATAATATTTTGTGTTAAACTGCCAAAATGAAAAACTTGAGTTAACAATCGTACTAATGTGTGATAAAATAAAATAGACAAGACTTAGATGTTGTTCCGCAGGTACTAACTAATGTTAATTTTCCAATAAAAATTGTGTACTAAAAGCACCTAACTTTTGTCTTAAAAATACTACATGATTAATTGGTTAATTTGAGTTAATTCAATGAACAAATACTTCTCTTTGTTTCTCCGGATTAGAAGAACCATTAGCATGCAGTAATTAATGATCTATTACCTCTAAATCTCTAAGGGTGCAGTGATGAATAAAACCAGAAGAATAATTGAAGTATCTATACGTGAAATGATTTCCCTTGGCCACCCTCTTGTGCGGGCAGTCATCACTCCAGTAATGCACTAGACTCTTTCCTGGTTCGTCCACAGTCACCCATGACACGATCATGGCCCTTCCCACTTGGTCACCTTGTGTTATATGAACCTACAAAACATGTTAATTTGTCACCAATGAAAGGCATTAATTAATGTCGTGGAATGGTCGATCTCACATAGACTACTCTACTGATATAACCATAATAAAGTATGAACATATAATAATGCAAACACAAAAGGAGATGTCACACCCAAATTCTAAGATGTTTATAGGAGGAAAAAGAGGAACCTGTTGAGGAGCATTATAGCCAGAAGGGGAAACAAATACATCACTATGAAGTGGCATGTCCTCAGTCTTCTCAACCTTCCTGATGAAAGTGCTTGTCTTGCCTCCATTGCAAACCAAAGCCACATTCGGAAGGAGCAAAACCAATGCCACAGATATTGCTGCAAAACAAGAGCAACTCTTTGCACCCGCCATATGTGGATTTCTAATCTTCCAAGAGATTTGAAGTGTTCAACACTCTGTTCTTCTCAATATATTTATAGCACAATAATAGACGGTGGCAAGGCTTGGACAAGTGGCACAGAGTTTCTAATCCAAGGACTCGCGCCAGTTTCTATATGGAAAAAAAGCATTCCTGCAGGAGCCTAATCTTTTTTTTTTATCTATCTATTAAAATATAAAAAATTAGAGAGAACCCATTGATAAGATTATGCATATGATGCAATGCACAACACGGGAAATTTGCACAACCAATTACATGATAACTCGAGATAACAAAAGAATCCACAGTAAAAGATAAAAAGATTATCCAAAATTTAAATTTAGGTTTAAATATGTTACTGGAGTATAAATTTCTATAAACATGACTTCATTTAATCTTATTCTTTAGTCTTTTAATTTGTTTTAGTCTTCGTAAATTTTATTTTATTTAAATAATTCTTATATTTATTTAATGGTTACCAATCATACATTTATTTAACGCTAATCATTCAAAGATAACATATAATGTAACATGTATCATGTATGTCATATTATTATTAAAATATAAAATTTATAAAAATTAACAATAATATTTTTCAAAAAATTAAAGTAAGATGAAATTATATTTATAATAATTAAAAACATATTTTATCATAGAACTTAAATTATTTTTCAGTAAATCTCACATATATCAATATCGAACCAAAAAATTAAACCAGTACCACGAAAAGAGCATCATAGTACTGAAAGTAGAGGATCCAATCTATTATCTCTGATTATTTTATAAAAAAACAATAAAGAATCAAGCGTGTAAATTGAAGTTTTGGATCAAATAAATTAAAATAACTCCTAATAGTAATCAGTAGCAGTAAAAATAAATTGTATTTTCGTGCAAATTTGATCAATAGTATTAATTATTAAAGGCTTGAGTCCTAAAATTATCATTTTAAAAAGAAATTTACTTAATCATTATTTTCAATTTGAACTAGAAAGGTAGTGTCACGACTCATGAGTCATGACTATTCCGTAAGAAAGAAATAATAAATTACAATAACCATTAAATATTTGACATAATTTAGAGTTTGATCATATGATTTGACAATTTTTGGTGTATATATGATTTGATTTATGCAAATAGGGTAAATGGGTAATGCTCCTCCTTTGATTTTCTTTTTAAAGTACATTGTCAGCGGTGTAGATTAAAAGTTCATGAATAGAATGTCAGTAGTACACAATATAATAAAATATTATAATCCTCTAAAAAAATATTATAATTATTTAGTTAAATGGAAACAAAAGTTATTCAAATCATCGTTACAAATGATTAAAAAAAGTTATTCAAATTTAATATACTCAAAAGGCAATCATACCTAACCAGTTTTTGAAGAGCCTTAAGTTCTCAAAAAGATATTAAAATTATACTAAAAAAGACCAATTATACCTAAAATATGTTAAGATTAAGTGTGGGTGCGGGTGTGTGTTTTTTTTATTAAATGTGACAAAATTGTTTAAAAAAGTATTACTTTTGCTATTAGTTTTTAAAAAGTTGAGTTCATTCAATGGTTAAGATAAGATAAGATATATTATATAAATTAAATAAAAATAAAATTCAGTAAAAATATGACAATTTTTTATATTATTTATGTTTAATATGTAATAAATAATATATGATATTTTATTTTATATTTGACTAAAATAAGATAATAATTTAACATTAATATGATAGAGTAATTTTACATTTTCAATCAATAAAAAAATATTATTGATATGATTTTTAAGAACGATCCAAATTGAATCAAATCACACAATATTTTTGAATCAAATGATTTTTTGGCTCAAAATTGATTTACAAACGGTGTTAGTATTCTTGAACATGTGTTAATTCGTTAGGAATTAAAAAAAAAAAATTCATGTCTCTGTCAAGAATTCTTTGCAACAAGAATTTCATATTTTGTGTTTATAGTTTCCGGATTGCTAACCCATTTAACTTATTTTTTATTAAATAAATGTTAATTATTAATATTTTGTTAATGAAATGAGTTGAATCTAAGATTTTTTTTTCTCTATCGTGAAACCAATCTTATAATTCTCTAACCTATTTAGTTATGAGTAAGCATGCATGATTAATGTTTTTTTTTTTATATATTGTGCAATGATATAATACTCTTCTAACATTATAATATTCTTCTAAAATTATGCTATTCTTTAATAACATCTTATACTTTTATCAGTGTCGTTGGACATTAATCCTTAAAAAAATACAAAAACTTTACTTTTTGGTCTCCAGAACGAGCTTATCTTAAATTCATGATTCTATCAACTTGTTTATTTATCAATTCATGCGAATAAATAGAGGATCAAATGATCAATGACAAGTGATGTGATTAACAGATAGCAATAGCAAAAATGAAAGGCCAACGTGCTGTAGGCCACCAGCCACACGATTACACAAATCTAAATAAATCCAGTTCTTCAATATGACCTGGATTAAGATATAACGTTTGTCTGTGTTCATGAATCAGCCAGTTCCACACATCGCATGCAATATATCAGTGCACTCTAGCCGGCGTAGTCGCACATGAACTGAGGATTCCCCACTAATGCTACACCTATGGGCTATGAGTCACACCTCAAATATCTTCACTATTCGTATAGAGAAATTACCATTATTTATAGGAAGTCATCCATCCAGCTGTATCGGGAAACAAGAATTCACATCTTTTCTCATGTACATGCTTCAAACATGACTTGTTTGATGGTCTGAATCTCATCTCGATAATTTTTTTTATTATTGATAAATATTAATTGTTAGTTTTTTTATTGAATTTCTTTTTAACACACGATTATAATTATTGGAAGGCAAGTTTGGACATAAATTATTTACTCATTAAATTTAATTACATTATGTGTACTGTTTACTGGAAAGTTGATGTTACCTAACATACATGAATTGCCGCGGGATGCAACATATATATAATTAGCTTTTTCACATTCCGCATCAAAAATCTATGTCCATATCAAGGACAAAATTTGATTGAGCAAAGTCATTTTTCGCCCACAGCTTCTGGTCATATCTCCACTCGTTACTCCTGATGAACATAAGAAAGATTATAAAAATGTCCAAAAGCTATATATATATTTATCTTTTTACGAAATTTATTAAATATGCTCATATAATAATTATTAATTTATCATATACCTCAGGAGGATGAACATATGTGGTGGATTTCACTTCTGAAGGCACCGTAGACTGAGAGTTTCTTGCTTCTGATTTTTCATTTGAAAATCTAATGATCACAAAAGCCTACGTTAGTACCAATACAAAATTTTGAAACATGAATAATAATGCAAGAGAAGCTGGAAATGTTTTATTGTTTTAGACTGCTAAAATTAAAATTAATCAGCCTTGGCATTCCCTGAACAAGCATCGACAGAACCAGGTGAATTTGCTAATTAACAGTAATACAAAATCCCCCCCTTTCCCTTCCTCCAGAAAGAAAAACAAGAATAAATTAAAATATTCTCAAAACAATATAAGGTTAGAGCCATCTTATGTATTTCCAAAGAGAACAATGTGCAGTAGGCAGGTTTAGCTTTTCATTATGCAAAATTTCTACTAGAGGGAAACTTCTATATAGAATTCATCTCTCAAAAGTCAAAAAGCAAACGGAAAAGACAAAATGAAATGTAAAGGCCAATCTTAATTTCATCCCAATTCACAACAAAATCAAATGGAAATTCAAGAAGCATAGTATGAACTATGAAGTTATTAATGTTCAAATTCTAATATGTAGCATTTCAAAATAAATCCAGATAGACATACGTGGAAAGTATGGTCACCCAAATAAGCTCTATGGTATCCACCCAGAGAAGTCTTTGCTCAACCGGTATCACACCATAAGTAATGAGATGGGCAAACGGCCATAGCTTCCATCCCGCCTATGTAAAAAAATATAAGAAATCATTAAATTTGCAACTAGCCACTTGCATTCCAGGTCTAAGCCAAATAAATAAACTGGACACCTAGTGATGCTTGTCAGGCACACAAGTCAGTGTGGTACACAGCAAAAAATGTTGTGTCCATACTCTATTTTGTTCTCAAAAGAAAAAGAATTATTTCAGAGAAATAAATATGAAAAGCCAGAAGGCTCTCTTACCGTCAACATGGGAAAAAACGTTGCCTTCAATTCATTTAAAATACTCATAGGAGGATCAAGACGCAGTAATGCAACAACCGTATAATATATGCTGTTCCAAAGTGCTGACCATGCAGTTTGATCGAAGGCAACTTTGGCAGGAACTACCCACCATTCTTTGTAAGGAAATAGCTCCTGGTTAAATGAAAAGCCGCTCAGTTCATCAACACAGAAATTTCAAGAACCAAATAAAACAAGAAAAAGAACATTAGCATTACACTCTACCTCGCAAAACTGATAATAGAAATGAGAAAGAGAACCATGAAGAGTAAAACCAACAAGCCCTGATCTGAACATCCGCGCACGGTCAAACTCAAACAGAGGTTTTCCTTCAACGCACTGCAAAACCAGGAGTAGTTAAACCACAATGCATTATAACCCTTGCTGTTTTCACTAAATTGAAATAAAACTGTGCATGCAAGCACTACACAGAAATTCACCTGTGCAATCCAGTCCCCTAAGGAGTAAACAATCCCACTAATCATCATCTTGGCAAGAACCGGATTTGTCTTAAGAGCTTCCTCATAAGCAGACCAGTTGTGCTGAGGTGCATACCTTAGTATCTCATATAGCGTCCATCCCTGTATGGTATTGAAAATCACAAACCATAGCAAATAAAGTAAACCTCAAGTCCTCAACTCTCTACAAAATAAATAATTAAACAAATTTCAACCCGAGTATTGAGTTATGTCTTGTTTGGATAAAATTGTTCATAAACACATATAGGATAAGAAAATAAAAAGATAATATGAATTGAGCTTATCCAATAAGCTAAAATCAACTAATGCACTTAAATTTCATACATGCTCCCTCATCTAACTTTTCTAAAAGTTGAGGAGCATAAATTGATTATAGCTTATGGAAAAAAACTAATTTTGTTTTCTTATTTCCTTCTCCTATAAGTACTCGCAGAGGAATCTATCCAAACAGAGCCTTAATCTAAAAGACAAAACTTAGATACAATTCAAAAAACATTGCTTGTGTTGTTCTCCAATCAGAACTGAATTACCTATTAACTTTATTGAACAAACAACATAATACACATTCTCACTAAGTTTCCCCTTGATAATCTGCATAATCCTTTGATACAAATCTTTATTACGTGGATGACTGAAATAAAACTTCAATTCTGATCGGAGAATAGCACACACAGTGCCTATATAATTGTAAGTAAGTTTTGTCCGAAAAAAGTTTCAAAAAAAAATGATTAACTATGTTTTCTGAGAATAATACAAATTCAATTGAAGATAAGATAAGCATTGATCTTCGTTGAGCGGTTAGACTTACATGCCAGAAATCACTATCAATGGTGAGAAGTTTGGTGACGGCGAAAGTGCCAGCTGCGAGCACAATCGTAGCATTGATAGTTCTATCAATTAGCTTCTCCATGTCCACGCTCTCGCTCCCGATCAGAGACGAAGACGACGGCGAAGACGAAGAAGAAAACCCTTCCAACGACAGCAAACCCTCGTTCGCGCCGAATCCGCTCACCTGCGTCGCCAATTCGCCGTCTCTGCCTTCCATCTCGATGTGGCTCACCACCACGCCCTCCTGCTGGTCGATAATGTCGTCGCTCTGCACCGACATCACGTCGAACTCCTCCGCCGCCGAGTTCACCGCCACGGCGCGTTTGTTTCCGGAGAGAATGAAGTTGTGCGAAAGTCTCGGGAAGTTGCGCACGGCGCCGGCGACGGCGACGGATTTCGCGGCGTGAAGAGGAGCTCTAGGCTTGGGAATCGACGGCAGGAAGGTGCGGGGAGCGACGGTGCTTGGGACCGACGCCATCGCCGCGCGAGGCCAAGTTGCGAGTCAACGACGCTGCGTTTGCTACTCCGAGTTATGGAGGTGTGAAACGGGCGCGGTTGTTGTCGTTTGCGTATGATAATTTGGTGTGCTTCGGAGACAACGCGAGAAGTGTTGTTGGAGTATTAAGTGGAATCAATTAATATGAGGTACGTAAGTTGGTTCTAGTGACTCAGAGGACGTAGAATGGTGTCCACATGAAAGACGTGGATCCATTGGATATCACAAAATGCAAATTAAATTAAATAAAGTCCGCAGATATATGTTTTCCATAAAATAAATATATTTGTAGGAAGAAGGTTAGGAAAACGTTTTTGTAGTTGCCATAATTTTTTTTTGATAAAAACAATTATTCGGGCATATTTATATTTTAACTGTATAATTTTTCATTTTAAAAAACGTATATATATATAATATTATATGCATAAGTGCATTGCAAATGTACTTCTGTATACAGATGAAACATAAAAACATTTTAAAAAATACTCGTTTAGTTTAATCAATAGAATATAATTTTAATGATAAATTGTGAATTTTTTTCTATATATAAATTTAAACATTAGTTAAAAGTAGATATTTGTCTCCATCATCTTAGTTTTTGCTTTGCCTTTACATTCATACTGCACACAAGAAACATTAATTAAAAGTAAAAAAACAAATTATTTAAAAACACAATGACTATTTACATAATAAATTTAATTCTATGTGCTATGTTATAACTTATAAGACATGCGCTTTTCAAAAAACTTATTCATAACTCTCCCTTTTTTATGAATTTTATCACAATACTTATTTTATTATTTTATCCGTAGAAATTGAGTATATAAATTAAAATTTTATGATAATTTGCACGGTTTATTTAAACAATTGATTAGACATTTTAGTGCTTTTCTCTTTACTCTTTTTTTTTTATTAATTGTGATAAAAGGGTTATACAATAAATTTATTAAAAATTATAATTTCTCATATTATAAATAAGAAAAAATTACGATTTGCATTTGCCATCAGTGTATGATTGGATTATAGCGCACTTAAATCATTTTTTTATTATAAAAATTGTGTAAACTTTTGAGGGTGTAAACTTATATTTTCTTATATTTTGTCTTCGTAGTATATTAGAATCTCGATAATTAATCAGAATCTCTCTTTCTCTTTAGTTTAATAAGGGCTCACTTGTGCGGGTTAATTAAGAACCAAATCATAGTCCAGGAAGGACATTTGAATCTTGCATTCCATGATTTGAATTTTCCACCTCATTATATTTCAAAATGTTTAAAAATATAAATTTAAATTCTAAAATGAGTTTTTTAAAATATAATAGAAAGTACAATATTTAATAGTAGGAGTGTAAAAATAAATGCGTCCAGGTCCTCAAGCTTGAGCCTACGTGTTCACGTGGAGTGCAATCGAAGCATCTTGCTTGGTGCTTAATATATACATGCAGAAGCGCAACCAAACAAATGATGATGTTTCTATCATGGATCATGGATAACTGATTTAAAGTTTTAACACATTTTGTTGACCAACTTGAATACAAGCCATTCAAAATGTTTAAGGTTGTAGATAAATGTGCAATAGATATTTTTATTTGGTAATTAAAAATAAAATAACTATTTAAACATATTGCTAGTTGCTAGTTGTAGTTTTCATCCATGAATTGTGATCCAAAGGAAAAGTGGAGGACTACAGTTTTCATCAAGACGACAACAGATATTCACGTGGAACCACTTATTCCAATTAATAGCATATTTGAGAGTGCATATGATCTTAAAAGTTGTACGGAAAAGTGACAAGACATTTTGTATGAATTTTTTTTTTTGTTTTTTTTCCCTAACATTACTTCTTAATCTATTGAAAAAAAAAACTAATCTCACTCATAATATTATTGTTTATTTGAAATATTTTTGTGCTTGACAAAAATCAAACACAACATTTTTTCTTAAATAGATTATTTTTCACTCTTCACAATGTGTGAGTGTACAGTGCCTAACCAGTAATCCATTAGATAATTTCTTAAAATTAATTTGTTCTTAAAAATGTGTTTCACTAGAAGAATAAAAAATATAATTTTTGCATTGAGATGGACAATTTACAAGCTAATTAATTTTGATTTTATTTTTGAAATAAAAGTTTTAAATATAAAAAAAATTATTTAAATTTTTAATTTCATTAACTTAAGATTACAAAACTAAGGTTATTCTATAAATTAAATATAAGTAATAAGATTAATGCAATGATATAAGAGATTTTACTCTGTTTATATATGGAAAAATGATTTAATGATTTATTTAGTGGAATAATTTATGTTTGATTTTGTTATTGTGTAAAATATTTTTGGATTAACATCAATCACACATTTATAAATATAATTAATTTTTAATCTAATAAATTAAAAAATACTTGTGATATCTGAGTTAAGATTAAAAAAATATTAAATCAAATGTAAAGTATTGCCTTATTTGTATGCACTATGCACAACAATTCTTACGTGAATTTAATATTTACATGCACTCTTATAACAAAAGAATAAATGAATAATGCTATGTTAAAATAATAGTAACTTTCATGCTAAAAATATTTTCATATTATTTTAAGCTCATAGATGGATATTACCTTTTCAATCTGGCTTATCTAAGAGTATCATATTAGGTAATCGATATGACTTGTTGCATAACTTATGCCGTCTCCTACACAAGTAATTCAATCCAAAATGTAATCTCACAATTTTTGTTAATGGTTAAAAGAAAATGAGGTAATATTTCCTCCAAAACCACCAAACTTGGGAGAACTAACAAATTTGTTACTTTGGATTTATTTAGTAAAAATATTTATTAAGCTAATTAAAATGAAGAGTTAATTAAAAAGTAAAAGCTATTTTTTAGTTGAAAGATCAAGGTATTAAGCTAGTTTATTAAAATGACATATTTAGTTTTTGAACTATTTGAGTAAAATGATATAAAAGGATATGATTATATATATTTTTTATATAATTCTATTTTGGTTTCATAGATAAAAGCATATTTTAAAGTCATCATAGTTTTTGTTTAAAATCAAAGAGATTGGGGTGGATGACATTGGTTTAGAGATAAATGAATATTGTAAAGGTGATTATAAAAGGTAAGTTTTTTTTTTTTCATTGAGGGGAGATAAGGGGAGAATTTTATTAAGATGCTAAAGATAATAATGAAAAAAGGATATAAGTTTATGTACAACTTTAAGCAACGTATAAAATAATACTACAAACTAGTTAAATAAATTCATTTATAGTATAAAAAAATTATAATTTAGTCAAATATTGTATATTATAAACTAAATAAATTACTAAATAAACAAAGTAACTAACTCAATGAAATCCTTTTATTTTATTTTATAGAAAACTCAATAGAAACTTGGTCTCTAAATCCTTTTCACACTCTGCGGGCCGTGACCGCTCACACTGTGAAGTTCTGAACTCTTCATACTCGAGCTCGCTCATCGAACTCAACACTCTCACTCACCGCACCACCGCTCCACCGCACTTTCCTCTCTTTCTGTGATTTCATTTCCATGGATCTTTACTGATTCTTCAGATCCAGCATGGCCAACTTCCTCGCTCAGTTCCAGACTATTAAGAACACCTCCGATCGCGTCGTCATTTCAGGTATTTCATTGCTATTTTCATCTCTTCACTCTTTAACCGAAGATCCAATCTCCTTTGTTCTTTCCGAGCATTGTCCGAATTCACAATCACATAGAAGTGCTCCGTTTCGTTCCGTGTTTTGTAACTACGAACTTTAAATCGCGGTGTAGGGCTTTTAGTTGTTTTTAACAACAAGTTATTGTTCTGGCTTCTGATATCAGTAGTGTCAATAGTTGTTGATGTTAATCATCGAAATGAAATGAAATCTAACAATTAAGCTTAGTAACACTTCAATTTCCATGTATTATGGTGATCATTTTAAGAGGTCCATTGGCAACGGCAAAAATAGTCTCAACTGTGTTCACTGTTGTGACTAAGCAGAAACAGTAATATACAATAGATGCAGGCTATCGTTGATCTGAATGTGTGTGTGTGTGTATGACCTTACATTGATGCTTTACCAAAATGATTCTCAGTGGAGGATGTGAGTGACTTGTGGCCAACTGTCAAACCTGCTTTTGAGGGGCGTTTGCCGTTCAAACGGGCGACTTTGAATAACAAGACGCGGAACCCTGTATTTGTTGACACATTGCCGGCCGAGTTCATATTAACTACCGATTCAAGACTCCGCAGCCGGTTCCCTCAGGAGCAATTTTTATTTTGGTTCCGAGAGCCGTATGCGACTGTTGTACTTGTCACCTGTGAGGTAATGTGATTTCCTGTTGATTACGTTTTTTAGAATCTACCAGAAAGTTGTAATGTTTTAAGAGGGAGACCCACTATGAGTTTTACCACAGTTTGTAGCTTTCTGTTGCATTGTGATCATTTACTTCGTATGGATGTTTTTTATTTATAACTTAGGAGTGTTTGGAAGAGTTTTTACAGAGCTTGTGTGGTCTTCTGAAAATGGCTTATGGCCTTTTATTTCAATAAGCTCTTTTTAGCTCATTGCAATATGCATCATAAGAAAGCTCATCAATAAGCTCTCATTTGACAAACTCTTGTTGTATTAGTGCTTAAATAAGCCATTTACTCAAACATGTTCTTAGTGAGGCTACATTTTGTGCAACTGAATGGGAGATAAAAAACATAAGTAATAGGTAAATAACATGCAAAGTATCTTGACATCTTCATTCAATTGTTAGCAGTGGAAGGAAAGGTTTTTATTGGGTCAGTGAGAATTATATATAATAGGAGTACATTTGATAAAATTGATTACATAGTTTGGTACTTTTACTTTTTTACTTTTGATTGGAAGAATTTCAGTTTTATCCCTTTACAGTTAGGAAAAAAATATGTCATAAAATATAATAGTGTCTTTGTTTTAGAGACATTTTTGGGGCTTGCACTTAACTTTTCAGCTTTTAGGATGACTGGTTTCTTACATAGTATGCAGCCTTTTTAATTAGGGGAGCTGAAATTTGATCCTAGCTGATCCATTGTTATAATTATATTGTTTTAGCACAAGGTAATTGTATGTGAATACTTTGTCCTAGCTTCAATTCCAATGAGCTTTTAAGTGCCTTATAAGGGAAAACCTCATTTTTTGATTTGCACCTGATAACTTTAGCTTTTATGATTACTAGTTCCATGACATCCTATTTGTTTGTTTATTTTTTTATTTAAAATTCAGTTTTCAGAGCCATGATAGTTGCTATCATGAATCCATTTTATCTCATTGGATTTGACTTGATTTGCTTCTGCATGCTTTTCTCACTCGCCATTTGTAATTTTTGTTGGCTTGAAGATTGTATTTTAAATGCTGTTGGTTATGTTGAATTAGCCTGATGTATGGCTAGTTTTCTTGCTTCTTGTGAGAAGCAATACTGATATTTTTCTTACCTGGTTTTGGGAGTTTTTCAAATGCTGGAACAGTAATTATTGATAATCTGATGCCAAAATCCATTATAAGGAGCTTTATTTCACGGAGTTAATAAATTATTGGTGTATAATTTGTTCACTTTTTGAATCAGTTGTGGGATCTAATGTGTAGTTTAACTCTTATTTTTTGTTCCCAGGATCTGGATGAGTTTAAAACCATCCTTAAACCACGCTTGAAATTAATTGTCCAAAATGATGAAAGGGAGTGGTTTGTTGTATTTGTATCTAAAGCTCATCCAGCTAATGATCAGGCAAGCAAAATGGCAAAGAAAGTATATGCTAAACTCGAAGTTGAGTTTAACACCAAAAAAAGAGAAAGGTAAACTTGAAAAATTGGACTTTTGCTACAAGTGCACTCTCCCATTTCCCAATAGAAGTTTGAATGACTTGTTGGCTGATAGTTTGCTAATCTTTTTTTTTTCAAGTCAGTGTTTTGTCAACTTTTTCATAGATATTACAGCTTACGGTCAATATTTAAGAATCTTAACAACTATTTAATTGCATACTGTTTTGCTTATTATGAACTTGATGTGATGATATAAAAAGCAAAAGTGGTGCTTGGAAATTTAGCTTCAAGGGTCAATCTTATAGTTGCTTTCAATAGAGGATATTTGTCCAATACTGTGTATTTCTTCTTCCATAAATATCATGGAGTCAACTGTTTACCTTACACATGTAAGTGGTTGAAAATTTTGATGGTAGAGGTAGGAAAAATCAGTTACCAAACAGAAATAATAACCATTTGTGAGTGAAATAAAAGATTGTTTATGTTGTTTACTGTTTAGATTAATTGCATTAGTGACAACTTAATTTCTTTCCCTTTTGATTCTTTTAACACTGCTTCTTCCGCGTCTAGATGCTGCAAATATGATATGCATTTCCCTGAAGCAAACTTTTGGGAGGATCTAGAATCAAAGATAATGGAATGCATCAGAAATACCCTGGATAGGCGTGTACAATTTTATGAGGATGAGATACGAAAGCTCAGTGAACAGCGCCTCATGCCAGTCTGGAACTTCTGCAACTTTTTCATTCTTAAGGTTGATCCTGTTGTGATGAATTATACTTAAAAGTGCAATAAATGGTTCTGAAAGTCCAACCTTTGTTGTTCTTTATAAATTGTTCCTTTCTGCATATTCTAGGATCTTTTGAAGTCTTATAACAAATTTGTATTTTGTGCTCAGGAAAGCTTGGCTTTTATGTTTGAAATGGCTCACCTTCATGAAGATGCCTTACGGGAATATGACGAACTAGAACTCTGCTATCTTGAAACAGGTGCATGATGCTTAGTTTCCTTCTCTGTTGCTGTTGTAGTCAAGTAAAGTTGATGTTTATATTGACAGAATTGTGCTTTAGACACCTATATGGAACATTAAATATTGTGTCTGACAGAAAATCTCCTGTGAACAATGAAAAATGATTCAAATATAACTGGAATTAATGCAGTTAACATGCCTGGAAAGCAGAGAGACTTTGGAGGGGCAGATCATGGTGACGATCAAGCAGCATTGGTTAATCCAGGAAATAAAGCATTGACACAGATTGTTCAAGAGGACTCATTTCGGGAGTTTGAATTCAGACAGTATCTATTTGCCTGTCAGTCAAAGGTATGCCCTGCCCAGAGCACTTGTATAACATAAAACATGTTACATATATTGGCAGCTTAATTCTAAAGCAAATTTAGATTGATTTTGTCCTTTGTGTCGTCTTTGTTGTTTACAAGCTAGGCTGCTTCTTTACTTGTATTATTTATGATATTTTTAAATAGAAGAAAAAACATTCACTTTCATATATCATGAGTTCCTTCTTGCAACAAAATCATTTAATGATTAAAGTTCTATTCCAATTTTAGTCCCTAAAGTTTTATCTATTTGGCCTTAGTCACTGATTTAGAGATGTTCTTACTTTGAAAATTGTAATGTCTTCCTGTGAATACTCGCTTTCGCTACGGCTCCAGTGGTTTCCCTTAACCAAGCCACTGCCTATGAGTCGCCGACTCATTCTTCAATAGACACGCGGTCAAAGTCCCAAGCCTCCTCCCACTGCTTGGGAACTTACAGTTTCATGTTCTATATCACTCCCCGATGGGGGTTATTTTCACCCTTAAGTCATTTTGACAATTATCTGTTTTTGTTCTAATTGACATTTTGGGTTCAAGCACTATTATTTATTGCTAGGAACTATCCTTTTAACTGAATACCTAATTTAACTTTCTATGGCTTACTATTTTGCTGTCATTTTGCAGCTCTTATTCAAGCTAAATCGTCCCATTGAGGCTGCATCACGAGGCTATTCATTCATAATAAGCTTCTCCAAATCCTTGGTATTGCATGAGGTATTTGATTTTCTGTTGTTCATATGCCCGCTTCACGTGTATATTACTATATTATTCCAGTTTGAGTTGTATAATTTTTTTTTACTTCTCCCATTTTGACTTCAAGATGATGTTTCTTCTCAGCGTATTCTGCCTTTCTGTATGCATGAAGTCTGGGTAACAACTGCTTGCTTGGCTTTAATTGAAGCAACCACTTCTAATTATAATGATGGACATGTGGTGCCTGACATAGAGAAGGAGTTCTTTCGTCTTCTGGGTGACCTATATTTTCTAGCTAGAGTTAAGGTAGGATTCTCAAGAAGTTCGTAAATAGACTTGATATCTATTTTGGTTTGATGCACTCCTTAAATGAGACAACTCCAATGACCAAAATACACCATTTGGAAATGGAGTTGAATCAGTGGCGCCTCTTAACTCCTTTTTTCTTCCTCAGTTTTCTCCGTAATGTGGATTACCAACTACATTGATATTGTCTGTGCTATACCATTGTTAACTAGGATTGCTTTCTGAATTTTATATATTTTGACAGTTCATGAGGCTTGCCTATTTAATTGGGTATGGAACTGATATAGAAAGAAGTCCTGTCAACAGGTACAATTTTTGTAATTAGAAGGCCAATATTTTTTCTTGCATTTTCTTAATCTAATCATTTTGTATTCCATTAATTAATCATGTAATGCAAGATTAGTTACATCACAGTTGGTATCAGTCTCCAAGTTTAATAGCTGTTTCTTTCCTTTTGAGCAGTGCTTCCCTCAGCTTGCTACCTTGGCCTAAGCCAGCTGTCTGGCCTTCAGTTCCTGCTGACACATCAACAGAGGTGCTTGAGAAAGAAAAGGTATTGTAGTCATTATTATGAGTATGACATCACAGAAGATTGTGACCCAACACAACAGACATTTTAATTTTTAACAGAAAAATTGCTCATCTCTTATGTCTCTGATAGCAAATGATTCAGATGAAGTACAAAAATGGATCTTTATGAGGAATTTGTCTCCCCTGGCCCAGCACCAGGGTGGTGGCAGAGTAGAGGAAAACAGAAATGAACACAATACAGTCACTGGTATTTGAGAGA
The DNA here is from genome assembly GCA_013407115.1 of Glycine latifolia. Taxonomy (NCBI): domain Eukaryota; kingdom Viridiplantae; phylum Streptophyta; class Magnoliopsida; order Fabales; family Fabaceae; genus Glycine; species Glycine latifolia. The sequence goes on along the minus strand of CM023953.1, from coordinate 19,035,977 downwards.
CCAATACTCTCTCCAACAATTCCCAAATACAATTTTTGATGCTTCTCTCTTCTGCTTTGCAGACTATTTAATATTCTTTTACACCCTATTCTATAACTCACTAAATAACTGCTGTTAGTCCGTTGCATGGTTATGATCTATTCTAAGGGAATGATCCTCTGTTGTGACTCTGTTCCTCCTCAAATAAACTTTCTTAATAGGTGGTCGTGGGCTATCACACTATAACACCTTTCCACACCTGTTAAAATTCTGTTGAATGTCAAAAATACTTACCGGCAATGGAAGATGTAGTCATCTCAAGTCTGGTTCCTAGCCTATAAAAAAGGAGGATTGTGTGGCAGCCAATAGCCAAAAACTTTTGTAGAATCTTCACATCAAAGATAATGTGAATTATATAATGTAATTTACAACATTCATTATATTTTTTATTAACTGGTGTGTCTGGCCTCCATCACTGAACAAAGCAACTTTCACTACAGATCTGTTTAAGATCATGAGCTGGGGAATATATCAATCATATCATAATTCACAGGTTATTGGAGTTGAAAGATTTTCCTATAGAAGCCCACATTTTTTGCACCAGCCAAAAAGGCACCATAAAACAGCATATGGCTAGTAACTGTTTCAATTCCACTTTTTTTCACTTAATTCTTGGTTAAAGGTGTTTGTCATTTTCTTTATTCCTGTATTATAAATTAGAAATATTTTTCTTAATTAGAAGTGGAAAAAATGCTTTTGTTTCTGATAGGAACTGAAAAATATTTAGATAATTTGCTCAAAATGAGAAACTGAAAATGAAAATGAAAGAAAGCAAATCAGAGAAGGAAAACTTCTCTGCCCTGTGGCAATAGACACTAACTACCCAAATGATTACCAACCCTGTGATTCCCCTCTCTTCCCTTATATCCAACATACTCACAATACTTCCCACACTTTTTGCCACATATGCAGGTTTGTTATAGTCTGTAATCCCCGTTATGCCCTTACCCATATTGGAACATCCTAACACTTTCCTTTAACAGAAAGAATTTCACTTAAAATAGTAAGAAGAAATATTTACATATGAAATGGGTTGAACTAATGTATGTTTTAATATTATTATTTGTTTCCTGAGATTTTTACCCATCATATTTTTACCTTAAATAATATGATTATATCTCTGCAGCTGATTCGACAAACTAATTCTAGGACCAAGCACTTTGGTATCCAGAGGAAACCCCTGCCTCTTGAACCTACTGTTCTTCTACGAGAGGCCACCAGGCTGAGGGCTTCACTTTCAGCTGGAAATGTGTCTGAAATGTTTGACAGTCATCAGGGTCCAATGGATGGGTAATGAAATGCTATATATTGTTACAGATGGATTCCTTTTTAGTGAACTGTTCAGAAATTCTATATTTTCTGTTACAATTTGGGTTTTATCAATCTGATTTGTAATCTGACAGATCAGGTTTTGATGCATCCACAAGAATGTCACCACAAAAAGCACTTGCAAGTTCCATGTCACGTACAAATTCTTCACCAGGAAACTTTGATAGCTCAATTGACCAACCTATGAGGCTTGCTGAGATTTTTGTTGCTGCTGAGCATGCTTTGAAGCAAACAATTTCTAATCCAGAACTGGGGAAATCATTATCATCATCCGAGGAGTTTGAGGTATCATCTTGGCCTAATGGATAGCAAAAGCTCATTGGAATGATTTTCTAAAATCCCTCAATGAGAGTTTCTCATAATTTATATCCATGTCCCTGATTGGGTGTTTTACATTTTCCCCCTAATGAATAAATCTTGAATACTTGTAAATATGTTTGTTAATATATTATTGCTATTTGACATGATTAATTTCCTTACTTGTCTATCTCTTGTTGCGGGCAGCAAAAATATTTAGAACTAACTAAAGGTGCTGCTGACAATTATCATCGTTCCTGGTGGAAAAGACATGGTGTTGTCCTTGATGGTGAGATAGCGGCTGTGGATTTTAAGCATGGACGTTTCGATCAAGCTGCAAAGTCATATGAGAAGGTTTGTGCACTGTATGCTGGTGAAGGATGGCAGGATTTGTTGGCTGAGGTCCTTCCCAGTTTAGCTGAGTGTCAGAAGAGTCTTAATGACCAAGCTGGCTACTTATCATCTTGTGTGAGGTTACTTTCTCTTGATGAAGGATTATTTTTGACCAAGGAGCGCCAAGGCTTTCAGTCAGAAGTTGTTCGTCTTGCTCATAGCAAAATGAAGGACCCTGTACCTCTTGATGTATCATCATTAGTTACATTTTCTGGAAATCCTGGGCCTCCATTGGAGTTATGTGATAGGGATCCTGGTATCCTTTCTGTAACTGTATGGAGTGGTTTTCCAGATGATATAACTCTCGATTCAATCAGTCTTACATTAAACGCAACATATAATACTGATGAAGGTGTAAAGGTATTTGTTGTTAGGTGTTATTTTACATTTTTAACCACAGTATGAGAAGTTTATAGTTTTTAATTATTTCCTCTCTGAATAACTCAGCTATTTAAATTGCTTTAGGCATTGAAGAGTTCTACAGCCATTGTGTTACACCCTGGTCGGAATACTATTACCTTGAATCTACCACCTCAGAAACCAGGATCTTATGTTCTGGGAGTTCTTACTGGGCAGATTGGGCATTTGAGGTTTCGATCTCATAGTTTTTCAAAAGTTGGTCCTGCTGATAATGATGATTTTATGAGTTATGAAAAGCCAGCTAAACCCATTCTGAAGGTAGGCTTTTAACAAGATGAAAAAAGAAATGGAATATGACAGTTCAACAGAAAATAGGGATTTATTTATTTATATTATTTTCCTTCCTTCCTTTGTTGTTTTCCTCTCGATCAATACATAATTTTAACTTAAATTGATTTTATATATTTTCTGATAATTATAATCTGCATTTGTGTGTTGGAGTGTTGTTAATCTTTTTAGTGACAAAAAAAAGAATTTAGAGTGAATTATCTAAAAATGCCATTTATCATTTTTTAGGTTTTCAAACCTAGAGCCCTTGTTGATCTTGATGCTGCTGTTTCATCTGCGTTGTTGATAAATGAAGACCAATGGGTTGGCATTTTAGTTCGACCAGTAAATTACTCCCTCAAAGCTGCTGTCTTGCATATTGATACTGGTCCAGGGTTGGAGATTAAAGAGTCGCATGTAATTGAGATGGAAACTGATGCTGCTGGTGTATCACGAAGTGAGGATAACCAGGTGCAGAATGATGGTGCTCAGATAAGAACTCTAAATTCTGATAAAAAATTTGAATGTTTGACTCTTCATGATGGTAAAATAGAATTTCCAAATTGGGCAAGTGACACTCCTTCTATTCTTTGGGTTCTGGTTTGTGCCATCAGTGACACGCTCAGCAGAGGATCTTCTTCAGGTTAAAATGGTGACACGAGTTTTGATGGCTTCATACATGTGCACTTTTTAAATTTAACCAGATATACTTATTTTGGTTTCTCTTTCCAGCCACAACAAGGAGAGAAAGTATTGTAGATGGAATGAGAACAATAGCTCTGAAACTTGAATTTGGAGCATTCCACAATCAGATATTTGAAAGGTTTTTCCATTTTCCGTCATTCTTATGTTTTAATCATCATAATATATCATACAGCCGTTGAATTATGAATGCCATGCATCTGGCTTTTGCATACTCTGCCCTAGTTACTTAATATCTTACCTTGATACCCAGGACCCTAGCAGTGCATTTTACATATCCTTTCTATGTGAGGACACGTGTTAGTGATAAATGCAATGATGGTACCCTGCTTCTGCAGGTATGGATCTTTATTTTCATAATTATTTAATTACACTTCATTATGGACAGTAGGCTGACAACTGTCACGAATTAAAAAAAAAAAGGGAATCAAGGCATCAAATATAATCTCTTCCAATGCTTTTTGTGACAAAATTGGAAATAATACATCCATTGCCTTTTTTTTTTCATTTGAAGTCACTTTGATTGCTACCTGAAGAGAAAAAAATGAAAGATTGATTGAATTTGTAAATCTTAAAGGAGTTTTCATGTACTTAATCATCATAAAAAAATATGCACTTTTAGCATTAAGTTTTGTTTACATCTTTTAGTATTGTTGAAGTATTGTTAAATGTTAATATAAAACCATACACACCCCTTCAACTAACAGCTTAAGCTTTTAAAACAGTTGGTTAATGACATGATATCAGAGCTTCTATGACCAAGTGGTGTAGAATTTGATCATTGTTGTTCCCATTCTTTTAATAAGAAGTTGAGTTTAAGCCCAAGGTAGTGGACCTGTGCATTTCCACACTTCAAGCCCAAAGGGCTCTTGCATGACATGCTATGTTAAATATGTTACTACAAAGCCATTCATGTGCCTTTACCTAACAACTTTAAGCTTTTGGAATGGTTGATTCATGACAAATATCATAGTACTTAAGGTCAGTGTTTTAACAAGTTTACAATAGCAGCTCATCGTAAGATGCTCTAAAAATTAATCAGGCCATTGTTGACATTTGTTCATATAAAACCATTCAGGTGCTTCTCCAAACTAGTTACTTTTTGGGATCATTGGTTTGACATGATGTCAAAACCTCTACAACCATCCTGCATTCTCCTAAATAAAATTTCTAACACAAGGTAGTGTAGACTTGTGCATTGTCCATGTTTCAAGTCCAAAGGTTTCTTGCATGAGTAGACGTGTTAAATATAAAACCATTCATATGCCTTCCCAAACAGCTTAAGATTTCGGATGGTTTATTTATGAAAACATTCAACTGGTAATGATAAATGAAAATCTAAGTTAATTTGAGTTTTCTACTTGTTTGAAGATTTTTATATATCTAATGTAAAAATATTTTCTCAGATAAATTTTTAACCACTAAAATTCTATGATTTCATCTTATTCTTTTTTGTTGATAGAGTACTCAATGGGTCTTGTGACTTCTAGGTAATACTTCACTCTGAAGTAAAGGCTACACTGACCATTTATGATGCCTGGCTTGATCTTCAAGATGGATTTGTTCATACTGGACAAACTGAGGGTAGACCTAATTCAAGTTTCTTTCCACTAAACATATCTCCCACTTCGAAAGGAGGAATATTGTTTAGTATCTGGCTAGACAAGACAAATGCAGAAGGTAATTTCATTTTGCCGGAGATCAGTGAAATAATGTTATTGTTGCTTTTAATATGTTCTCACCAAATAATTTGATAAATGCCCTAAATATAAGGTTACTATATAATCAATGCAGAATCTGGGAACTGTAATTCTATTCATTTTCAGAGACTTATTCTATTTCAAGTTCAATAATTTCTGGCCAATTGCAGCAGTCAATAACTCTACTAATTTCTTTTTTCTTTGATCTTTCTGAATAGGCAAGAAAAACGTTTGTTCTTTTATCTTTGACCTGTAGTCTATGTTAAACACTAATGGTGTGGTTTCCAGTGTTTATTAGTTTCACAGGAAGGCAAAGTTGATTTGTGATTTTCATAATATTACCACCTCAGTGATTACATTTTCATTTTATTTATCATGTTTTTAACCTTAAAAGAGTTTTTACATATTAAGCATGAGGGGCATGTCAATAGAATGTTATATTACGAACATATTAAAGCATTATGACATTCTTTATTTTTCCGAGGTCTAGACATGTTGCAAATTGACAAGCTGAGTGATATCCGGATTTACCTGTGGTACACATTTTTGTCCCAATAGAAGTATTTACTTGTGGAAATTATAATAGCCTGATGTCTTCAATTAATAAGCTGATTTGATTTTTTAAAACAAAAAAGCAGAAGCCAGGAAGCAACTAGAAAGCATATTAAATGTCAAATATGGAATTTCTGGCGATAGAACAATTGGAGCCCACCCTCCTGTCATGAATGAATATACTGGAGTTGATGGTGCCAGACAGGAGTTAATCTTCAGGAGTGCAATTACTTTGCAAAGGCCTGTGCTTGATCCATGCCTAGCTGTTGGTTTTCTTCCTCTCCCTTCAGATGGCCTAAGAGTAGGACAACTAGTTAAGATGCAATGGAGAGTGGAAAGGTTAAAGGATTTGGATGAGGAAGGAATTTCTAAACAGAATGTAAGTCCAAATCAACAGAAAATGATGTCAACATGCTGCATGCCTCTGTCTCTGTATTTTCTTTTGAGAAACAGGAGAGGAAACTTGGTTAAATATATGGTCTGTGGAGTTGTTTCAATCCTGATTCCAGATAAATATTGTGTGATTCTCTTCAACTCTTACTTTATTCTGTTTGATGCCACAATTTTGCTTTTGATTTTGACAGGATGAGATGCTATACGAGGTAAATGCAATTTCTGGAAATTGGATGATAGCCGGGAGGAAAAGAGGATATGCATCTCTGTCCACAAAACAAGGTACTTGGACATATTGACAGTTTAGGAAAATATTGTTTTCAGTAACTGAAAGGAACATATTTTAAGTATTGAATATGCCTTTTGATATTTGAATTGCGTTCTTATGATGATAGGGGCAAGAATAGTTATCTCGGTATTATGCATGCCACTGGTGGCTGGTTATGTTCACCCTCCCGTACTTGGGCTGCCAGATGTTGATGAGGCAAATATAAGCTGCAAACCTGCTGGGCCACATCTGGTTTGTGTTTTGCCACCGCCTCTCAGCTCCTCCTTCTGCATTCCAGTTAATTCATGAGTTTTCACTGTGAGACCGTGTCTTTACCCAATCTTGATTGAGTTTGGGCTAGTTTGGGTAAGCTTCTCTAGAAGACTTCTAGAAGAAGAAAATAAGAGCAAAAAGATGAGATGAGCTTCTCCATAAGTAAAAATAAGCTCTCTATTAGCTAATTTGTAGAAGCTCACCAATGTAGCTTCTCTAAAAGATGAGATGACATCAACAAAATAGCTAATGGAATACTATTTTAACTTATGGAAAAACTCATTTTATTTTTTTCTTCTTACTTTTCTCTTCTAGAAGTGCTTCTAGAGAAGCTAACATCCAAACAGGCCCTTTGTGTTCCATAGGCTATGAGGATGTTTGAGAATTTTTGTGGTTTAAGTAGGAAAGTGTAACGTTGTGCCTGTTAATTTCTTTGCATGAAAAATTTCTGTAGTTGGATTTGTGTTGCTTGTAGTTGTAGCCTTCATGCAGTGCTCAAAGTATCAGCAGCAGGAACCTTGGCGCATGTACAGTGGAATTTTGTGCTCTTCCTTGTACATTAGACAGATATACGGACCAGAACATTCTTTTGTCTTATATATAAAATTACAAAAGTTGGTAGGAACCACCATAAACAATTTCATCATTTTGCTCCCAAACAATCGAATTAGAGATACCAATCGTTGTAAACAATTTCGAATCTACCGTGGTAAATTGGTAATTATATTTGGGATGCTACATTCAATTTGATCACTGCTGGGGCGAAGATTATAACTTTATAGGTGCATGCTGCATGACTGCATTCGACTTTTGAGGTGCATGCTGCATGACTGCATGTTGAACGCTGACACGTCTGCATGTATGAAGCTTAATTTTCATTATAACCACAGTAATAACACTTTTTTTTATATATTTTTAATACAACAAAAATGGTAGTGCATGTGAATCTGATTCTTAGCATTATTAAATTTTCTATACTAAGAAGATATGAAGTTGATATTATGTTCAAAAAATTAAAAATAAATAAATAAAATCTTAAAAACAAAAGTAATTTTTAATCTTAATATGATTTTTGCATTATTTAAAAATTTGTGAATTAAAAATTATAGTTCCGTGTCCAAATAACAAATAACAATTTCGAAAAAAGATCTTTAAGTTGGATCAAAAAATTATTTCTTTCAAATTAAGTTATAAGAGTTAATATTTTTTATTAAAATGTAACAATTTAAAACAAATAAAATATGGAAACAAATTATTAAAAAGAATATTTTAACTAATTTTTTAGAATTATTTCAAATTTGGTACATGAAAAAGTTTTGTTGTTAATTTTTTGTGTTTAAATATAGTGAAAATAGATTTTTAAATATGGGAAAAAGTCTTATTAAGACAAATTGAAATAATAATTATAGATAAGGTGGTCAACGTGAAAAACAAAGATATAATGAAGTTACCAATTTGATTTATTTTTTTTGTAATTTAAATTTTTGTACATTGATGATAACAAGATGTTCCTGATGTTAAAGTCACATTTCACCCAGCACCTTGGGCATGGAGTGCATGTTTAGTTCAGCAGAACCAAAAAGCAACGGGAAAATCTGAAGCTATATAGAGTAGCTTTTATATTGATGTGAGACTTCAATGTGGATTTTGCGAGACTTGATGCCAAGCCAAACATGCTGATGAAGCATATCCATTCTCTTAGCTAGAGAATGAAATGAAAGTCAAGTTGTACATTTTGATTGAAGCTGTTTGTGACTAATTTTAGTCAGAAAAAAAATCAGCTGCAAGCCTCCACAAAGTATAGACTGAAGAAGTTTCTTCAGAGCTCTCAACAGTGTGAGCACAAGTTGCCAACAACCACCAAATCTATATAATCAATCAGGTAGCATCATTCATCAAAATCAAACAACGGGGAGTTGGTGATTGGTGACCATGACCACAAAAAATAGATTAATATGTTGTCCTTCACACAACATTCTACACCCACGTCCCATTGGCTATCAAACACCAATATCATTGACTTGGAAAAAATTGACCACTCCATCAAAACAAGATCATAAGCAAACATGTATTCAAGACAATATTACATCCAGCAAATCACCGATTAAACAAGCATTTAGAACTTAGAGTTTTGATCAAAATCAAAACATAAGACATTAGTGACCAGTTAACTCAACTTTACCAAATAAATTTGGAAAAGAGGGTAACACTAAAATTCTATACACTATTTTTGTCATATCATTCAACAATATAAGATTTCCAATATCGATATAACCAAAAGAGACTTTGTTTTTTGGGGGTGGGGGGGAGGGGATAAATTTTAGTATGCCTGGCAAAGCTATGTACCATAAAACAATTAATCTTGCTCATCCAAAGAGCCCCACCCTTAAAAGAACCAAAGCCAGCAGACAGAATTAGCTAGTTGCTCTAATGCATTCATATAGGACAGCCACACCAATCAGAGAAGGAAACACTTTTAACCCCAGTTTTATCAAGGAACCAGGACCAGGAATGCATCCAAACTAAATCTAATAAATAAATAAAATCATAGTTGCCACTACTGAAAATGATAGAATTCCTCAACAACCACAAATTCCAAACAACGGAATGCCACAACACCATCTAATTTTTTTTAGCCTTTTTACCATGAATCAGTCTACAATGGCAGAGATAATGGGAAGAACCTTCAGAAGGAAAGGTAACAGAAAAGCCAAGCCTGATGGGGTAAGTCACACAGGTCAAAAATAAGTGCTGAGAGCACTGCAGAAAGCACATTTAGAGTGATGGAGATATATGTAATAGCTTTTTTATTGAGTTGGTAATCTAAAATCAGTTGCCAAGAAAAGTAAGTGTTTTGTTCGGGCACAGCTTCTCCAAGGGCTTTTGAAAATCGAGTTAGGAATATTCTGTGGACTTAAAATAATAATATTTTTGGAGATTAAAATACATTTAAAGTATAAAGTAATTATAATGTTAATAATTCTTGTTCAACAACAACATTTATATGCCAGCAGAACCTGTTATCTTTGTTCATTCATATTTCCCCTAACTTTCTATTCATCAAACAATTTCTATCAATTTTCTTTCAAGGCTTCTATATGCAGAATATTTTCCAGCACTAAAACTTACAGATGTCCACTTGTTTGTGAACAAAATTCAATTCAGAAGGGCTCATATATTTTTCTTTGGAATATTTGAAGATTCAAAAATCAGAACACTTATAAATGACCTATAACCTCAATTTCTAAACAATGTGGGATTTTGCTGTTATCAGAACACTTAATTTTCAGTTGTGAGACTTTCGACATTTGTTTAAAAACTAAAATTGAGAAAGCTTTTTGTTTGGTTTTCAGTTGAATTTGGTTTAGCTTCAACTTTGTCTTGAAACTCAATTTGAAATGAAAGACAAGAGAGAGTTGTTTTTGTAGGAATCAGGATAATGGAAAAATGAAGAAAAGATATAGAGACGTAGACGTTGAAGAGAAGTTAGTAGCAGAAAATCTAAGTTCTTATGTATGTTGGCGCTTAACTCCTCATTGCCCAAGTCCCACACCGGCGGGGAGAAAAAATGCGCACCAAAGACTTGGCTATAAAAGAAACAATCCTTGATTGTTAGGATCATACCTTTCTCGGCCTTTTGGCTAAGATCAAGTGTAGTATCTGTTCTTATCAGTTTAATATCTGATATGTGGGCCATTGGTCCACACGATATTAAATTTATTTTTTGAGGGGGATGGTTCAAAACAGTAGCTTGCTACTGGAATCGTCGAGTGTGGCCTAAGTGTTGCACTACAGCTCAGGCCTGGCACACCCCACCAATTCAGTTTTTAATTTGTTGGTTGAACGGTTCCTGGCTTCTTCATTGTGAACTGTTTTTTTTGTAGTAGGCTCAACTTTCTATAGTTACTTAGAATAATTTCTAATGATGATGATCCAGTCAACAGTAGTGGACGGGCTCCAATCCTAGACAAGAAAGATAAAATGACTTCTTTATCAGTGCGCGCACACACTGATGATGATCATCCTCTCTTTAAATTTGTGTTTTTTTAATGAAAAATTATCAAGTAATGCTTTCCCTACCTCCGTATAATTCCGAAAACATGGATTTCATCTTTCAAAGTCTCTCTTAGTAACTTTTGAATCCAGGTTATCCACATGCACACGAGTTACCAAGTATAATTAAACCAGGGTCCAGTTTCTTCTACCTACTTTGCTTTCAGATGTTGAGATCTAAAGAATGTAATAATTATAGGCAAGACAAGAAAATTAGATGAAAGATGAAGTATTTTTACAAGAAAATTAGATGAAAGATGAAGTATTTTTATATACAGCATGTTGAGTTGCCCCCACCAGGGATGAGTGAAGCTGAATACTCGTGGGTGTATGTTTCGTCAACAAAGCCCACATCGAACAATGTACTACGTTGAACCAAGTTTTATGCCATAAATTGAAAGAGCTATTTATTATAATTCTCACGAAGTCGTGCTACAATTACAAAGCGAACTATTCTTTCGCCTTTTACTAAAGAATACAGCGTATCTGTCACCTAAGAGCACCAATTTTTGTAATAGGGTCTCTGAAAGAGGATCCTGCATTCGTAAGTTACTTCACTTGTGCCTGTTAAGAGATGAACTCAACCCTAAATAATTAGTAGTTTTCACAATACAGTCGTTTTGCATTTGATGATATACCAGCGTACATAATGAAACTCAAATCTAGTCGAGGGAAACATAGTTTAAGAATACTTTATTTCTCTTGCAAGCCCAAAAAGATTCCAAACTATGTAATCGCATTCCACATCTAATTTAATTACCTTTTCCTAACACACTATAAAAAATCTTGTTAAAAATATCACAAACAGAAAATTTCATTGGCTCATATAATTACATGCTACATTGCTAATTACGTATGAAACGTCCAAACAAATTGGTCAGGGTGCACTTCATACATGGAATGCACCACTCAACTTCAGAGAATGAGCTCGACCAATTTTCAAATCAACAGCTTAACATGGCTATTTAATTTTTCTTGAGATGCTGTAAGAGAAATAGGAGACACATGGATGGAAGTAGTGACACATGGATTGAACTAATTAATGTGATGCTATTTATATGGTGTTCTTTTTATTTTTATTTTTATCCACATGGGTCGTGGTTTAGTTCAGTTTGGCATTGATCACATGACACGCCGCGCTCCTTGTTTGCTAAATTAACTTGCTCACTTCTCATCTTTTGCTTCTTTGTGATCCCAAATTGCCAAATTTATCCAATTCGTTTCAACTTTTCATCTTTCTTAAGTAAAAGAGTTGGGACTGAAATTGTGTTAACATGTACTTCATAACCACTGTGCCACGGGCACAAAGCGAACAAAGTGCATCAAAATTAAAAGAAGAGATAAGAGAGCACGAAATCTTATATAGTCGTTTTTGTTACGTTGAAGTAGACAAAGAATATATGAATACTATTTTCAACATATATTAATGTGACATAATAAAATACATTATACAGAAGAGAATGTATTGTTTTGGTTCCTAGTTAACAGTAATTACTGTAAGAGAAATAAAATGAGATGAATGGTTAAAAGAGAAAATATCATAAATTCGATTATCTCTATTAATCAAACTACCAATTAACATTTCTCTATAAAAAAAAAGTTATACTTGTACAACTATTTTCCTCTTTTCATTGTTTCCAAATTGATTGCTTAGCAAGTTGTTCTAGCAGCTGACCAGACTGTTCAAAATGGGGGCAAGGTTTGCAAACGGTGTACGGTACATGTATATGAAAATGTATAAGAATCTTCTTGGTTTGTACGTTTTTTTTAATGATAATATAAAAAATCAACCATTGATCTCAATTTCCAAAGAATAAAAAATAAAGAAATTGATCTCAGCAGAATTTATCGTGTCCAAGGCATTTGTGGGCCTTGCATTAAAAGTTTGGATGAATGTTTTTCTCTATACGCAATAGACTTACATTAGATAGGTAAGTGGAGAGAACAGAGATATGTCTCTGGTCCCCAAAAGAAAAAGAAAAAATAGTGAGAGATATCTCTACAACACAAGATTATTATCTTCAGTTAACCTTCTCAATGTAGATGCTTACCTTCTATGTTGATAATGTTATCTGTTGGGAAAACGGTGGTGCGCGTTACCTTCTCTACCAATGTAATAGAAAAACTGGGAAGTCTCAAACTTAACCCACGATCAAACAGTAAACGCAGAAACGTGAAAAACAAATGAGGAAGAGCAGGAGAGATAAAAAACACACAGCAATAGTTTTACATGGGAGAAAACCAGAAACTGGAAAACCTACGGGTCCTTGTCCAGAAACAATTCACTATAACAATAATGGTTACAAACACACTCTACGGCCACACGCTGGAGTAAACTCAACCTCACCAACAATGGAGGGAATTCTCATGGTTACAAACACATTCTACGGCCACACGCCGGAGTAAACGCTCAACCTCACCAACAATGGAGGGAAAACTCTCTCTACAAGGATTGCTCTCTCAACCTCTCAGAGACACTCACTCTCTACAGCCTTACGTCGGAGAAACACTCACAGGAGACTCTCTCTTCACTGTGGTCTTGCCTTCTTCTTCAAGGTCTGAGGTCTCTCTTCCTCCATCTATAAACAGAGTATTTATAGAGAGGAATTAGGTTTAGAGATTTCTGTTCCCTGATTGGGCCAAAACTTGCCGTCCTCGGAAAATGAGTCCAAAATGTCAACTTTTCTTTTTCACCATACCTAAGAAAATGGGCCGAGCATTGAACGGAATTTATCCAACATTATCATGATTGCTTTTAAGTAGAAATTAACAAGCATTTACCCGTTTTTATTCACATCCCACTTTCCATCTCTTTATAGTCTATGGATCTAAGATCATCACGACAAATTTCTAATGGATTTCAATTTTCGAATCATAAAGGATATGGATTTTAAGTTTTGCTATCAAATTAGCAAAGAGTTTTCTACTTCAAGTTTAACAAGTGAACGAATTAAGAGAGATATTTTCTTAAGCGCATCCGACAAAAGCTTAAAGACAAAACCTTGTTTAGTTTGGTTCTGACACCTGACTCCCTCTAAGTGTCACATTAGCAAGGTATTTATCCTTTCAGATTTTTTATATTAGTAAGGATCACAACTTATAACTATTATAGTAGCAAGAAGCAGTCATTTCAGAATCCTTATCGCTACTTTTATTTGTTACAATGGAAAAAAGAGATCCAGACTATATATATGACATGGATAATTCTGAAAATGTGATCTTCCAATAAAATGAGATATCTACATCGAACCTAAGAAGGGGAAAATCATGGCCTCATTGATGTCATGTCCCAAGTGGCCATTGGTTATGGGATTAGCCAGTATGGCCCCATACCACCTCTGGTGTCAGACTAGAGGCGCACATGCACCATGTGGTCCTGGGAAAGGCTACTATTTTAGATAATCTAAGCCATTATAATGTCAATAAGGAAAAAGAACCTAACCATATAATTTTCATTTACTGGTTTTGATTTGAGAGTAAGCAATATAATCAGTAAACAGTGACAACGACAGTTTCCTCTAATAAATTCATTTGGTTACGCCGGACATGGATCGTAAATGCGGGTTAGATTTTTCTTTTTTCACAATGTCCTTCCTATATTTCTCACTTCTATGTCCTCTCTCTTTTTTTTACGAGTTATTTGTTTTCTTATTTAATATTCAACTAATTTTATTTTCACTAGATCAACTCATAATAAGATAAAGTAATACATTCAATTATAATTTAATATCCAAATCAAAAATGAAATCTCAAATTTTAATTAAAGAATTTAAGTATCGAATCAATTGAATCATCAAATTTTAGTCCATGTCCTCTCTTTCCATCCTTATAAAAGATACTGCATCTTTCTCATTAGAAAAAAAAAAGACAAAAAACAAACAAAGCCCAGGATAGAAGAGCAAAATGTCTGCTGTGAATCCACTTAAGCATTTGTTGTCTTTCAAGTGTCTAGCAAGTAGCAACTGACAGTGAAGCAACAGCCCCACAATCCACAGAGATCATGTAAGCTATATATAGCTCAATTAATTGAGCATAATAATTACTTACGAACCCATACCAGTAATTTTGAAAATCACATCCAAATTGGTGCAACAAAACAAAGTAAAATGACTACATCAACCAATTCGGTACGAGGCAAGATTAAATTTTTGGGCAAACCATTTTCAGTTCTCTATCACTAGCTAACACTCCAAATCCAAAACATGAGATGCAAACTCCCAACAAACTCGTTCCAGCATGTTGTTAAAGCTTCACCATCGAAAAATCTCTGATTGTGACACCTTAACAAGGTCACCAATCTACACCATTTCAATCCACACCCTTTACAAAGTTTTTAAGTGTACTAAAAAGAAATATCACTATTTTTTTTTCTTTTCCATCCATTCAGCGTCAATTAGCTTTCAACCTTTTCTTGTAGAATCCTACCTCACATGGAGGCAAGAAACCCGAAACCCCAGAAATTAAATAAAAGACAACGACATCTTCATTCATGCATAGAAATTAAAATTCAAAAGTTACCCATCTAAATCCCTGTCCTTGCTACTATTCATTCAATCCACAATTACCGGCTTTTCCGCTAGTCATCATTAAACTCGTTTGAAAAATCTGCAACCATAACAACAAAAACATAAAGACACAAGACAAATTACACAGTCTTAACATGTAGTACCAATTTAATTTGGTCAACTAATTCTAAGAACAATTTCACAAAAATAAATAATAAAAAAACAAATCACAACTAAGCTACATCAAATGTGCCGCAATTTCATTTGTATCTATATAACCATCACCATATACAAAATCCTGGCTCCAGATCTGTCATCACATTATCCACTTTTTTTTTACAAATACTTTTTGTTTTTTTCAACATCTGGTTCGACTTCGCCTCCCCAGACATAACTTTACCTTCAGATATCCACTCATAATTTTTTTTTTTTAAATGAAAGAAAATTAACAAAACATCTCTTAGTGTAATATATATTTATATTTATATATTTAATAATATATGTCTTTTTGGTATGAAAAATAAAATTCCACGTCAGCATAATCTCCAATCCAAGCGAACTTCGGCGGGGCCATGCACGTGCTGACTGGGCTTCCGGAATGATACAATGTGGCTGCTGACCATGAAGGCGGTTACACGCTCGGAGACTCTCACATCTTCCATCTTCAATTCCTGTAACCGAAGCACGTACTCCGGCACGTGTTGTAGGTCCCACACCACCGCTACTCCGCCGGGCTTCATCACCCTCACCAGCTCCGCCACAGCGCGCATCCTCTCTGCCGCCGCCTCTGCCGTCCGTGCACCGAACTCCCTTCCGACGGTGTGCACGAACACGCCGGACACAACCACGTCGAAGTAGTTGTCCGGAAACGGCAGCCGCCGCGCGTCGCCCTCGCGGCACGTCACGTACTCGCCGACGCCTTCCATCTTCGCCGCGCGCAGGGTCGACAGCGTCGTGCGCTTTGAGCGGTCCAGGCCGACGACGCGGCCGGAGCTCCCTTCCTTCTTCAGCTGCGTCGCCACCGCGTTCAGGAGGATGCCGCGGCCGCAGCAGCCAAGGTCCAGCGCCAGCTTCACCGACGACCAGTCGTGCACGGCGGAGACGATGCGCTGTGCCATGTCGAAGTGCAACGGCACCGACGAGTAGAAGAAGTTCGCCGCCGCGAAGAAGAGGCACAGCGCGGAGAGCGCCGTCACCGAGCCGGTGATTCCGGCCGCGAATCGCGCCGTGCAGCCGCCACCGCCGGAGAAGATTCTCTCGAAAAAGTTACAGACTAGATCGAAATAAAGAAGATACAAAACAGACAGCACAGAAAACAGCATCGCCTGACACAAGAGGAAAATTAGGGTTTGCCATTGCTCCATTCCGTAGATCGCGTACATCTGCGTCCAGTCTCTGTTATTATTCGTCGATTTTCCCATCCACTTCTTCCAGAACCTTCTGTTCACGCTTCGGTTTGCTCAGTTCACCGCTTCAGCGAATCGCTGAATAACAGAAACTGCAATAATAATTCAGAACGAGGTTTATGAGAAAACGTGCTTCTCGTTTTCGCTTTCATTGCCAAAAAAACCGTGAAAAAAAGTGAATCGTTTGAATGTTTCTCTTACGAGTGAGAGAACTTGAAGAATTTGAGAATCACTGAATCAGATCCAATTTCGTGGCGGTGAAAAATTGAAATGAAACAAAAAATAAAAAAATAAACGAAGAAGCAGTGACAGTCAGGGCCATACCGTCGATGATTTTTCTACTGATACAGTTGTCAGTTACTCTTTTCTTTTCTTCTGTTACGAATCTTTTCAAAAACGGTAAGGGTATCCTGCGTTTCAGTTTCTTCTCTCTTTCATCTTTGTCACTGAGTATCAGTGCACGGATATCAATAGTGACGAAATAGGGAGTGGAAAATGTGAATGAATGAACTGAAACGCCAATGGGATGGGACCTTGTTGGTTGTCATGCGTCAAGAAATAACTTATATAGTGTGTACGGCGTGAGGACCCTTTGAACTTTGAAAGAGTTTACCTGTTCACCGGCTTAGCTGGTTGTAGCCAACTCGCTAGAGTAGTGAGTGAGTGACCTGACTTTTTCTGTTTTCTTTCGTTTTGGTGTGTGAAAAGTAAGAAAGAAGCCAATGCAACAACACACACGCTGGGTTTATGAATTATGATTATAAAAAAAAACTGATTTGATCGATAGAATAAAAAAACAATCAGAAATTTTAAGTGTGATTAAATTTTTACTAAAAATTAATCTCGTAATTGTTTAAAGAATTAAAATTTACATGATTATCTTAAAATGATAATTGAATGTCTAATAACTTAATTATGGTAATATCAAATTAAAAAGAAAGAAAGAAAGAAAAGAAACTATTGTTTGATTGGGTCCTCTTGTAACGTTGGTTTGGTCCTATGCAGCATCACCTTCCCAGCTTGGTAACTCTTAATTAATGCGAATAATTTTCAGGGTCATACAAATAGACTCTTTCTCTGGTGTGTGGGGAAAGAAAGGAAAAACTGGTCATTTCCTTTGGAAGCATCACATTTAATTGGGTGGTAAATTCGTTGTTTCTTTTGGGTGCTTAACTCAAGAATATTACCATTGTTTTTGTGGGCTTAATTATGGGAGAATTTCAGATAAAAAAAAATTATTAGCACGCGACTGTTACTCGCTTCCTTGCAAAAACTAATTTTTCAGTCTGTGGATTGTATTGCGAAAAATTGGTGCCATGCTTGACTTTTGAGTTTTCAATGCAAATAGAAATGCAAGTTTACCTAATTAATATAGCCATGGCGTTCGGCGAATGGATTTGTCTCTTCCAAGGAGCTAGTCCCCATATTTTTCTTTCTTTCCTGTGTTTTTAGTTTGATAAAACTCTGAGATGATAATCATTTTTTATAGTCGAATGTTAATAATTAATATGTTATATTAGTAGAGAGATTCAAATATATAATCTTTTAGTTGCAATATCATAACTTTTAAAATTTAGTATAAAGATTTATGACTTTTGTTTATAAAATTTACGACTTATTTTTAAATGGAAATTAATTTAAATAATATCTCCATTTGATAATTTTATAAAAAAATATCTCCAAATGATAAAATAAAGACTACTCAAATGCATAATCTTCTTATTACTTTAATTCTTATGTCTTCTTTGAACCATCCAAACCAACTCATGACTCCTATAATAATAATAGCATTTTTAGAGTATTTTTATATTTTAATTTCTTAACTAATGTCTTAAAGGCACTAATTAGTAATGCTTTAATAATAATCATAATAAATATGTGTAAATTGAAAAAAATATCTCTCCATTTCTTCCATTCTTATATAATTTTGAAAAATAAACGGTACTCTCCATATTTAACGTGTAACATGTGCATTTTATTTATCTATCAAAAAAATTAGTAAGAAAGAAATAGAGAGATCTTGATCCGTGTAATTTGTACCCTATATATATTTTTTGTCTTTCTTGTCAGCAAGAAGTTTTTTATGTATTTAAATGGTGAATATTTCCTCAATCACTTTTTATTAGCATTTTGATGGCACGATCGCTTTACAATGGTAGTTTAAATTTGTTGCGTTATTTTTCAATTAACCATTTTTTATTTGTGTGCATATACTAATGCGGTGCACAATAATAAGGCAGAAAGAAATTTCCAAAATAACAAAACATAATAAGACAATAACCATTGCATATTTCTTTCCAAATCGAAAGTGATTTTCAGGTTTTTAAAACCAATAAACATGTTATTTCCGTAAGAGATTTTATTTTGTATTTAAATTATGATAACTACTTTATCTTACCAAGCTAGCTTTAATTGACGCTTTGGTATAATATAACTATTTTTTGGGGCCTTAACTCAACTAGAGTGACTTGTAGTAATGTATTGGGGTAGGGTGCTTCCATTCCACTTCCTGATTTTTTAACTAACCACTCCGCTATTTATGCCCATTAATTCATGAACTGTTTTATTTACTACGTTAATGAACGGACAATATCGATATATTAAATGTATTTTACTAAATATATTAAATTATATTTATATTTATAATATAATAATTTTTAATAACTAATCGTATTGCAGTAAAAAAATAACTATTTGTATTTTTTACTTTTAATTACTGTTCATATTTTTTTTCCCATGAGTACGTTTTTTTTTATAAAAAAAATACAGTAATAGAACTTTTACAAGAGTCTCACGTAGGCTTACCATAGGTGGCAAACTATGAATAGGAGAAGAATCAGGCGGAGTCATTAGTGGAAATTATTAGATGGCTTCACTAATTCTGTTTGAGCTCGTCACAAACACACGTTCAAGGACCACAACAGTCATTTTGATTTTTTTAAAAATGTTTAGATGTATAAATGTAAAATTGTAAAATCAAGTTTGTACTTAATTGCATATTAGAATAAAAATTTAAAAAACATGTTGCCTTGAATTGAAAAATATATACTAAAATTTACTAGAAGCTTACTTTTGTTAAAAATCTATACTTAAGTTCAGTTTCAACAAAATCAATTTTATAAAATCAAGATAGTTTTAAATTAAGTTGAATTAGACGACAATTTTGATAGCCTCTCATAAATTTTTCTTCCATTATCCAAGCAAACTCAAAATGTATTTTATCTATTTTATCATATGGTAAAGCTCGCCAACTTTAACGAGATACTGTTATTTGCTTCAAATTCAAAAAAAGTAGCAAACACGTAACCCACTTTATAGATTTTTCTACCGCTCAAATGATCTAGGCGACAAAGATGCCTTATAGTGTCCTTTATTCAAGCTTCAACTTCGCAAATCAAACTTTTTCTTTTTCTTATTCTCTCTCTCTTTTTTTTTTTTCGTGAGAATATCCTGATATAAGTCGTTTAACTAGGTAGAAACACCAGAAATTATGTCCGTCCACATACGCATGCCTTTGAAATTTGGTAAGTAAACACAACGAAGAGATCGATTTTTGGTGCACCAGCAATAAGCCATTATATTTTAAAATAAATACTCAATGAACAAGATAATTCTTGCACTTTGTGGTACATTTAACGCACAAAAATTGTATAGTAACCTGGAAAAATTAAATTCAATCCTAAAACGATTACAAAGTCCCAATTTGGACCATCCATAGTTTTTTTTTTCTATAGAAAGGATTGAATTGTAAATTTTGGGACAGTCAATAATTGTGCTGAATGCAGCATTCATTCATTCTTGGAGAGAAAAAATTCTCAGGTCAAAAGCTGAGTCTAGAGTTTCTTTTTGTTGGGTGAAAAGTTTGTTTTGACTCAAGTTGTTGTGAAGATAAAATTAACAAAATACACCCGTAATTAATTAAGTGATTTTTAAAACTAATGCACCATGAATTAATTGGAAATGAACTATTAAACAAGTAATTATTACAAATAAAATTTACAAAGTGTAAAATAGTCCATTATATCGCACCCAAAAAAAATATTGATTGACTATTTTTAATGGAGTATTCTCTCAATCACCTTTTGTTCATTTATAAGACTTAACCTTGAGATTTTGCTTAAAAAAATCGAATTCATGACCATTCAGACTAATAACTTGTTGATATTGTTTTTATACGTTAGTCTTAAATAAAGTTGCAGCATTTCATAAATTGAGTTGTTCCAACTTTTTTATTTTTTATTCATTTTTCTAATATTTTAAAATAGCACAAGTTACTCTTAAACTTTTTTGTTATATGATTTCTTTATTAAACATTAATAGATAAAAACTATAGTTTAATTTTCATGCATTGTTAATATAATTTTTTTATCAAATTACATACGCATTTCCTTCATTTAGCACTTATTACATGGAAACCCCTTATGTAAATTATCCCTAAAGTAAACCCTATAACTCTTGTAACTCCATCAGATTGACACCCCATTCTTCATCACAGTCTAATTTTCGTTAACAAAAATTTGTCATATGTGCTGCACTTGTTGCTTTAATGTAATTTAAGGACATTTTTACCATTTTCTTCCTTACACAATGGTATCAACACCACACAATGATTCCCACAACAAAAATAATTTCCAACTAAAATCATTTTCACAATATTAAAATTGAAATAGTACGATTTAAATAATGAGTACGAAATCAGTGTTTGGATAAACCTTTGCGTAGTCAATGTTTGGATGATAATCACCACCAACACCTCGGGCAAGGACAACAACCAACACAAATATCAACAACCAATATAGACTACACACGCAACCCACTTTTGGAAAACAATCACCACGCGGCTTCTGAACGGTGACAACCACCACCACAACCGACGACCACTAGGTGCAACTCACTTTTGAAGGTCGCCTCTTCTGGACCTTCCTTCATGTATGAGAACGATGCATTCACTAATGATTTTGGTTTTTGCAAATCCTAGCAGAGAGGATTTGGGGATTTCGAATTACTTAGTTTATGGAGCTAAATTAGTAAGATCATTTTGATATTTCAGAAAAAAGCTAACACCGTTACTAATAGTTATGGGTTGGTAAAGGCAAAATAAATTCAATTTTAAGTAGAGGTCTACGTGTATTAAGTGTTAAATGGAGGAAGGTCACTATAATATTTTCTATTTTTTTAACACGGTTATAAATCATCTTAAGTATAACTTATAAATTAATTATTAAAAATTTAACAAATTACATAACTAAGTGTAATTTGAATGATAGTGTAAAAGAGATTTACATTTTAAGTATATTTAATTAAATTAAAAAATCATTACTTGATGAGGTTTATTTTGACTAAATTTTAATGGTCCGAAGTTTAACAATTTTAACATTTTATTCCTAACTTTCCTTCTTTTAATTTTTAAATAGCATATCCTTTTTATAATTTAAAACAGTTTTTCTATTAATTCAAGTTTTTACCTAAATAAACAAATACTTGTACAATGAAAGGAAAATGCGCTATTTTTAAATAGATTTGTGTGGAAAGAGAATATCAAATTGTCTAAAGGACATTAATCTAAATAAAAATACGTCTTTCTAAATTGTTGTCTAAAATTTTGAATTTGTCTTGGTCTTATCACGGACGGTTGAATTTGATCACAAGGTCAAAGAGAGTGAAAATAATACCAGCAAGACTAGTAATTTAGTAGATTGAAAACGAAGAAAACCTTTTGGTTCAGACAACCATGTTAACATGATTTCCTACCTTTCTTTCGCCATACTCTGCGTGAGGGAAGTGGTGTGCTGCTAACTTTGCACAGCTGAGAACCAGCAAATAAAAATTATAAAAACACATCATTTTCATACAGATTCATATGGGATCATCTTCATATCCTGGGGAAATCTTTATCACTTTTGGAGTCATAACTGACTCAATCCGAGTTAGTTTTAAGTTTAACAATATTTGGATTAAAACCGGTGGCTTTAGGTTAAAAAAATGAATGAATTTAACAACAACAATAATGGATGGATTATATTTACATAAAAAAAAATATTATTACGTGTTATGGTAAATAAAGTAAGATAAAAGATTGATATATATATATATATATATATATATATATATATATATATGTGTGTGTGTGTGTGTGTTTACATATGACAAATTGAGAGAAAAAAAATAAATGGAAGTAAGATAAAAAAAAAAGGAGTATAAGAATATAATAATTCCTTATACTATGTTTGATTAGATGGTAAGAAAATGAGGAAGTTGAAAAAAAATAATTTAAAGACAAGGTGGAAAGAAAGAATATTGTTTTTAGAATTCAATATTTTTTTTTCATCCTGTTTATTTTTTCTTTAATCAAGCAAAAAAATATTATCATTTATGTTTTTTCCCTCTCTATTTTTTTTTCATCCAAAGAGATATCAGTTTTGCATACTACTTTACTAACGATATGCGAGAATTTTTTATATAATGAAAGTGAGATAATTTAATTGTATTCCTTAATTTAAAAGAATAATATTGTGATATGTATAAAACTGTTAGTTGTGACATGAATTGAATTACATATGGAAGTTAGGCTCACACTCATGTATACAGTATACTCACAATTATAAATACCATGAACTAATTAAAATTAAATAAGTCAACAAGATAGAACTACATGTAATAAAATAAAATAATCATATTACTATTTAGATATTTATAGTAAAAAATATTGTTAATAAATAAATCATATTTTAAAACTAATTAGTTTTATTTTATAATTTTTAAAATTTAAATTTTATGAGTTAAATATATATAACATTTAAATATATAAATTTTATAAATTGCCTAATTCTAACTTGATTACAGTGGATTTAGAAGGAATTATTGCTTGTGGTTTGTGATTGTGCAATAATTCTTGACGTAAGTTTCTTTTATTTATTTATTTATTCAACATGCTGTTGATATCTTATATGATAGTATTGCGAATATTTCTTCATTCTACAACTTTTGAAAAAATACTATGATTTATTGATAAAAGCCATTAGTGTTAATATTTAATTATGTTTGATATATAACTTATACCATTATAATCTTAATAACGGAAATATTTTTTATGATAAATAATATTTTGGAACTTGTAATTAAAAGTTAACATTTTATCTTTTTTAGTTAACTATTATTTGTTCATTCTATCTATAATAGTTGTTTTTTAAATTAAATACCAACTATTTTAAGTAACTTTATGCTGCCATTTTTAGTTTTACAATATAAAAAAATATTTTTAGATAATTCAAATAAAACCAGTTATCTTAAAGTTGATTTTTACTTATTAAATTCAAACATGAAATTTATTTTGAAGAATTAATTATGCTCTTATTAGAAAACATTGTAAGTTCTCTCTAGATTATAATATAAGTAAAATTAACTAACGTTTTAAGGTAACTAAAAAAGTTAATTAAATTTGTTTAATTTTATATTGAAATCCATATAAAGAATAAGAAAGATAGATTAAAAATAGAATCTCATATTATTATCTTCGAAAGAATAATATCATATTATTAAGGAACATTTTTTAAAAATATTATCATTAAATAGAAAGAAAATAGTTAAAATTTGTTTACATTTGATTTTTCGTTGTTGCCTATAATTGAGTCTAGAGGGAGTATCTAATTGGATGTAGAAGACTATTGAATTTGTTTAATATGAATGTTTTTTAAGTCAAGTTTAATAGGTTTGTTATGACAACATAAAAGTAATAAATAAACTTTTGTCATAAAGAAAGGATCAAACATCATAAAATTAAGAACATTAATGCAGTAAATGGTATTATTATTGTTAAATAAATGCTTATATACATAG
This sequence comes from Glycine latifolia, assembly GCA_013407115.1. Classification (NCBI taxonomy): domain Eukaryota; kingdom Viridiplantae; phylum Streptophyta; class Magnoliopsida; order Fabales; family Fabaceae; genus Glycine; species Glycine latifolia. The sequence continues at coordinate 19,011,544 of CM023953.1, read as the reverse complement.
TAATATAGGCTTTGGAACCTTAATTAGTTCAGCCTGCAGATCAAATAATGATAACAGTTGATTATAGAGATTTTTTTGACAGCAATTATAGAGATATTTTCTTTACTTTTGTACTTTCACTCCATTAGTCCATTCCATTCCCATAGTTCCTCCACAAAATGAGGCCAAAACCTTGGAAAAATAACGAAAGCCCCTGGTTTCTGGCTTTATTCCCAAAAATACCACTGCCGTCGCGCAGCACAATGAGGTGCGTTGGCCACCAACTACGCTTGACTTTTATTTCTCTATTTTTTATGGGAAATAGGAATAGAAATAAAATACTATTAGCTTTAATAATAAAAAATAATGCTGTGATAATAAAATATTAGCGATGCGTTAGATACTTCTGTTATCTGTTCTTGCTCAATGATACTTTACATGTCAACGCGGTTCTTACTTTAATTAATTAATTAATTAAACCAATTCTCATAAATGAATTTGTCCTCTTCTATGGGTCCAATTCCAATTATACTATTCACAGATTCTTCAATCGTCTAACGAAATTTAAACTTAATTTAGTGGTCCATATAACTTGTCAGGGAAATTGGATAAAATGCAGTAAAAAAAATTATTGCTGTACAAAAATATTATTTCCATCCAAATCAAAATATCATATAAAAATTCTGACATGCTGACATGAAATGCACCTGTTCAATGTAAACGTTCATGTAAAAGAAAACCTTAAAGACCACAAGAGCTGGCAGAAGGATTGAATCTTTTAGTGACTTTATTTTATGTGTGAGATCCTGATTAAGTATTTAAAAATAACTTTAAATTTCGATTGATTTAAATTGAGTCAAATGAACTTACTCAAAAAAATAAAGTTGTTCAAATACCTTTTTTTTTACCAAGATTCAAATCTAATTCTTCTAAAGAAAAAATCAAATTCATCACTTCTTTAACTAACAGAAAATTAGTCTAATGAAAGTGTTTAATGATTGTCCATATTTAACATAAAAATCATAAAATCGTTAAATATTTTAAATATTTTAGAAAAAAAATTAAAAATATTTTTCTCAAGAAATCATGCATTACTCATTTAATTCATGCAAACAAGTTTCTTACTGATGGTTATGAGTAGCTATATATAAATAATTTTTTTTATGAGTTTTTTTTCTCTACAACTTCTTAGGCCAAGGGCACCTAATTTTATAAATTGTATTATAGATTTTCACATTTAAATAAATGAAATGATATTTTAAATACCCATACTGTTAACTTTGAAGTTTCATTCAAAATCTTTATTCAAAGTTATAAAAAAAGGAGAGAGAAAATGATGTGAAGAGATTTATTTACATCAAAATGGACTAGGTTATGACTTTTAATACTTAAAAATGAAACTCTTATGAGAAAGAATCAAAGAAGGTCATTCAAATATTCTGTACTATTAAGTGTTAACAATGGATTTTTATATAGTTTTACTTTAACTGTTGAGGCAAATGTGAAATTTTATAATGTATAAACATAATGTTTTGACACAAATTACAGAAAAATAAAGCATACCTTATCCCCTTTTTTTGTTCAGTTTAAGCAAAGCAGCTTCTCGAAACTTAAAACTTGTGCCACATTTGTGATTCAAAAAGAGGCAATTTTGCAGACTGTAATTTAGCATTTATTTTTCCCCATAAAAGTAAAAGTTAAATTGGTGGGGGAATCCTTGAGTCTGTTTAAGAAAGGGAAGCAAATGGGTCCCGAAAAGGGAGAAGAACGCGGCAATGAGCAAAAGCCAAAAGGGGAATGCGCGTGGATTGGGGCTGGTTGGCACCCATAAACACTACCAAGCACTCACTCTGCCGCTCCTATTGACGTTTGGCACCCTCCAACAAGCAACTACTATTAGTAAACCACAATCACCCACTCTGTCTTTAAGCATTTTCGGAATAACATTTTTTTTTTATCTAGTGAGCTCTGGGGTGCCTCCAAATAACTTTCTTAATGGACTCCTTGCACCTTGGATGAGAATGAACATTGAAGCTTTTAAGGATAACAAAATCAGTCATAGAGTTTACCATTGTGGCAGAAGAAATGGACCCTATAATGTGAACACTAGCAGATATAACAAAAATTAAATTAGCTGGAACATTTTCAAATATGATGTTAAAGAAATTTTTTCTTTCAGGAGAGGCTACTACCCCTGTAAGGTTGAACGTAGTTCCACCTCTAAACTTGAATAAGATTATTTATCATAGAAGATAAATGTGATATATTAAAAAAAAAGTTTTATCCATTCATCATCTTATATTGTTTATCTGTCATTTATAGTATAACGGAGTACATATATTGATACCACATTAGACTTTATTTTAGTGTAAAAGAAAGAAAATGCATTAAAAAAACTTTCAAGTTTGCCCTTTGGCAAAAATACGAGAATGGCGACGATAGATGAATAAGGTTGAATTTGACTGCAAGCCACGATTATCATGCAGGTGACAAGGATCCAAGTGTGCGTGGAATCTGGAATCATTTGTTTATATGCATGTATATGAAAGAAAACAATTTGTCAAAAACAGGATAGTGAACGTGATTGCATGGCATCCGTAACTACTTCTAATTAGAATTAGAAAGCAACCTTGCCAAATGCCTAACGGAGACGACTTTTTATTTTATTTTTGTATTTTTTTATGTGATGAGTGGCTAACAAAGACGACTGATAGTATGAGAATCGGACCAAACATCTTGACTTATATGTTCAGGACACATTAATTTAAGGTGTCCAACTTCTAAATTTTCTCCATTATTAGTCCATTAATCACAGGAAAACTTTTTAGCCCAGCCAATACAATTAAATCAATAAGACTTTTTCATTTGGAAAAAAAGAATTAGGTAAGTTCGTAGTGAAACTAATTAAAATTAGAATAGGCCAAAGACTTAGATTCAATTCTCATATAATATATATTTAAAGAGAAATGAATTTTTTTTAAGTATAACTAAGTCCTAAATTAAGAATTAATCTTATGATCGACTCAAGATGGATTACACTAAAGAATCTAATATTCTAATTAGGATGATTATGCAAAATTAAAACATGCATCAAGATTAAAAACCATCTACAGAATATATGACTTACTAACAAAATTTTTACACCGATGATAAAATTCATACGCACACATTCTTATGAAATATAAGTATGATTCGTTAAAAAAAAGTATGATCTTTAATAAATGAATCAATATAAGTGTAATTAAATCAGCAATTGGCATTCGATAAATTGATGAATTATTAGGACTAAAATGGTCAGCCTGGTATGAGATTGGGCTTTTGTAGGATATATAGCCACTTGATGACGCTTTTCGGCCTAATTTTCGGGTCAGTGGCAAACATAGATTACAACTTCTTAAAATAACAATCAGTTACAGGGCACATTGTTTCGTGGTATTATTAATTAGGTGTACTGAATGTGTTACACAATCACACTTGTTTCATTTAATTTAACTTTTAAATTTTAAGTCAGGTGTCTACGTGATATCTCGGCTGGCTATTGACGATTGCCACATGTCTAAAAATTAGCTTTTTTAGTTTGATATGTAAACTTAATGATTTATTATTATTTTAGCCTATCAATATAATCACTTACTAATATTTTGTAGTGTAATTTTGGTCCTTAAAAATATTTTTAATTTTTTTAATCATGTTGCATGTAAATTATTAATAAAATCATCACCATATTTCCTTATTTCCATTCCATACCTAATATTTTTCATTTTTTGTTGTTAACTCACCTTCATTAGTCTTAATGTATGTGTCTACATGATACCTCTAATCATGTCATGGTAAGAATGACATGTGACAATTGTTAGCTACTATTAAAACATGATTAATTTGTCACATTTTTTTATATATTCTTAGACTAATTTTTTTTCTTCAAAAATCAATTCATTGATGTCACACTTTCAAGAGTCAAAATGGATATTTGTTTGAAATTTGTAAAAAAAATCTAATGTATAAAAATGATAAATGTTAATTATTGGCTTTAAAATATTAGTTAAAAGACTAAAAAGTTTTTCTTTATTAAAATAAGCAAAACTATGCAATCTATAATTTTGTTACGCTCTTTTATAATTGTTAAGACGAATATTTTTTTCTTTTAATTTCTTAACCAACTAGTTAACAAGACATTAAAAAAATCTTGAATTTAATGCTTGTCAAGGATAACTGTAGCAGGAGATACGCTCCTTAAATAAACTAACCTACATTAATGAGTACCATTGTGGTTGGTATTGGTTACATTTTAAAAAGAATATTTTTAGATAATTATATCCTACTGTTACATATTTTTATTAAGATGAGAGATTTACTTAGATGAGTTATTTTTCATCCTCATTATTTATTTATTTATTTATTATATTTAATAGTTAATATTAATTATCTTTATAATTATTAAATTTTAACAAAATAAATAATGAAAATGAAAAACAATTCTAAAAGAAAATGAATCTACCTCTTTTATTAATTATCTATTTTTTTACTCTCTCCAATATTGATTATAAAAAGAGGAAAAATTACATTTACTAAAAAATAATTAAAAAATTAAATCACAAAAAAATTGTTACTTATGTTCGAGCCTAAAAAAAGTATTATAATAAGTATGAAATATGTTTTTATATTTTAATGACATTAATATACATTATTAATTTTTATATAAATACTTTCTTCATAAGCTACGAGAAAGTTCTATAAAATGATACAACATTAGGAAAAATATTCTCATATATATTGCACTCAATATTATTTAAGATTTTTAAAATCGGAATAATAGTTTGACTGACAAAGACTATATATGATTCAATATTTAATAATTTATTCATTGTTGAATTAGTAATAACTAAATAATATTTTTTCAATATAATATATTAAATAATACTCAATAAAAAGTAAAGAAATATTCATAAATTTATAATTTTAAAAATTAAACTTTATAAAATATAATAGCGAGAAAAAAAAAAGAAGATAAAAAAGCTAGTGCTAAATAATATCATTTGACCGTTATGTTTGCTCTAACGAGAAAATAGGCAGTTAAACACAAACAGTTATCCTTTGGGTAGGATAATTAACACAACCCAAATACGATAAAAAGAGAAGGCCTAAGTGATGCCAAATCCTCGGAGGCCCAAATAAACCCATCTAACTCTAAGGGAACAGAGCATTGTTAGACGCGTATGACATGAGAGAAAAAATATTTTAAGTAAAACAGTATAGCGCACATGTACTTGCAATTTTCTTTGATATTTGAGATTTTTATTATTATTTATCATTGACTATATACATTTGTTTTTCATTAAACTGTCGATAGTTTGTCTGTCTTAGATAATTAATATTATTGCTTAAAAATATTGGTGAAGACAGCAACACTCACATATTACGTCCTTTTAGTCACGAAAGAAAGAATTCTGACACGTGTTTCCTTCACACTTAAGAACATTTAAATTTCCCCCACCCACATGTGTGGTCCTTAAGTAACTTTTTTTCTCACTGATTTAATTATGCTAATGTACTTTGTTTTGGTGGGTTTATGCTTATGTACCTTGCCACCAGTGGCATTTCGACAATAGGAGTCCTATGCAAGCATAAATAGTATACATGTATTCTGTATGAAAAAAATCAATGTTACAAAGTGTGCAAAATATTAATTGGTAGTTGGTTCAAAGTAATGTATACTTTACTTTCTTTAAATAAGGTATGATATTTGAATTTTTCATATGGAAAAAATTTCTGGCAGATGAATCAGTCTAGTGATTTAAAATATGTATTGGTAATTATCTTCTCTCTCAATATCGCAAAATAAATTTATATAGCTACACATTCCTCAGCACTTACTCAGCAGGTGTGAAGAAAATTTCATTTTAAAAAAGTTGAGTTATCGTAAAGTGTACAACGAAATTAATCAAATTATGTGTCTGTCCTTTGTGATATCAAGTAGGGTCTTCACGTTCCACTAAAATTTATTATTTATGACAGCTATAACAACGAAAGGTTCCTTGATCTTTTTAATTTTTGGTGAAAAGGTTCTTTGATCTTGATGTAAGCTATCGTTATTAATTACTTATTAGTAAGCGCTTAATCAGTACTATCGTTATTCCTTTATCTTGATGTAAGCTATCGTTATTACTTGAGTAGCTAATAGTTAAGATATTTTGATTGGGATATGCACAAGATTATTGAATATAAGTCAATCTTTCACTTTAAGTCTGACACAAAAACATGAATATCTTATTTTTAACCGTCGTGTTACTTATGCATCAGAATCTTTTATTTTATAAGTTTTTTTTATTGTCCTTTTTACAAAAGGTACTTATATTCCAACATGCAAGATCAGATAATCCATCTTAACCATGTTTACCTTGACCCAGGTCAATTCCAAGCTTTAGTAAATAGAACACTTTTAATTTTGACTAAATTAATAAAACAGGTAAAAATCTGCTCACGTGTTCGAGGGTGGGGTATGCGATATTATCTTCACATGATATAAAATCTTCACTATTGCCAACTCCTGCTTTTAAGTTTATACAATTGTACCAGTCGTAGTTGAAATACCTGTATATTAGTCCAATGTGTTTAGGTCAAATGGGTACCTTTTCTTATTAAACTTTTACTGACCAACGGAACAATAATTTCAATAACTGTTTGGATTAATATTCACTAAAAAAGAGAGTATATTTTACTTATGATTGATTGTTTGGTTACTATTCATCAGTATATATTTTTTCTAATAAAAATTAAAATGTTACACTATAATCTTAATGAATTACAATAACAATAAATTATACTAAAAAAATTACTCATTAGATAATACTTTTAACATAAATCCACAATGTCTAAGCTAAATGGTTCAATCTCTATTAGATAAAGTTTTTTTAAATAGGCAAATAATTAAAATTAAAGAAGCACAAGAAGTGCCAGAGTACATAATTTTGTTTACATAGGTTGTGGCATCTGCATAAGCCAAGGTTCCACTCTATTAGATAAAGTTTATTTCAATGAAGTCAAGACTATAAAAACTTGCTGCTTAAAGTCGAAATAGGCTTCTCATCAATTATAATAACTATTTGTAGAAGCTCCTTAATAATGATGTTGGATGAGAAATATACCATTAGAGATTAGAAGTTCCACACCAAGAAAATGACTCGAGGCCATAAAATCCTTGAGTGAAAATTTTTAAATCTTAAGCAAGAACATGTGAAACTTTTATATATATATATATATATATAATTAAGTAAAACCATTTATTGTGAGAAACAAATCATCAATGTACACAAGAACAAAAAAGAAGAAGTAATACTGTCTTCCTTATAGATGAATGTAAATGTGTTAAATATAAATTATTAGAAATATATAAGGAATATTCTAACCTGTTTACAAAAGTTTTATAAGGTTACATCAAAAGGATAAATTTAGATAGACTGTATGATCAATTCACCAATCATAAAAAGACATTGACTTTAATTTAGTTGTTTTGATCTTAAATCCTGTTCTCGATTTGACTATTATCAACTCCAAAACATTGGGACACCCTGAATTTCGTTATGCTTAATCTAATTAGACAATACTACAACGTGCCAAAAAGAGATGACAAAATAGGATGTAACTTTTTCCTTCTTAAAAGAGAACTAAACTAGATACAATGAGCAAAAATATCATTAGACAAGCCCCTAGAAAAATAAGCCATGCAAAAACTGCATTCCAAATCTAATTTTGTCACCGAGCAAGATATAATAACGTGAAGAGTATCCTCCTCAAATGAAAAACGAAACACGTAAACAAGACATGTTTTGCACTTGAGACAAAGCTTGTTTATTGCACAATTTAACTCTAGAGGCAACCTATCCAAAATAAAGCACTTGAGAGGAGCAAAACTCTCCAAAAAGTAAAGGAAAAAGCAAACTCTCCCTGATCAACAATCTTGATTTGTATAGAAAATTGTAAGTTAATTTAATTGAAAAGGACTAGAAGAATCCACCTTCTATACCCATTGGTCGGATGAGGAACTTGTTTTTTATTTTTATTTTTTAAAAAAAGGCAAAATAAATTTCATTATAATAAATGTCAAGACAACAAGCTGTAACCAAGACATATTTAAAGCAATTACATAAAGATACGATGTGTGGTAATAACACCAACCATTTAATCCCCGATAGCATTACAGCAGCAGACCATTAATGATTGATCAAGGAACTTGGTTTATTACTGAAAATTAGAGATTGATGATGTGTAATCTCATGGGTTAAAAAGGTCAAGACACTAATTGTTCAAATATCACAATGGGATGATTTACCCGCAATACATACCAAGAACTTATCCCTTAATTAATGATAGGAAACAACCCAAAATTAATGCAAGGAGATTATTACTCGTACTAGACTTGGAATCCTAAAAGAACAATAATGCACTTTGAATGCTCTAATCATAATTCACAATCTAGAAGTATCTTATGGTCAGAACAACTCTTGCATTCACTCCCTCAAAGCGAACCCCTTCTTTACTCTCACAACCGTAACTTCACGTGGCAAATGTTCACTTGATCACTATTCACCATCCATTGCCATCAATACGTGAAAAAGTTAAGACACGCGTCGTGCATCCATCAACTCTCCCCCACAAGTGTCGTTCATCCAACCGAACATAATTACGTACTCCAACCCAATCACTTCATATTTTTCCCTTACCCTTACTACAGAATAACGATTTTGATTACACTTTTTTGGGAGAGCCGTCAGCCCAAGCAACCACTAAAGTTTTTCTCATTTCTGTTCATTAGAAAAGGCGACTTTTCAAAACAAGACAGCAAGCGAAAGTGTGAAACAATACAACGTTGGATCGAGCAGAGACATGGTTTGCTTCTGTTTTCTGGTGGATCAGAGGAGAAAGGTGCGGCGGAGCAAGCCGGCGGCGGGGACGTGCTCGCGGTGCGGCGGCGGAGCCAGCGTGGCTGATATGATGATACAGACCAGATTTTGCTACGTTCCCTTTTACTCCAAATCGTGGAAAGCTATTATTTGCACATTTTGTGGAGCCACTCTCAAATCTTACAGATGAGCACCATGATTCTATATAGTTTCTAATTCTAATTTTCGTATGTTTCCTTCTCTGCCCTCTTATTATTATGAAAATTTTCAATGTATCATAATATATATACGCATATTAAGATTCTAGTAAGCAGGGATTTACGTTTTTAATGTTTATCGGTTTTATGTTCTTGTGCTGACTCCTGGATATATAGATACATGCTTATAATGTATATTTAACTCTTTCTTCTTTGTTTTTTCTTTAAATTTCATTTTAGGGTACTTTATATTGAATTCTTCTCCTTTCAAAATATTGAATTCTTCTGTTCTATTTTCTCGTGTGTTCTGCTTGCTTCCTTTTTGTGTTAAAGCCTGCAATAAGTTAGATGCTTGTTTAATTAATGTATCAAGCCGTACGAGAAATTTTTACGTGTTTCACGTATATATTTAAAAGCTTAAATATGATGTGTACTTTCAAATATAGAACTTTTTAATTTTTAGTACTTCGAATTTTTTTTTATCTTTACCGTATTTATTGTCACCTATCTTGGTTATGATGGCAAATCGAAATTCACTTAATTATATGTTAATTTTTTTTATAGCCTAACATGATTTATTGGATTAAAAATAAAGTAACTATATTTTATAAATGCGATATATTTTTTAATGGCAAGTCATACTATAAGAACCAAATTAAGACATGCAGGAGGTAATGAAATTGTAGAAATAATTAAAAAAAATGATTTTTTTGGAGATTGAAAATAAAAAACACTATGTTTATATGAACTTTTCAACATATTTAAACAAAAAGAAGAAACAAAGAACTTAATTATTTTTCACTGTTTAGTGTTTATCGCACAGTGTGTAGTAACGTGTGTTGATTCGAGTGGAAGGCATATGATTTTATCCGAAAATTCATGTATATAAAAAGAAATTAAGAGGATTTGCCTCTGGTTTAGCATTTGACCGACTTGCAATGAAAAAATTATTATTTCTCACTTTTAATAACATGTATAATGTGTCCATCAAAAGAACATGCATAATGTTATAACTAAAATGACATATTTAATAATATTTTCTCAATTACTGAACACCTAATGCTTTTCCAAAATTTCAAATATCTGTTTTTCTAGAGTTTAATATATAATCAGCTTTGGTGTGAGTATTAAGACAATTATTATAAAAATAATAAACTTATTATTTGATAATTTATGATTGAATAATAAAAAAAGTATATTCTTGATGTATATTTGGAGGAGAACATAAAGGAAATAATTGTTTTCCTTGTTAGAAAAAAATGTAAAAAGACTAAAAAAAAATTATTGGATTGTCTATGTTTTGTTGTTGTCAGGAAAATGAAGGTACATAAAATTTTCTGGCTATCATCTTTTTTTTTTTTTTATGAAACGCTATCACGTCACTTTCTTTCTCGCTTGTTATTTAAATTCTGATATAAAACTTTTATTGGTCCCATGTTTAGGGGGATTGTTTTCGCGGACAATTAATTTTGCAGATGAGTTTTTATTGAGTTGACAGGCAGCAATCTATCTTTTCACTAATAAAATAATATAAATTAAGTATTCCAATTACAATATGGTAAATAATATACAACTAATTTTCTGAAGTAGTGTAATTGGGGAAAAAAATCTTATTTACACAAATATTATAATTATTAATTGAATTTTTTTTTATGAAAATGCAAACAAACAGGCTAATTTCCTAATTTCTACTTGCTCACTAATTACTGGGCTTACTTAGGTAGAGAACTTGGGCTCACAATGGCCTTTTTCCATTCACGACTCGTGGGCTAAACCCAAATTGACATACACTTTCAACTCTTGAAAAAAATGTTTGGTTTTGCCTCCAATGCTAACTGTTTGTTTAGCTTCTTTAAAATACATAGTTTTTTTTTTTTACAGAAAAAACTTTAAAAATTTAAAACTTTTTTCTTCAATATTGTTGGGGAAGATAGTATTTTATTTGTTTTATAAAATATCTCTTCGATTGAAATTAAAATCATTATATTCAATAAAAACAAATTTTTAAAATGATTAAGAAACAAAATGTCAATAGTATAATCAATTTTAAATAAAAAATTATTTTCATTATATTTGATTGTTTTCTGTAAACTATTTCCTTTTAATTTAAATTAGAAAATGACGAATTGAATCATCTGTGAAGGCATCTAGCACATGGCGAGATAGCGGTGATCCTTTTCAAAGCCCAGTAGCACGCTAACGCTAACCTTACCATTTTATCAATATTTTCTTCTTCTTAAATACATTTTTGTTTTTTTTTAATTTAATATTTTTTCATTTTAGTTCTTAAAAAAATTGTTTTTTATAAAATAATTTAGATAATACTTTGAATAATAAAAAATACTTTAAATAATAAAAATATTATTTAAAGCATTTTAAAAACAAAAAATAACAATATAATTAACTCTTTTTTCGGATGATATATAACACAGTTTTGAACATAAAAAAAAGGATGAAAAATAAAATAATTATACTTTATAAAAATTAAAAAAAAAATTAGAGACTAAAGATATATTTCAGTTTTGTTTTAAATTATCATTTTATCAATATCGTGTTGCTGAAAAATGTCCCCGTATGGTATATATATTAAACTTAATACATTGTACTTATAAGTTATATATCGTTTGTATACATATTAAGAAGCCATAATCTTGTTTTACAGATATGAATTTTGATCTTTTTCATAAAATGATTGATAAATTTATATCTTTCTATCTTCCTAGTATTTTCTCTTGTTAAACTTGATTATGGTAAAATAAAAAATAATCGTGTTAGCAAAAGCGAAGAGAAAAAAGGCACTAATAGTTGACAAGACCAGGAGCTATTGTTGCCTTCAAATTTGAAGGCAAAAAGGATTCTGAAGGCATAGAAAGGAAGAGAAACAATCACATCAGTAACAGGAAGGCGTGGTGGTCACGTACACTTCTTCCGCTTCCTTTCTCAAAATTAATTAATATTAACATTCAACCACAAAAAAAGTGTTTCGGCTTACTATTTTGAACCCACAATTTGGTTTGCACGACTTGGGATTCTTTTTCTTTTTATAACTTTTGTTGATTGTAAGATAAAAAAATATTATTTAGTACATGTGAAAAATATCAACATATAAACAACATTAAGACTGTAAACAAAAGTGTCAATCATGTATAAATAAAACTTTTTTATATGTATTATCGTAAGCGAGTTAGTATCTGTATATATAAGATAAATGTTTATAGTTATGTGATTAAATTTTATATTAAAGGAATATTTTTCTTATATATAAATTAGATTAAAATTAAAATTTATGATAAAAATATTTTAATATATAAATTATGTTTTAGATTTATGATAAATAATTTAAATTGTAATATAAGATTATTTAACTATTGTTTTTTTATTTAAAAAAACATTATCAAATTTTTTATTTAGAAATAAAAATTGTGAAGGACACACCAGGCACGTGTTTGAGAATTAATTCTAAAATCATGAATTGAATTGTATTGTATTATCTTTAAAGTTAAATAATTATGCACGTAAAATTATTTTGTACTATCGTTATCTCAAATTATTATATGATTTTTAAGATATATCTCATAAAAGTTAATAAATTTTATCATATATATTATGATTAGATAATTGTAAAACTATTTTATACTTACTAGTTGTTATGTACTAGTCATTATAGTCAATAAATTTTATCGGATATATTATGATTAAATAATTGTAAAATTATTTATACTATATTACATTACTCATATTTTCTTATCTTTATTAGTCAAAGTTATGAACTAGTCATTATAAAATTATAAAACTAGTCATTATGAGTCATAAATATGCAATCTTGTATCCTTCTCACATCTCATCAAATTGTGCAATCTTCTTCTCTTACGTTTCAATCATTCATATGGATCCAAACATTGATTTTGATACACATTAAAAATAAACCATAGATGAAATACTAGAGAGTAATATCGAAGAAGAAATCATGAGACTCGCACTCGAGAGACTACAAGTTGACAACTTTTCAAAAAGAATAAACGTTCATTCTTCAGGCGCATACTTATCATCTTCGGACACAACAACGCCATTGGCCCATCCCATAAGACAAAAGGAAAAGCAAAGGAAAATGAGTTACAGCCTCAACCTCTTCTAGCAATGTTGATTTGTCTAGCATGGAAAATGCTATCAAAGAAAAAAAATGCTCTCAAAGAAAAAATAGTTGAGGCAAAGGAGATAAATAACATGCATGTGGTATGAAATTCTCATAAGGACATATTTATTATGAACGAGAGTAAACTTAAATGTCATGAATTATGTCATAACTTTATTATGAGCAAGTTAGAAAAATAGTCAAATTTGTAATTTAATTTAAATTTTATGTATCAGTTGTTATGTACTGGCTGTTATGAAACAAAATAAAGTTATGAAAACAACCGTTATGCATCATTTTATATAATTGTGCAATATTTTTTTTTTGTGTGCGTAGAAATTTAAAATTTCATTCTAAAATTAATTTAGATTAAATATGAACTGGACTATGCCATTGTGGCTAATGTGAGAAGTTACTCATCCAACGAAAACAATTCTATATCTTAGGATACCGAATATATAGTACGGGTTTGGAATTGTGGATGTTAGTTCTTTCTTGTAAAATCATAAAACCAAAATTTTAGATAAAAGCGACCTCGATGATTTTGTTTACTTAATCCAAAAGTTGACTAGAAAAACCACGGAAGGTCAAGTTTCAAATGGCTAATATGGAATTCGGATGAAGTAATTTTGTCAAAGACAGTTACTTCATAGGTCATTCTTAATGGGATTGTTATTCTTACCAAGATCTTTATTTTACACAAGACAATTTTTTTTCTTTAAAAAAAAGTTTAATAGTTTTTTTTATTACTTTTTAGTTGTCAATTATTATATATACTAAAATTGTTAATTTTTATAATATTTACTTAAAAAAATACTTAAAATAAATTTTAATTAGTTAACACTATAAAAATGTCTACATTAACAGTTTCTCAAAATCAAATTCTAAATTAAATCATCCACAATTAATTAAATACAGCATAAAAGTATGTCCAAGAATTTCCCCATTCATATTCATAATTTCTTACACCTAGGATGGATGAATGTCACTGCAAAATTACTAGTTTGCTGACATTGCTGTTAGATAATGAGTGTGACTAGATTTTTCGTTAGAACGAGACAAGTTTTGTTGACAGAGATATTCGCAAATTTTCAAAATTAAAATAAAACACAAGATATGTATAGTGAAAACAAAATTGTAAAATAATAGTAATTTTATTCTCAAGAAACCTTTTTAGCCATGGTGAAAAGCTAACTCAACTGTGTTCAGATTCAGAGTTTGTTTGATAAGTGTTATGAACCCCTGACCCTTCTGTAGCTTGAAGCCGCGTTAAAAGCGGGTCCCATTTTATTGCTGAACCCAGCGCAACAACCATTTTCTTCCGAGCCAGGTTCTTTTGTTTTTTTAGATGATTCTTTTGTTTTTCTTCTCCCCTTTAGGCTTAAAAACTAGTATATTACTACTATATATCATGTAATATATAATATATAATACAATAGAACATTTTTAGTTGTAAGCCTTAATTCCTAGTACTTTGGTTGCAAAGATTCTGAGTTTAGAAAACTCAGAATCTTCAAGTAACAGCTGGTTCTATGGGAGTTTCAACTTTCAACTTTCAAGTTTGAAGACTTCAAGTTTTGTTAACACTTTTTTTCAATTTTTAATTTTCTCTTTGTGGGGTCCACTCTTTCCCACTGTAAATGACAGCCTAATCAACAGCCTGGAAAAGGTGTTTGCTTGCATTAAGGCCACACTAAAAAGCTAAACTTCATGGGATTTCAGTAATGGGGTTCACGTAATCTAAATTGGGTCTCATTTTGTTTCTCTCTTTGAACCGTGCTAATCACTTTTGCAGAAGCATGTTATTCACGACCAAAAGGGTAAGTACACAATATAATTCCCTATCAAGACCCTTGTTTGTGAGTTTGTGTTGTGTCATGTCTCGTGAGTTGTTATGTTAGAATTACAATGATGGTATTTTGTCTGTTGCATGTAACGGAAATGTCTGGTTTTGTGTATAGAGGTTGATAGATCCGAGGTTTTTGCAGGTTTTTCTGTGGCTTGGGATTGAAAGTTAAGAGCTTTAGATTAAAGAGTTCAAAGGTTTAAAGGGTAGTGCTTAGTGCATACAATTGTTTTGTGGATTGGTGAAGACTTGGGGAACTACAATGGTGATGATGAAGCTTGTAAAGTGGGTTTCCTTTGTTTTGGTTCTTTATTTGTTTTCGGTGAATGGTTCATTTGCCACATTCACTCCTCGTGACAATTATCTAATTGCATGTGGTTCCTCCCAAAGCATAACTTTCCAAGACCGCACTTTTGTTCCTGATTCACAACATTCTTCACCAGTGTTGAAAACTGGTAATTCCGTTGTTGCCAGTTCCAATTCTAGTGTCCCTTCCCCAGTATACCAATCGGCTAGGATTTTTACTGAGAAAGCTTCTTATAGGTTTCAGGTTGAGGAAGGTAGGCACTGGCTTAGGCTATATTTTTCTCCTCTTCCCAACTCTGCCCATAATTTGACTGCTGCTGTTATAACAGTGGTCACCGATGATTTTGTTCTATTGTGCAACTTCTCCTTTAGGAACTACAATGGTTCTTATATGTTTAGGGAGTATGCCATCAATATTACATCTGATACCTTGACTGTTACCTTCATTCCTTCAAATGGTTCAGTTGCTTTTGTCAATGCAATTGAAGTTGTGTCAATGCCAAATGACTTGTTTGTTGATCAGGCATTGGCCCTTAACCCAACTGCACCATTCAGTGGCCTTTCTGAGCTTGCTTTTGAGACTGCTTATCGCTTAAACGTAGGAGGCCCCTTTCTCACTCCCCAAAATGACACCTTAGGAAGGACTTGGGAGAATGATCAGAAATACCTCCATGTGAATAGTTCAGTCATTAAGGTGTCTGTTAACCCTTCCAGTATTAAGTATCCAGCAGGTGTTACATCTGAGACGGCACCGAATTGGGTCTATGCCACTTCTGAAGCAATGGGGGATGCAAATGTACCAGACTCAAATTTCAACATCACTTGGGTCTTTCCTCTGGATCCAAACTTCTCCTATTTCATCCGGGTGCACTTTTGTGATATTATTAGCAAGTCTCTCAACACTTTAGTGTTCAATTTGTTCATAAACACTGACATAGCTCTTGGAAACCTTGACCTCTCATCCATAACTAATGACTTGGCTGTGCCTTACTATAAGGACTTTGTTTCCAATGCCTCAGCAGACTCCAACATTTTGACAGTGAGTGTTGGTCCTGATTCAATGGCAGATATCACAAATGCCACTATGAATGGACTTGAGGTTATGAAGATCAGCAATGCATTCAAGAGCTTGGATGGACTTTCTTCAGTTGAGAGTTTCCTTCCCCGCTCACCGTCAAGCAAAAGCAAGATGGGAATAATTGTTGGTTCTTCTATTGGAGCTGTGGCTGCCATTGCTTTAGCTTGTTTGTGTTATTGCTGCCTTGTGAGATACAAATCAAAGTCTACTCAACAGGGCCATTCTTGGCTGCCTTTACCCTTGTATGGAAACTCTCAGACCATGACAAAAATGTCAACAACTTCACAGAAGAGTGCAACTGCAAGCATCATTTCTTTAGCTTCTTCAAATCTCGGACGGTTGTTCACCTTCCAAGAGATCCTTGATGCAACCAACAAATTTGATGAGAAGCTGCTTCTTGGTGTTGGTGGTTTTGGCAGGGTTTATAAAGGGACTCTTGAAGATGGGACCAATGTGGCTGTAAAAAGGGGGAACCCAAGATCAGAACAAGGTCTTGCTGAATTCCGAACAGAAATTGAGATGTTATCCAAGCTTCGCCATCGCCATCTCGTGTCCCTCATTGGCTATTGTGACGAGAGATCCGAAATGATTCTTGTCTATGAGTACATGGCTAATGGACCTCTCAGGAGTCATTTGTATGGAACTGACCTGCCACCTCTATCATGGAAGCAGCGGCTTGAAATTTGCATTGGAGCAGCAAGAGGTCTTCATTATCTCCACACAGGAGCATCTCAAAGCATAATTCACCGCGATGTGAAGACAACTAACATCCTCTTAGATGATAACTTTGTTGCTAAGGTTGCTGACTTTGGCCTCTCCAAAACTGGTCCTGCTCTTGATCAGACTCATGTGAGCACTGCTGTTAAAGGTAGTTTTGGTTATCTTGATCCTGAATACTTCAGAAGGCAACAGCTTACAGAGAAATCAGATGTTTATTCATTTGGAGTAGTTTTGATGGAAGTTTTATGCACAAGACCAGCCTTGAACCCTGTCCTTCCAAGGGAGCAGGTTAACATAGCTGAGTGGGCAATGAGTTGGCAGAAGAAAGGAATGCTTGATCAAATCATGGATCAGCATCTGGTGGGGAAAGTCAATCCTGCTTCTCTTAAGAAGTTTGGGGAGACAGCTGAGAAGTGCTTGGCTGAGTATGGAGTGGATCGGCCGTCTATGGGCGACGTCTTGTGGAATCTTGAATATGCTTTGCAGCTTCAGGAGACCTCATCAGCACTCATGGAACCTGAAGATAACAGCACAAACCACATTACTGGAATTCAGTTAACACGTCTCGAGCCTTTTGATAACAGTGTTAATATGGTTGATGGGGGAAACTTTTTCACAGATGATGATGATGCAGAAGATGCTGCCACAAGTGCAGTGTTTTCGCAGTTGGTAAATCCTCGTGGCAGATGAGTTCTTCTTCCGATGTGTCCTTGATTTTGGCCATGGACCATTAAGTACAATGGCTGTCCTGGCCTTGGACTCATTAAGAAGTTCTGATTTGATGAATGAATGTTATTTTCCATTTCGTTAATGATTTTGTAATTCTTTTTTTTTTTTGTCTAAAAGCAAGTTACAATGTCATGATATTTAAGTGGTACAGATGGGTGCCAATTAGCTGGTTAGGAATTGTATGTAAAGTATCTGTAAGGTTCTGTTGTACTTTTTATAAGTCAAGCAGGAGTTCAGCTCCAATAGTTGTTCACAAGTTACAATAAAAAAGTCTTTTAGAAAATGTATATGCAACTGGTAAAGTACTGCTTCTGATAAGTTTTATTTTCCCGTTTCTGGTAAATCTCAAAAATCTGTTCTTTATGTCTGCCAAATAAATTTTTTTAAAGACTATTTATTATGTAGTACAATTGTACAAAACACTAAATTTGTTGCCACTGATTACAACACTCAAATATTGAGTTACAACTTCCAATCACTATAGGAGAATAATGGAAACAGTCAAATTTATCTTCTGCAAACTATACCATTTCCACTGTTGGCACCACCAGAGCAATCCATCATACCATATTCCATCACTGAATCTTCCTTCCTCCAAAGATTTATCATGAGAGAATATACAAGCACCACAGTCTGCAGAAATAAGTGATGTTGTTCTATATTTGTCTTCCCCTCCAACCACTGGCATTGCCACACCTGGCTTTGCTGGATTCTGAAAATCTGGCTGATAAGTCCTGCCAAGAACTCCTTCAATTGGAGGACAAACCATAGAATTTGAACTGCACCTCCAAGCGCGCATAACAATCATTATCAAGGATTTGATAGTTGTGTATTCTACTGTCCTCCTTAGTGACAGGCATAACATTGACATATATATCTACAACTTCTGGGAGGGTAACCATAATGTTGATTTTCCTTGCATTACCATGTAGAGAGGTGTCCTTCTTGGATGGCAAGTTCCTCTCCATCATAAGAGAGCTTCAACTGGTCAACTTCTTCATCCCAAATTGCTGATGGGGTGGCCTCAACAGAAAAATTGTGGGAATCAAAGAGGATTCCCAATAATGCTTGAATCCAAGTTATAAATCCCTTGGTCTTTGCTGGCCTAAGGCCAATAAAACGACCATTGATTTCGAGGTGGGCATCAGATACTAAGCTTAATTCTTAAATGCTCGTCGCACCTTCTATGGAAGTAGAAACAATATCTTCTGTACCAACAAAGTGATTGTCCGGGGCCATTGCAGTTTGGTTTACGATCTGTTGTTATCAAATATAGAATGAAGACGTGTTGTAGTTATAATTACACAGCATGGTAACCAAAAGAATGTGCCGAGTCAAGAATTTTGACTTAAAGAACATGCAGTTTATGATATCCGAAGTCATGTCACATAACATAAAAATGATCTTACAGATAGCAGACTTAGGCTTTTGGGTTAGTTGGTGACTTTGAAGGGCACTCAGCAGGGCATTGTATTTTCTTGAGAAACCATGGACTCCTACGGTTGGTGCAGGTTTGAGTTTCTGCATTAGTATGCATTACAAAGAGTGCAAATAACATTACAAATATTAAGTCATTGCTGCTTGAGACAGCCATGACTTTCATCTTTCATAGATAGGGAGATCAATGTGGCCTCACCTTATATGCTAATAGAAAACTTAGCAAGTGGTCATTTTTGTACTACTTTTAACATTTGGTAAACACTTAGTTGTATAGCCCAATTCCACGAACGTGACTGGGGTGAGTCCTTGAATTATTTGTGGCATCTTTTAAATTTCCAAAACTAGTATTGCATTATAGTAAGAGCAAATGGTAGTTGACCTTAAGATTTCCGGTCATGACAAAAAGCTTCACGAGAAGCTTATATTGAGAGGGGTTTATTGTGTGTGTGTGTGCGCCACAATGTTTGTGTTTGTAACAAAAAGTATAGTGTTAGAGATAATGCAACTAGTAAGTAAGCTTTAAAAAGGTTAAGGATATCCCATTGGACTTTAAAAAGGTTAAATCTCGCATGCAAACTGAAAAGGGAATCTTTCTTTGACCATACAAAATAGGAGGCATTTGGTTCCGGATTTCCTATAGTCACTAATTGCACACATTCACGCTGTCAATAACTTGAAATTGTCCGGTTAACACCTAGCCTCTATTCCTGATATTTTAACCATTTAATTATAAGGAAGATCGAACTCTTCACTTAATCCTCACAATTCTGTCTTTTAGAGGATACGTGTTTTTTTTATTATCCAAAAGAATCAAACTTAACCAGGAATTTAACAATTCACTCACACGATAGCGGATAAGTATTTTACACAAGAAGTAATCTTGTTTAAGCGAGGAAAATAAAGTTGTGGATTGGCTCAAAATCTAGGTAGGTTGGGCCGTTTTCCTTTCCTTTCAAGATCTAATTTCCATATTGTCCCTGTCCCATCAACCATTTTGACTTGTGTTCTTTGGATCAAAAAATAAAAAACAAAGCTTTTTTTTTCCAGTTTGGAGTATAGTTTTATAGTTATATAGACAACACAATTTAGAGAATACTTTAAGTGTCCAACCCAAAAAGATTCAGAATCTGTAAGACAAATTTTCGATTTCGGGTGTTTAATTATGGCTTTTTAGTAAGATGCTTAATTCATCTAATAGAAAAACTAAGCAAATTGAGCCATCTAAAACAATGCGAAAGTTGCAAGAAGCTGCCCAATTCTACCAAGTTGTTACACGCGTGCGAGGATTTACTGATCAGACCTTGATTGAGTAATGGATGGGAAATGTTTAAGCATTAACAACGACAACAAAATAAGAATTATGATACATATTGATGTTATGTACTGTCTACTTTCCACAGGAAAAAAGTTTGCATAGGAAATATATAAAACTATAAATAAATATATAAAACAGTCTTCGCCGAAATATTCTATTTTATTTATGCATTACAGGTTGTAAGTCTGCTGTCCCTTGCCGTTTCTTTTTAAGACCAAGTATTTTTCATTTAATTTGGTCAATTTTTTTATCCATATAAATTAAATATGATACAAGAATTTACAACACTTACACACATTATTCAACTGAACTAGGTTCTTTTGATTTTTGTTCAATACATCAATCAACTAACTAGAAAGATTAGAAGAAAAAGTATATAGAAAAAAATAGTTCAGATTGATTCTATCTGAAAATCCCCAAAATTTCATCTTAATATGCCCCAACTGTATCTTATAATTGCAAACAACATGTCTCTACTAAGGATACGAGTTTACTAGATTTGGAATCTTGTTCCTAATACTTTGATAACTCACAATGTTGTCGAGAAAGTATAATTTATGATAAATAAAACCTAACATAATATGACTTGGTAAGAATGTAAACGTGTCAGATTGATCGCATAAAAAAAATGCGTCAGATTGATTCAATTTTTAGAAAAATAAAATAAAATAAAAGGTATAGATATAGAATTTCCAACGTTTCAGAATGAAAATAATCAGACATTAGAATCTATCCATAACTCGTCAATAGCCAAAAGACATAATATTCACATCTTCTGAATATTAAGGTAGTAAATACACTTCCAAAATATTAGGAGTGTTTGTTATGTGAATTTGTTTAACTTTTTATTCTATTTTATCAAAAAGTCATTTAAACTAAATATAAAAATTGTATGGAATCTGATTTGAATTTAATATATTAAATTCTGAACCAAATCAAATCATTTTTCTGATTTGATTTGGGTCAATTTTTGTAGTTTGTACTACACTAAAGCAAAGTATATTTTTTGCCACATTCCAAAAATATTACCAAAACATGAATAAATATTATTAAAATATTTTTACTATTGAATATTGTATATACCTCATGTTATTAAAGGTTTTTTGCAATATTTTTCCATACTAATAACATTTATGAAAATGTTACTAAATGTTTTTAGCAACAATTTTTTCATACTAATAACATCATTTCTAAAAATGTTACTAAAAGATTTTAACAATATTTTTTCAATACATAGGCAATATTTTTAAAATGTTGTTAAAGACTTTTACCAATATTTTTTCAATACATACACAACATTTTAAAAATGTTGCTATTATATATGTTTTGTAACATTTAACAAATGTCACTAATCTGCTTTTTTTAAATAAATATAATGTCAATTTTGTAATATTTTAAAATTTTACACTTCGATAAGTGTACGAAGTGTTTGATATCATCGTTATTATTAAAGAATCTATTGTAAATTGCCAAAATGGATAGAGTATTGAGCAAGTGAAACTAATAAAAGAGAAAAAATATTACACCCAACAATAAGTAATAAGATAAAGTGATAAATGTATTTTATTCTTGGTACCATGTTCATGGATCTCTCAAGAACAGTTTTGTATAAACCCTACAAATATCATGTTGAATTGCAATACAAGTCCCCTGATGATATTTTAGCTCACTTTACTATGGATAAAACACGATACAATATAAACATAAGCAACATACCACGTGAACATTCTTGTTGATTAAAGTGAACAAACCTATTAAGAATCATCAAAACCAAAATGAAAGATGTCATAAATCATATTTCCCATGAATAAAAAGTATCATAAGACAACAAAGTACATAACTTACCTTTCATTTAATGCATTAGAATGTAATTTCTCATTTTTTGCATTGAGTTTAACCGCTTTATCAAAATAAGGCTTCTTCTCCTTATTCAATTGTCATAAACAAAGATTCAATCAACATTAAACTACTTAAAAGTGAAAATATGACTTGAACTTACTTCATTAGTCATGGACATCCATGCTTTATCAGCCGCTTTATCAACCTATGTTTTTTTCAAAATAAATGCTAATTAATAAATGACTAAATAAAATCTAAAGTTATCAATTTAATCAATGTCACTCACCCTTTCAACATTGTCTGAATCAGGATTTCCTTCATTATAACTTTTTTTTAAAAATCTTTTCCTATAATAAAGATTATATATTACTCACTAAAACAATAAAACAATAGAAATATAATTTAGATTATATATTTAAAGCCATCACTAGTTTTTTTTTTTCATACAATCACTTAAAAATTTAGGCAAGTGCAGAACCTTTTGGCATTTTTCGGCAACAGTGAAGCCCACTTGCACGTTAAGATGTCCCCACTTGTTTGTCAGAAAATAGTTTCACAAACTTCGAATTTATGATTCTCTTGTTTATATAGAGATTCCTGTGAGAATATTTGACTATCTGACTATGGTAAAAAGATAAAAACAATAAATCGAAATCATACCATTGCATATGCATGCTAAATATTATAAATTAGTTAGTAATTCACATGACTACTTAAAATAGTTATATGTATTTTTTTTACTTGTAAAAAATGTTTGTGTCTCTGTATGTATAATATGCTGATTTTAAGTTTAAATAATCTACTTGTCTAAAAATAGAGAATATTTTTAGGTTCAGTTTATTTATTCATATATATTACTTATTTTTAACCCATTAATATTATATTTGTATTCTGGCAACGTGAAGGTGACCTCTTAATAAAAATAAAATCTTGAAGGTCACAATCACAAGCATCACCAAAAAGAGGACCATAAGAACTGAATGAGAGCACTATAAAAATAGTTTTTCTAAAATCAGAGCACTATTGCTTGACTTTAGATTCTCATATGGAAGAACCAAAATGGTTTATTTTAAAAAATAGGGAGACTAAATGCTTTGATTTAAAAATAAGAAGATCAAAATCCCAAATTTAAAACTATAGGGGATTATAATTACAATTTACCCTAAAAAGAATTAGTTTAATTCCATGTAGTATACCAACTCACACGGAGGCAATAATTTCTAAGCAAATTGGTTGGTGGCATTTTCTTGGTGACAAGAAAACCACATGGTCAAGACAAGCAACGTATCAGATGCTATGTTACTAACAAAGATGCTATGTATTAGAACACAGCTAAACTAAGGGGCAAAATTTGATCACTAAGGCTTATACAAATGCTTTCATTGCAGATTTTTGTTAGAGACAAAGAGAAAGAAACACCAACAAAGTAAGGAAGAAGTATGAATATCAATGGAATGCCAAAAAAGGCTTCAAGTAGTGTGGCCAAATGGCAGTACCTCTTCTTCCGTCACAACCAAAATATTGAATAACTTGAATCCTATATGCCAAGCTACCCAACAATTAACTCTCAAGAGGAAGTTTGTGATCACACACAAGCATAGCAAATCAATACCTGGAAAGTTAATTTCTGTTCAGAATTATAGTGGAACAGAGGTGGATCCTGGTAAGTACCCCTTTTACTATACACACTAACATTGGTTTCCACCTACAAGCTCTTGCAACCACGCTCAAAATCGAAAATAATTATAACTTTTATTCCAAAAGTTCATCTTAGTATTCTCAAATTACATAATTAAAAGCAGAACAGTACATTCTGCACCTGCCCCCCTCCCTTGCAACAATAAATATTAATAAATGATACATAGCAAAACTCTGAAACACAAAATGTGGCAAGCAGAGAGAGGAGAATTAGGAGTTCAAACAGATTGTTACCTGCAGTAATGATAATAGCCACAACAGCCAAAAAAATAAGAGTGGAATAGCAAATATGGCCAGTGATAGTGCTCCGATATATATAGCCGTCACAAAAGCAAAGAACAGAGCCAAGAAGCCTCCAGCCACAGCCAAAGCAAAAACGTAGGAAATTTTGACTCCCTTCAAGAGAGTTTGTTTTCAAGGAAACCTTCCCCAAATGCCTCTGAAAAAAATATTAGAAATTTTCACATTGAATAAGCACAAAGGCCTTTTCATAACAGTTTCTTAAAATTGGACAAAACATAACAGAAAATTGCATTCCTTGTAGATCTCAAAATGTTAGTCATTCACACATGACATTCTTCCCCTCATTCCATTGAATCATCACTAAGTTCACCTATTAATTTGATATAAAATTTATATGAAAATAAACTAATATTCAACTAAAACAAAGATAATAAATAAACACCAATTGCCATCATTGCATGTTAACTGATAGGAATCGATAAATTACAGGCATTAGCTGCAACTGGTGAACAGCTCCGAAATGCCTAATCTGATTCAACCTCCCTACTATATAAAGACAACATATGGTTAGAAAACAATGAGCTTAGCCTTGTTGACGTCGATCGGAGGAGGAGGTGGTAACGGTGAGATACTAGCAGAGGAGCATCGGCGGGGAGTATTCGGAGGCTCGCCGGCGGGAGCGGGGCGAAGACGGTGATTGAGGCTCACCGTCGTTCACGATTTCAGAGAAGTCGACAAGAGGAGGGAAGGTTCGAAAGAAGAAGGAAATCAGAATAGGAGGGTTTCACAATTTTATTTTGTTTTAGTTTTAGTTGTGGACTTGTGGTACAGGGGTAGTTGCATTTGGTAACATTTGTCCGTAAGCAATAGCAACATTTGTTAAAATAAATATTATATTTAATAACCAATAGCAACATTTGTTATAAGGAATGTTAGTAAAAACTGTATTTGATAAACAATGGTAACATTTTTACAAGTGTTACCGGATAAATGTTGCAAAATGTCTTATATGTAGTAGTGCTATAATAATTATTCAATTAAAATTTTTCTACTCTTTTTTTTTTGTCTTTTTAGATAAAATTATATTAAAAAAAATCTGTTAATAAAACATGTTAATATAGTAAACACTCTAATTAAAATTTGCCAAATTTGCATGATGTTTTACATACTTAAGTCAGTGACTCACGTCACCTGTTGATATTTGGTTTGGTTTTCGCCTTTTCGGATTCAATGATATGTAATCATGTAATCCAAAGAATAGCCCCTTCCTTCTTGTTTTGTAATATTAATTACTTTGAAATTTCAATGTCGACAGAAAGGATGGTTGTTTGTACACCAAAAAAAGTTGATGCTTGTTGATGGTACTTTTCATATTTCTACTTCTTATGTGACTTCTTTCAATGGTTATAAAACAGCGACACGGTTTGAGTAGTGCTAAAAATCAGAGAAGATGGACTCAATGCAAAGAAATGTGTCAAACATATGCCACTATTTGATTGCTTTTGTTCCTCACAAAAACATTGCTTTTTGCAGGTCGAACTTCTATTCCTGATTCACAACATTCTTCATTACGTTTGAAAACTAGCGATTCCTTTTGTTATAAACTTCAATTCTATTACGATACCTCCAATCTGCTGGAATCTTCACAAGCTTATAGCTTCTTACCTCAGTGACTGTTTTGACTAAAAACTTTGTGCAACGAATCAACATTTTTGTGAGCTATACTAATACCAATCCCTATGTGTTCAAGGAGCATGCTATTAATGTCAATGCAAAGACATTGACCCTCACCTTTGTTCCTTCCAAAAACTCAGTTGCATTTGAATTACCTTCCATTCCAAGCCATGGCTCTACAAGCATAGTTCTATTTGTCTATTTGCTTCAGTTTTTTGTGTCTGTCTCTATCTTGTTAGTGTTATTTGGTTCACTTTGTTATTGCTTTGTAGCTCGCAGGTCCAAGGGAGCAACATGCCACAATGACATGTCATCAAATAGTTCTTTTTCTTGTAGAATGTTCACATTCCAAGAAGTCCAAGAAGCAACCAACAACTTTCAAGAGGATTTTCTTCTTGGCATTGGCTGGTTTGGGAATGTGTACATGGGAAAACTTGAAAATGGGACAAAAGTAGCAGTCAAAAGAAACACTCCTCTATCAAAACAAGGCTTGGCAGATTTCCAAAACGAGATTCATTTGTTATCCAAACTCCAACACCTCCGTATTGCCTCTCCTATTGGCTATTGCCATGAAGGGGAGGAAATGATTCTGATGTATGAGTACATGGCCAATGCTTCTTTGAGCAAATAGCTCTATGATCATAGTGAGTCACCACTCTCCTGGAAGCAAAGACTTGAAATTTGCATTGGAGCTGCTAGAGGGCTTCACTATCTCCACACTAACACTGCTGAAGGCATAATCCATAGAGATGTGAAAACTGCAACCTTCTCTTGGATGAGAATTTTGTGGCCAAAGTAGCAGATTTTGGCATCTCAAAGAAAGGGTTTTCTTTTCTTGATGAGAGCCATGTAGCCACTAGTGTGAAGAGTACTTTTGGTTATATAGATCCTGAGTACTTAAGAACTAGCCATCTAACTGAGCAATCCGATGTGTACTCCTTTTCGGTGGTTCTAATAGATGTAATCTTTGGTAGGCCTGCTTTGGACCATGGTCTTCCCACAGGGAAAATTAAATTTAGAAACATGGGCATTGAATTCTGAAGTAAAGGGTCAGTTTGATGATGGACCCAAATCTAGTTGGCAAAGTGAGTGTTTCTTCTCTTAGAAAGGTTTGGGAGGTGGCTAAAGGGTGCCTGGCTGAGAATAGGATCAATAGACCACCAATGGGTTTTGTTTTGTGTTGTTTGGAAGATGCTTTGCACCATGAACTCAGCAACATAGCTGATGAGGAAAATTCATTTTTAAATTATGAAAAGCACGATAATGCCAGAATTGAAAGTCAGCTAGATGCCGTGTTACCAATTAGTCTTTGAATCACCATCAGGTCACCAAGTAATGACCAAATCAATGTTTCAGTACACGGATAAGGTTAAACAGAACTTAGTTTAGAGTTCTTCTAGTTGCACACTACACATACTGAAAAGGTTTGAATATTTGGTCGTCTCTACAAATATGTTTTTTTTTACCTTTCTAATGCATGTGGATTTGTTTTTCATTATTATTATAGTCAATTTTTTTCCCCCTAAAAATTTGGTCGTAAACTTACGTGACTGTTCTAATGTCTCTCACTTGCCAAACATGAAAAGCAGGAATTTAGATAAAGAATTTAGCTTGTACTATAAGGTAAGCAGATGTATAAAATAAAATAAAAAGTAAAAATTTATCAAAAGTAAAGTTAGAACAGTCACGTAAGTTTACAACAAAGTTGTAAGCGTTGACCTTTAACAGAAGCATTAGTATATTAACATGTATTATACTATCCAACCTCATGCACATGCCATCTAAACAATATCACTCGTAACCCAAAGGTTAGGAGCGCATAACGCGCACCTGAGACACATCATATGAAAAATGCTAAACATTCCATGAATTCTCATTCTAACTATTTTCATTGTCAAGATACCAAACTTTTAATATTGTAGCTCCTTAATTAATTACCTCATGCATAAGCATCTACCATACCAACAATATTCATATCATGATTTTGAAATCAATCTAGCTAGTTATAAGTCCAGCCACCGATTTTGCAGTTGAAGGAATCAGAAATCACCTCAATGAGATGTAATCTGCTCTAATTAAGAAGAAATAATAATTATATGAATCCTTATGTTTTCAGTGAGCAGAACCCCATGTTCTTACTTTGAGTTTAGTTAACTTAGCAATAGATTATACTACAAGTCTGCAAAAGTCACCTTCATAATACAGAAGCAACCGCGAAGCTACATCTATAAATACCAGAGGAAGATATAGTTGGTGCATCAATTGGCTCCATTTCTCTGTGAATTTCCTTATATTTCTCTTAAC
This sequence comes from Glycine latifolia, assembly GCA_013407115.1. Classification (NCBI taxonomy): domain Eukaryota; kingdom Viridiplantae; phylum Streptophyta; class Magnoliopsida; order Fabales; family Fabaceae; genus Glycine; species Glycine latifolia. The sequence continues at coordinate 18,983,144 of CM023953.1, read as the reverse complement.
ACACAGAATATTCAAGAATGGAGATCACCAAAAGAAGTTCCCTCCTAATATTCTTGCTAGTGTTTGTCTCAAGCTTGATCCATGCTAAGGCATACCAAAATCTATTCTGTGGCACAGGAACCAGATGCCATGGAAAGTACATCACATGTCCTGCTGAATGCCCTAACAGTGACCCAAACCATGCTAAGACTAAGTTTTGCCAAATCGATTGCAACAAACCTATTTGCAAGGCAGTCTGCAGAAGTGAGATAAACCTTTCTCTTACTCTTATATATGCTTGTTGAATGAGTATTATATAGTCGTCTAATCTAATACTTGTTGATGCTTTTTTATCTTATTTTATAGTAAATCCCCACGTTATTATTCCCAAAGATTGTGAATGTTAGGTATTTTATAAGTGTTTAGCTTTAGTCACTAACTAATAATATCATCGAAATATGTGACAAAGAATAAAAGTAAACACAGTTTGCAAAATAAGTGAAGTTTTTCTCATTTCTTGGAAACAAAAAACTTAATTAATCCAATTCATTTATTGATTGTTATTAGGTCACAGGCCAAACTGCAATGCACCAGGATCAGGATGCTATGACCCCCGTTTCATTGGTGGAGATGGTAGAGTCTTCTACTTCCACGGAAAGACCAACGAACACTTCTCCTTAGTCTCCGATTCCAACCTTCAAATCAATGCACGCTTCATTGGACACAGGCCTGAAGGAAGAAGCCGTGACTACACATGGATCCAAGCCCTTGGAATCCTCTTCAACTCCAAAAGCTTCTCACTTGAGGCCACCAAGACACCCCAATGGAATGATGAACTTGACCACTTCAAATTCACCTACAATGGGAACCAAGTAGCCCTAGCTGATGGCTCTCTCTCCACTTGGCACAGTGAAGAAAAAGATATAAAGGTGGAGAGAGTGGCAAGCAAGAACAGTGTGATGGTTACAGTGAAGGATGTGGCTGAAATATTGGTGAATGTTGTGCCAATAACCAAAGAGGACGACAGAATTCACAACTACCAAGTGCCTTCTGATGACTGTTTTGCTCACTTGGAAGTTCAGTTCAGATTCTTTGCTTTGTCCCAAAAAGTTGATGGTGTGCTTGGAAGGACTTATAGGTTGGATTTCGAGAACCCAGCAAAGCCTGGTGTGGCAATGCCTGTTGTTGGAGGAGAAGACAACTACCGGACTAACTCATTGCTCTCTCCTGATTGTGTTTCTTGTGTGTTCTCACAGGGAAGTTCTGCTGAGAAAGAGACCATGGAATATGGCACCCTTGATTGCACCAAGTTTTCAAATGGGTTGGGAATCGTTTGCAGGAAGTAAAAACTGTTTTTTTTTATCCTTAATTTATGTTGTGTTGGGTATGTTCAGAAACAATAATCCAATGCGTGGTTGAGGTGAAAAATCTGAAACCTCGCTTTTGGGAATAATGATTCTATGCACACTAGTTTGCCTTTGTTGTAATTAAGCTCGGTCGTTCAATGTAACGTGAGCTTCTGTATTAATGTACTTAACTGCTAAGTATTTAACATGTACTCACTTTTTCTTTCATTCTACTTTTATCTCATTTTTTTTTCCTTATCTCTCTTCATTCCTATACTATACTATTTATCTCACTTCTATCGTGGCTTCAAGAAAAAAATAAATCTCACTTCTATCATTTTCTCTCTTTAATTTTTCAACTCTATATATATGTTCTTTCTACACATCTATCATTCATTTTTAAAGAATATTAACTAAGGTATGTAAAAGATAAATCAAATTAAGATTATATTTGATAAATATAAGTATATAACTGATAAGTTAATTGAATGTTAAAAATTAGTTGAACATAGAATTTTTTTTATAATTATAACTATTTAATAAAATTATTTGTTAAATTTATTTTTAATAAAATTAAAATAATGTGTTTATCTTAATTAGATAAATTTATTTCATATAAAATATATTTATATAATTATAATTTTAGATTTTTGAATTAACCTTTTTTGTGAGAATTTTTTAATTAAATGTAATGTTTATTAAAGATTAAAATAAATAGTGTAAAGTTTGTGATTTTTTTTTGGTGAATATGTAAAGTTTGTAATAATAAAAATAAACAGTATAATATTAAAATAAATTTATTAAACTTATAATTAAAGTAGAACGAAATTGAACAAAATAGTGAGAGGAAGAAAAAGTAATTAAACCTTTAAGAAATTAAAACATTCTAGACGTTGTAATAAAAATGATTTTTACTGCATTGGAAGGTTGCAATTTTGCAGTGTAGACCTTTTGTGTTCAAATTCATTGCTAATTTGCTATATTAGATATTCTAAAATATAATGCATAATTTTAGGGTGAGTCCCGACACAACGATAAAATTGTATATTGATAATTGGTTGGTTATGAATTTAAATTTGGAAATAACTTTTTTATATATGTAAAGGTAAGGTTGTAGTTTTATTGTAGTTTTATAATACATAATTTCATATTCTTTTGATATTATACAAAGTACCGCAAGCATAGCTTATGGAAAGAACAGTTTGCTGTGTTGTTGAACTATTGATGTGTGATGGTGCAAAGATCACAGATTGGTAATTTGTGTGATGTGTGCTTTCTTAGGCTATGGAACTTAATGTCTTAAAAAGTGGTTAAGATTGAAATAAACCACTTGTACAAGCCGAGTGATTAATCAAGTGAAATATTCTCACCCTCTTTACTAAAGAGTCGCCACTCGTCTATATTACTTTGACATGTTGCAGATCATCATGGACCTCCAAAGGTGAACTTTTGGCAAGACCCTACGAGTCCATCTAAGTGGAAAGAAGAGCATGTGAGTCACTTGAATTTTAAAAACTATCTCTTACACTAGTTTAAGATATTTTCAGATTGACCACATTTTGATGCTGACTACCGAGTCATTATCGTGTTGGCAAAACCTTGTGCACACGTGATATAATTCTTCATACTGACACTGTGACACACTCACATACAGTATTAAGTATATATCAAGTCAGGAATAGAAAGTTGATCTGCTATTGAAACTATTAGCTAGGAAGATGGTTGAGTTGAATAGTGCCACTTGTGAATATTTTGGCCACCTTATGGCTTCATGTACATGTTTCTCTGAGATTTGGTCATGCTAAAACATTGAAATTTCACCAAGTCTTGTGTTGTTGCAGTTTGTGATTGTTTCTTTGACTGGATGGGGTGTACTCTTCTATAGCGGTTTCAAGTTCTTCATTAGAGGCAAGGGCAACAATGAAGAGGTACATAAGTTTACCTTTATGAGTTTGGTATTAGGGCTCCTTATTCTTACACTCTGGAGTCTGGAAATTCCTAATGAATTCTAGTTTGCCATGTCTTGCTGCAGACAATTGGAGAATCAAACAAGGCTTGAGGTTGCTATAAAATCTGCTAAGAAGTTGCCCTACTTGACTTCATCAATACTAGTTGTGATTTTTATCTTTGTAATAATGAGACTAGTTTTAGTAGCAAAGGTTTGGAATAATCACACCTTTTAGAAACATATCACTGTTATCAGTGTTATGATATATATTTTCTAGCACATCGCCATTCGCCACTAATAAATGGTAATAAATTCAAGCATTTTGTGGGATCTAAGCAGTGAGTATACTATAACCGAATTGTTCAGTCAATTTATCATAGAACTAAGCTGAATTTACTAAATGACAATTTATTAATTTGTAGAGTTGTAGAAGTAGTGTAGGCATAAGAGTAACTAGGGTGCCCAAATTCAATCCTTTAGAACCGCCAAATCAATTTTTATTTTATATATATATATATATATATACACAAAGACAAAATAATCTAACCATTTAATAAAAGTAAATAAATAAATGTTAAAAATAATTAATTTGTTCACTTCAAGTTGAGTTTTAGATCCCATTTTTCAAATAAATCCAATCACATCTTTAAAAATATTATACTTTTATTTTATTTTGCTTCCAAGTAATATCAATTAACGGTTGGAGGTAAGGGATTTAAGAGAAAGACAAATGTTTAGCGTTGGATGTTTTAAGTATTACACCAAGAGACATCCGATGTGGAATGTTCAACAGTGTTACCTCCAACTTAGGAAAAACCCTAGTAATATAACAAGCTATTGGACTCCAGTCCATGTAGTCTCATGTAACCATACAATAACTTATTGGGCTTATATGCGAACATATTAATATTTAATATATATATATATATATATAGATTAAATATATTAAACAATTTTCTCCTATGTTCACCATACAGTACAATCTGACAAGGTAGTCAGTGTAATGTTCAAACAAATATGAATCATCTACATCCAGTCTAAGACAATCAACTCGGATCGGTCAAAGAATTTTAATAATAAAATATTAAATTCAAACAACATTTGTAATCAAACTAAGTGAATCATCATTCTCATGAATCTGTTTTGAGATCAATATATCAATATAAATACCAAGAGTTTTAGATTAAATCTAAACTCATCCAAATCCCAACATCTAAAAAATCAATCTCAAAATCAGTTCACAACTAACATATGTATAACAATCAAGTATAAGTAGGTCGGTCAAAATAGTCTAAGGCCTTACAAATATAAGAAAGAAGCATAATAATCATAATATTCACAAAATAGAAATAACAAAATGTAAATTTCAAGTAAATGGACTCCAACATAATGGGCAATAACAAGTGAACTGTCAAGTTTCCTACTAATCTAAATGATATATTCATATATCAAGTTTGTCGTCCTCCTAAGGATCCAACTTCTTAAGCTCTCCTCCATCTCTACCATCCCCTGTAGAATGTCAAAATATGAATTTCATATTATCATAAATTCAATTATTTGAATAAACTACTAAAAATGTCTAGTTCTACTAAAAGAACTTAGCATCATATCATCAGGCAAAGAAGATAGAACATATATCAATGTCATAAAGCATCATAATATCATGTTCATAAGCATCAAGCCAGTTTCCTAAATTATGAACAAGACCTAAATAGTTTAAGTTATAAAGAGTCATCAACCTAAATTTATTTGTAAGAGAGTAACGATTGTCTTGTTTCACAGAATAAGACTAATAGTCACGTCACTTACAATAACCTAATCTTGTAATATCAAGTTTCAATTAAGAACAAGACCAATAGACTTCTTATATAATTAACTATTTCTATGTTTCAATTTGGAATGTCACAGTTACTAATTCCTTAAAGTCAAATAATCTAGCATCAAGTTTGGAATGAGATCATTTAACCAAAAGGATAGGCCAACCTGGTAGGATTGTATCATCAAGTTTGGAATGACACAAGCTTCCCAGATAGAACTTTTGAATTGGATTAAAATCGTCTCATTAAGTTTGGAATGAGATAACTCACCCTTTTCAAAATACTTAGCAACCACAATCATCGATGAAACATATAAATTGTGCTTATCATTTGGCCAACAAAAGAAGATTCGATAATTCAAAACACACAATTAAAGGTAAGTAAATGATAATTAAGACTTGTCTACATAGTCTTTAACCTCATTTCTCCCACTGTTTTAAATAATCGATCTTTAGGCAAACCTTTTGTAAGAACATCACTCATGTTATCCTTCGATCTCACATCGACCAAGGTGATAACTTCTTGTTCTCTCAGATAATTCAACAATGCATGTCTCAGTCTCACCTGTCTTCTCTTTGAATTAAAGAGAGCATTCTTTACAACTTGGACTGCTGCTTGATTATCACAAAATAAACTTAAAGAATTAATCATTAGTTGAGTCAAAGGAATATCCATAATCAGATTATTTATCCACTCTGCCTCTTCACTAGCTGAGGCTAAAGCAAAAAGTTCTGATTCCATTGATGACAACGCAATACAAGTCTGTCTTTTGGATTTCCAAGTAACAACAGCTCCACTCAGAGTGAATACATATCTACTGGTGGATTTACTATTTCCAATTTCTGAACACCATGAGGCATCAGAATATTCATCAATAATTGGAGGATAACCAGAATAACATAAAGCATAATCTTTAGTACATTTAAGGTATCTCATCAGCCTATTGAGGGTATCTCAATGCTTTTTACTAGGATTACTAGTGAAACGACTCAACATGCCAACTACAAAGGCTATGTTAGGTCTAGTGCAACTCATAGCATACATGAGACTACCTATCAATTTTGAGTACTTTAACTGATCCACACTGATCCCTTTTATTAGGACTCAGTCTTTTGTTATAATCATATAGTGTCTCACTCAGTTTACACTCACTGTATCCCTAGGTAGAAAGTAGTTGTTCAATATAATGAGTTTGGCTAAGGGAGATAACTTGTCTTTCAAAACTTACTTTCATACCGAGAATGGTATTAGCTATACCAAGATCTTTGATGTCAAATTCTCTAGCTAAAATGGTTTTCACATCACTCACTATAGAATGATCAGAGCCAAGAATTAACATGTCATCAACATACAAGCATATGATGACTATCTTATTTGACATGAAATGATAGTAAAGGCATTTATCTGAATAACTAGACGGAAAGCCATAGCTTTTTACCACATTGTCAAACTTAAGATGCCACATCTTAGGTGTTTGTTTAAGACCATACAAAGATTTGTTGAATTTACAAACTTTTTTCTCAAGGCCTTTCATGCATACCCTTCATGTTGTTCCATGTAGATTTCTTCATTTAGCTCTTCATTTAAGAAAGTTGTCTTTACATCCATTTGATGCACTACAAAGTGTTCAATAGATGTCAAAGCAAGAAGAATTCTTATAGTTGATAGATGACATACAGGTGAATAAACGTCAAAAAAGTCTATTCCACTCTGTTGTTTAAAGCCTTTAGCTACTAAACGTGCTTTATATCTAGCTATTGATCTGTCACTATTTAGTTTCTTCTTTAATATCCACTTACAACCTATAGCCTTAGCCCCTTTTAGCAAATTGACTAGCTGTCAAGTGTGATCTGTAGCAAAGAACTCATTTCATCATCTATGCCTTTTGCCCACAGTAAAGATTTCCTAGATTTCATTGCTTCTTGATAGGAGAATAGATCACCCTCCATAAGGTAAGTGACAAAGTCCTCACCAAAACTTTTAAAAACTTTATCTCTTGTAGATTTTCTAACTGGGATTGGTACAATAGCCAGTTGCGTGAGATAAGTGTCAGAAGGACAAGCTACAGATTCTACAGGAGATTCTGAAATCATATCTATAGATCCAAAAACCTTCAAGCCAAGATTGCTAACAAACTTGTACTCAAAAAAATTTGCATCTTTAGATTCAATCACTGTGTTAGTAGATAGATCCAAAAATATATTTATAGCACTATCTTTTGCATTACCTAAATATACACAAGTAGTGGTTCTAGGTCCCACCTTAGGCCTTTTAGGATCTTGTATCCTTACATAGGCAACACAACCCCAAGTTTTAAGGGTATGATATCTACAAGGATGTTTGTGCCATATCTCATAAGGTGTCTTAGACAATTTAGAGTGTGACAACCTGTTTAAGATGTGATTAGCAATTAAAACAGCTTCTTCCCAATAGGAGAAAGGCATGTCAGCTGTAAGTAACATAGAATTCAGCATTTCAATTAAAGTTTTATTCTTACGCTTTGCAACACCATTTGATTAGGGTGAGTAAGGAGCAGTAGTTTCAAGTATTATACCCTTCAAAGCACAAAATTCCTTGAACCCAGTCATTGTATATTCTCTTCCTTTATCACTCCTAAACCTCTTAATTTTCAAATCAAGTTGATTTTCAACTCTAGATTTAAAAATCTTAAACTTTTCAAAAGCCTCATCTTTTGATTTCAACAAATAAACATGACAATATCTCGAAAAATCATCTATGAAAGTGATTAGATACTTCCAACCCCTCTGGTAACATAATTTTTAAAGTCACAAAGATCAGAATGTATAAGCTCAAGAAGTGTTGTGCTTTTAGAAACTGACTTAAAAGATTTTTTAGTGATCTTAGTCTGTGTACACACTTCACATTTGTCAAATCGAATAGAAGTATCTAATGGAATGCTGTGAGTTTTAGATAAATGTTGCATTTTCCTATAGTTCACATGTCCAAGTCTATTATGTAATAATTTTGGATAAATCAGAGTAGAACTAACATAGTTTATGCTATCAATATCCAAACTCAATCTATACATGCCATTAATCATAAATGCACAACCGAAGTAGCATGGGTTAACACATAAAGTTACTCTATCATTCATAGTTGAAAGAGTCATACCAGCTTTATCAAGCAAACTCATAGATATTTAAAAAAAAATTAAAGTAAAGGTACTACTTTAACATGTTTCAAAGTTAGTAACTTACTTGAAGAAAACATCAAATTAACAGTTCCATCATGAGTCACCCCTACCTCACTACCATTGCAATTTTCTATGGTGTCTTTCACTTCTATGATCTCAATGAGTAAATTTTCATCATTTGTTGCATGACATGTAGCACCACTATCCAACCACCACTCAAAAGAGACATTAGCATTTCCATTATTCATCATTCCAATAAAAGCTTAAGGCTCAGATTCACTAATTAGCATATTAACCTCATTTTGTGGTGTGTTGTTCTTTAACATCTTTGGTAGCTTACACTCTATTACCCAGTGATTCCACTTTCTACAGTTATGGCACTTGCCCTTCTTCTTTTTCTTGAAGACAATTTTTTTGGCCTCTAACTGTGAAGAGGATTCACCTTTTGGTGACTTGGACTTTTTCTGATATTTATAGGAATATGAAGCTAAGTTGGCAACTGACTTTTGTTGTTCTACTTGTTCCAAACTCTGACTACAAATGTTTTAATCTTCAAAAAATGAATATATTTTTTTAATTCATCCAGCTTCATCTATTCATTTAGTCTATGCGTGTTAGTCTTAAAAGAATTTCATTCAGCAGGTAGCTTACTCAACACAAAATCAACAAAGAGATTATCAAAATATTTAAGCTTTATGATATCATAGGAGCTATATTTTGCCATTTAATCAAAGTAAAAGAGTTAGAAAGAGTGCACCTTAAAATCCTTCAAAGTATATCAAACTTTCTAACTTTTCAAAACATCATTGTAGAGGTGAAATTTGTCAAATTTGACCCCAAAAATGAATCCAGAACGCCCAAAAATCTTAGGAACGACTATTTTGGGTCACTGGAAACTTGCTGAAAACTCACTGAAAAAGTTCGCCAGAAAGTCGTCGATCGTTGGAAAGTTCGTCGGAGAAGACGAACCAGTAGCCGAAAAAGTGCAGAAACTTCCAACAGCTATATCTCCTTCGTTTGACCTCCGTTTTACACAAATGACTACTCAAAACGATCGTCTTGACGAGTAGAACAAAACCCATAAGGTTTCAACTCATGAAATTAGCTGAAATTTCCAGGATCTGGCCTCAAAGGTTGCGGATGTAGTGTTTTCAAACTTAGATCCCGATCAATCCTTCCGTCGAAACACGAAGTGATCACACCCTTGAATTCCTCTCGATGAGATCTTTGAAACAACACGTTACTCGCTCAAATCTGATACCCAAAGCTAATACTTTAAGATTGTTGGAGGTAAGAGATTTGAGAGAGAAAAAAAAGTTTAGTGTTAGGTGCTTGAAGTATTACACCAAGAAGCATCAGATGTGAAATGCTCAACAATGTTACCTCTAGCTTAGGGAACATCCTAGTAATATAACAAGTTATTGAGCTCCAGCCTATATAAACCCATATAACCATACAAGAATTTATTAGACTTGTATATGAACAAAATAATATTTAATATATATTAAATATATTCAACATTAACAATTCCTTATAATTAATAAGTGACCATCAGAACTAATGACATTTCATGACTGCTGAGGGTGCTTGAAACATAAGTTGGTTAGGTGTTAAAATATCAAATTCTCATCGTCATCAATAAGCAAACTTAAGTCCTTATAATATTATTTATTTAAGGGATATAGAAAAAGCAAACTAATCATTAAGCTAGTAAGTTCTTTGAGGAAAATACACAAAACAAGTAGACCAAAAGAAAAAGGAAAAATACACTATTTCAAAAATGATGTTTCAACGTCATATTTCAAATAGCGATAATAAAAATAAAATAAAATATAAGAATCTAAATCATCTAATCCTATTTAAACAATTTTTGTACTTCATTTTCAATCATATTCAATAACTTCTTAATTTTATTTGATTGAATCAAAATTTATATTATCTTCAAAGTGATCCAAACTGAATCACAAGCACATGTAAATAAGAACATGGTTTTTATTTTACTTTAAAAGTTAAGCAACGGTAGCCTCATATAACAGAATGTAATTTATAGAACTGGTTTAGTAATTCTTTTGGGATGATATTGTTAACGAGTAGAGTTAAAAAAAAATGAAAGTCCACAAGGAAAAAATGTAAATAACTAGAGGGCATTTTAAAAAGAACATAGATAGATTATTTGAACTCAGAAAAATAAATTATGAATCCTATGAATATTTTCAACTTATTTCAATATTTTTTTCATGTAACTATTCAAAATAAGTTCATTTTAATTTATTTCAATAAATTCATGATCAAATTCATGACGTAAGCCCTCAAGAGTCATAGGATAAGAACTTTTTAAATAAACGTTTAATTAAGTTGTTTTTGTTAGTTCAAATACAGCCTAGGTTAAGCAATTGATAGCCTGACATTGAAATGAAGCATCTTTATTAACCCCTAAACTTTCTATGCAACAATGAAAGGAAAAATGAAGCAGCATTTGGTACACCAAAATAATATAGGTGTGACCTGAGAAACATCACTGTCAAAACTTATATTACAATTGCAATGTTACTCTGCTCACTACACTCCTCTCGTGAATGTGTTACTTTGCTCATCACACTCTTCTCTCTTGAATGTGTGTCATTCATTGTGTCTTCAATACAACGGAAAATGCAAGCCACAGCCTGTTCTTTAACCTAATAAGATTGGTATTCAGTGTAGTCATCCTGAAAATTTAATAAGAATTTCAGAAAGGTAATTATTTAGCGGCCAAAGAGAGAAACAATTATTAGAACAAAAACAAACTATTGCATCGGTATTTTGAAAAAAAATACTAAGTCATAGATTCAAATTACGGTGCCACCACTGAAAAAATATACTTCAGATCTAGTATTTTGAAATTTCATTTACTAACTCTAAATACTAAGGCATCTTTTAAGTTAAGTCATTAACTAATGCATCGGTATCAAATCACACTACTACTCATCCTAAATGGTTTTTGTAAAGGTGGAAATTGTGCACAGGAAACATCTAAGTGTTATTTTCTATCTTCAGGTGAATGAATGTTAAGCATTGCTTGGCATATTGCAATTCGGTAAAAGTGTGGGTTAAACCGGTATATATACTAGAAAATTGGAGGAATAACAAAGATCCTTATTCATGATTGATAGGCTTAATTAACTGTATTCAACTCAAAATTTGCTAATTACTTCACACTTACCAACATGTTATAGCTGTGAAGACTCAGTCTACATCATTAATTTCAGCTTCAACATCAATTGCTTTACCAGAATCTTTTTCTGCCAAGACAGAAACAACGGCACGCAGCATCATCAACAAAGATTAACGATAATAAAGAGAGGGGAGATAAGTGAGATAGTTGCATTTAAACAAAATGTACTTTTAAGGGTAAAAGGAATCAAGCCTTGTGAAGATCACCATTTCTAGAATGGGTGAAATTATTGAATGCTTGTCCAAATGTAGTAGTTTGGTTTGAAAACTTCACGGAGTCCTTCACAAACTCATTGCCAACAACTGATATCAAAATAAACTTCAACAGTGAGAAATGTTCACATTGTGATTTTCATAAAGACAGTGAATGATATAGAGCATTCTAATTTACCACTTTCACTTTCAGAACACCGCATGAAAATTACACTAAGTATCATTAAGATAGGTGGTGGGCATCTCTATGAATCAAAAGGGTTATCTCAGAAAAGACCATCATTATCTCCCAGGCAATTAAAGCCATCAGAACATTAAAAGATAATTAACTAAAACAACATATCGGTTTATAGTTAGAAACACTGGCTATTCATTCATCTTATTTTAGGATGGCAAGTCTTCTGCAACCTGTAGATTTTTCAATTTCATTTGACAAAAAACACAGGGCTAAATGAAATTTACACAAAAAAAAGTTAACACAAGATGTGGTTTGACATGTTTAAAGACAAAAGGAAAATAAAGTAGGAAGAAATCAACAATTGTCAGTGTTAAGCAGCTAAATTGTACTTTTGAGGTCAGATCAGAACTAAGTTGCATGGATGCAGGTGTAGTATCGGTACCTAATACAAATACAGAATATGACAAAAGGAAGTTCCAAAAATGTTTTTAAGAATAAAAAAGTCACAATATATGCAGAATGGTCATTAACAGTCTTAACTAAAATCAATAATAAAACTTACTCCAGTTAATTTTATAACCAAAGCTAGAAATAGTTCAGTGTAATACTGATAGAAGATGACAGGGAGAATTTAAGGACAGGCAAGCAAAACAATCCATTCTTACCAGAAAAAGGTTGACCACAAAAAGGGCACAGCTGCAAATCATCATTCAGAGAGGATCTGACACAGATAATTAGGCATTATAAAGTAAAGGTGGTTAGTTGAATTACAGCAACAAAGCTTTATCCCACTAGGTAAGGTAGGCTACACGGTTAAAAATCAAAGTTTCAAGAATATTACAAGCTTAACAAGATGTGTCAAACAAATCTTACTTGAAAACCTGAAAATCATTTCCACAATTTGGACACTGCATATACAACAAAGAAAAACCCAGTCAGTACAGGTTACAACATACAAGTCACCTTACAATAAACTATTTCTCAATATTCATAGTGCTTACAATAACTGGATAGCATAAAATCAAGAAATTGATATCAAAATAATAAAAAGGCTAGTTTGATATAAAATAACTAAAACATATTTTTTGTACAAATTCCTCAATTGGGGAAAAATGACTCCATGCTTAAACATTGAAGTGTGTAAAAGCAATAAAATAAAGCAACTGTAAGCAATATAATTAAGTATAAGTTAAAAGAGCAAGAAGTTTCAGATTTAAATTTTGAAGAATCCTCACAGTGCCTTGCATTATATCTCGCCCTGCCCACCAGAGGAAAGCACCAAGACCTACTATTGGTATTAACACTGCAATGAGCTGCAAATGAAAAAATAAAGGAGAAGATAAATCAAATCAGTCATTTGATCGATTTACATGTACTAATTTAGGAGAAACACGTTTGTTGGAAGACATTAATGACCTCCAAGGGATTAAAGGACAATTCTTTGAAAAAATAATTTACATCACAATATTTTTTATGAAATACTAACAACAATGCGGATTTTCTTATACAGGTGAAAATTAAGAAATGAAATAAAAGCAGGCAACAAGAGATTATCCCCATGTCACCGAACAGGTAGTCTGGACTTGCATTGGAGCACAAAGTCTGTCTCAGTCAACCTAGACTTAGATGCGGAAATCTTCTAAAGCATTTTGCTGTCCAAAGTTATAATAACCAAGAAGACTAATCACTAATATAAGACCCTATTTAAGCTTTTCACAGACTGAGAATTTAATTCTTTTTTTCTAGTTAAACACTTAACAAGGTTTGATCAGCTCATGTAACACTTCCACCAGGGTAACTGCCAATTCTGACCACCAAAACACAAATAGTCTAAAAACATAGAATTTTTATTTAGTAAGCCGGTGCACCTAACAAGGTATTGGAAATTATCCTTCACCTGTTTTTAATTCAATTGCCTATCCAAAAAAAAAAGAAATTGCCACACTGATGTCTATCTTTTTATTGCCTTTGTTTGGACATTTTAGACTAAAACAGGATTTATAACAAACTACAATTAGAAGATGGGAAGAATGGTGCAATAGGGAAGCACCAGGAGAGTAGAAGATTCTACTGAGGAGTGTAATAAATTAGTGCCATAATAAATTGTGCATTTGGTTCCTCTGTGACTCCCTTTTCATTCTATCTTGTTATTTTCTTCTTCTAAAATGGTGTACTAAGTGAATTTCATATAGCAAAAAAATTCAATATATTGCATGATGATCGCAAGAGAAAGAGCTATGGCACAAGCCTAAGGTTGCTACTCCTACTCATGTGAACTTCATAATAGCATCTAAGGCATAAAAAAGACCAAGTGCCAACTATCAATGAAATAGCTTAAATATGGACTCAACTAAAACTAAAAGTACTAAACCACTCAGCACAGAAAGCTGGATAACTAAAAAGCAAGATGGAAATGAAGTATATAGCATATACAGAATTAATACGAACTTCCAATATATCAATAAAATTTTGCTGATTAAGCTAAATATGACACAATTAAAGCAAACCACTGAGAGGGAATATTGAACAATACCCAAATGGACACAATAGCATCCAAAATCCAACCAAGTTGCCCAGTCATAGAAAGGTAAGTCAATCCAATAGCTAAAGCAAGGTTTCCCAAAATCCTAGCAGTGGCACCATCATCTCTTCCACCACCACCACCTCCTCCATTGAAGCCAAACCCCTGATTATTCTTCACCAACACCACCCTCTTTTCCCTCTTGCACCCCTTCTCTTCCCACAAAACCCCATTTTTAAACACTTCAACTCCCAAGAAGCACAAGCTCACCCTGCCTGCTCTCAGTTTCAAGCTATTGCCATTAAAAGAACCAAACTTTGCCTCTATCCGAGAGAAACAGCAAGTGGGTCTCTTGTATGTGCCATGGTGGAAGAAGTTGGGCTTCAAGTTCGAACATTTGATAGAGAATTGCACGAGTGTGGTCATGGGAAACATAAGAGAAAGAAAATCTAGTGTAATGGACTTAGAAAAGGTGTAGACATGGCATTGGAAGTTGGAACCTTGTAGATGATATTATTGTTCAGTTTCAAGACTCAATTCCAAGTCGAGTTGTATGATGTATCACGGTTGGATTTTCCTTCACAAGTTCTCTCTCCAAATCCAAAGAAGCGTTGCCACGTCAGCTTCAAGTGACCCCTCTAACAACATTATCTTCTTTGG
This sequence comes from Glycine latifolia, assembly GCA_013407115.1. NCBI lineage: Eukaryota > Viridiplantae > Streptophyta > Magnoliopsida > Fabales > Fabaceae > Glycine > Glycine latifolia. Next base: position 18,968,118 of record CM023953.1, on the reverse strand, counting down.
TTACTAGAGATCCGTACGAAATTAAAACATGTTTTCATGCTTGACTTTATTAGTTTGAATTTTAAGTTTTCTTTTTAAAATTGAATTTTAAGTTCATTTTATAGCTATTTCAAATTTCAAATTGTTCTAACTTATCAAAAATCTAAAATATAATATATATATTCAAAAATATTTTTTATTAAATTTTTTAATTATAATATAATTTATAATGTAAAAATATGTATTTATTATAAATTTTAGTTATATAAAATAAATATTTATCATGGTACATTACACATGCTAAAATATTAGTTATATTTTAATTAATTTTGTTTTGAGCAATTTTCCACACTTAATCCAAGCCCACAAGCCTTGTGTTTGGCTGTTTGAGCATAACCTTGCCCTTGCAATTAATTTGGACAAAGATAATTCTTTATTCTTTATGAATGAATAATTTGTTCTTCCTAGCAACCCTTTTCTAGCATAATCCATCCCTCCCTTCCCTATTCATGAGTATGAGAATTTGAAATTAATTTTGGATGTTACATTTTCATGTTATCTCTGTGCCCTCCTTCTATTTTGTCCAAATGTGTCCAGTGTTCAAACTTCTATGGGTTAATTGTTGACTTTTTTGTCTATAATATGAATGATCCAATACCTTGGGCAGGAATGCTCTTTGTTTTACTTGGTCACACTTATTCCTTTGTGTTGCTTGGTTACATTCCATAGTTTTCTTAACATTTTCTGGTTGTGGTTCTACTTTTCTTTTTTTTATCAATGTAGTTCCTATCAGTTTCCAGAGCCAAGGGATTATCCATGGGTGGGGAAGTAACAGTTGAGAGGCCTTACTTTTATAATTTGTGTGGATTTAATTTTTATGGTGTTTCTCGATTCAGACATTGATCATACTTTGCCCTTTTTTCCTGCTTTCAAATCGAAGTTGCTTGTTACAACCTTGTGAATGTCATGGTCAAATCACAATTGACGAGCACCTATAGAAACTGTTATTATATATGATAAAAGTATAATGACTCTTCCTTCTGTAGAAACTACAAAATTTAGCTAGTATGTTTCATCATTTCTTAGTGCAAGTCCTGATTAAATTTTATTGATCATATTTCTTGATATGATGGCAGGAAAGGAGCTAGTATTCATCATATCTTCCACATTAGGGGAAAATTCTGACTCCTGGGTTTTTCGTAGGGTTCTGAGTTCTATCTCTCTTCTTATACCTTTTTCTTTTTAACTATTTTTCCATGAACCCTATGCAAAACAATAGCAGCACAAAAGCCATATAAAAAAGCAAAAAGAGGGATCTAGTAGGAGTAAATGATGCTCAAGTAGCAAAAGTGTTTCTGAAGTAACCATTGACTCTGGTACATCAATGTGTTTCTTTAGGCAAGTGAAGCCTCACATACCAAGATGGCTCCCACAATTTCCCAAGGAAAACTGTGATCAGGTTTTGGTTAAGGAGAGGAAGTGTGGTGAGAAATTGTGGGAACATTCACTTGCTGGGGAGGAAAACAGTTGCTTATTACAGAACAATGACATTAATAGAAATAGAGAGAAAGACACAAGGATGGAATTGCCCAAGGGAAGAGAAAGAATGTAGATGCATGGAATATGTAAAGTATGGTTGAGGAAAATGAAGATGAAAAAAGATGGTATGATTATCATGGAAATGAAATGATGTTTTTTAACTGCTTGACTTCTCTTTTACTTAGGCATACTGACAAAACTTCAAATAATAATAATATTAAAACACTATGTTGCTTGTTACTAATAGTAACCATGGTTAATTATTATAATTCGTCCGGGTTTACTATGCTGTTTCAATGTCAGTGACAAGTGAAATATACTTGTTTTGCTTTAGAGAAATGGTAGCTATTCCCCAAAAGCTCTTGGGAGTGACTTTTGACAAACTCTTGGCATATTTACCTAGTGCTCTCATACGATAGTTTCAGTTGTAAAAGAGAAACCTCATGATTTTGTCATCATAGAGACATGCATTTAGTTTTAGTAGCCAAGAATCATGCCTCCACAGTGCTGGCGATGGGAAGATAAAAAGGATGATGACTGGTCAGTTACATACTGCAATATATCAGTAGCAGTTATACTTGTACACTTAAACTAGTTTTAAGTTTGATTTGCAGATTCTGATTAAATTTCACAATGATTAAGCCATACATAGATCCTCCAAAATGGAAATTGCTGGGGCTTATGGTGCTTTTCTATAACTTCGCTTTTTATTCTTGTAGCATTTCCCACATCACTTGTACATCTTCATATATGCAACTATGCAAGTCTTTGAAGCTTCAGTAGCCTGCTCCTGCAGCAAAAAACAGGTTCGTGTTACTTGTTAGTTCACTCGATTATCGAAAGATGCATGTATGATGTAAACTATTATAAATTGACCATCACTACAAAACGATTTTCTGATACGCCAGATATTTTTATATAAATAACATTTTTCGGTGTTACAAATTACATTAAATTATAGATAATGTACTAATATATATTCACATGTGCGTGCATATTCAAATACACATATTTTTGTAAAATTAAAAAGTAATAAATAAATATATTTAAAAATACAATAATGTAAAAATTACTATAAAATAAAAACTTAATATCCATGTATGTGATATTGGACTAGTTGTTTTAAAATTATATGGTTTCTTGATTCTTTTTAGATTAAGAGAAACAGAAAGTAATCTTAAAAAAATTAAAAAGGCGAAAAAATAAACAAATAACTAATCTTTCTTTACAGCTATGATTAAAATAAATTAGTTAAATGATTAGATGGAGGAATGACAGAAACCAATTATAATAACTTGATTAGCAATAGTTAAACAATGGTTTCTTTCTTACCATCCCTATTAATAAAAAGCAATAAAGTAGCATATGGTCCAATGATTAAGACTGGCAAACTGAATAGAATATTAATCTAAATGGGCATCTTTTCTATATACATTGGCAAATAAAAACAGAGAGCGCAGAACACGCCAAGAGAAGCGAGCCAAATGGATGTCACATGGCCATTTAAGTGACTTTTATCCCATTCCACTAGTTATTAGTTGGACTAATGGATTCGTATCTTTTTTCGGGTGCCTTTGCCCTTAGCATCTAGTCATGAAATGTTTGGACTCCTCAATCCCCATTCCTCCTTTTTTCAATTCAGCCTTATGCATGATTTCTAGTGCAGATAAAAAATTTCACATTTAGTATAAGCTAATAATTATAACTCCACATCTCAAATCAAATTCTTCTATTCTTAACTGTTTCCAAACATGATTTAAAGCACTCCAAACTTAACTTACACGTTGAACTTTGGTTTCAAATTTGAGTTATCTAAAATCACGTTAGCTAACGTGATTTTATGTAAATATTCTTATATTTAGTCCAAATGTTTAGCTTGACCCTGGGACGACATACTGGATCCACGTCCACTCAAAGCCAATACTCCTTATTAGGTGAATCTATACTTTTTTTGTAAATATAAAAAAAAATTAATAATAGAGAGTATATTAAAGAATATATCACCGATATTTTTCATATTTGTTTAGAAAAATAGGTCCACCAGCAGGAGAGGGCTTTATCCAAGTCATTCGGCTTTAATATAAAAATAGGTCCCGCAGCAGGAG
>CM023953.1:18855310-18964095 GCA_013407115.1 Glycine latifolia | reverse complement strand
ATTTATTTTGATATTAATTATTTTGAAATATATATATATATATAAAGTAAATCTTTTTTTTTATATTTTTTATAAATAGTTATTAGAATATTTAACTTTTCAAATGAAACTTCTAGGTATTTCTACAAATTTTGACTTTTGGGGTTGATTATGAGTCTAATTCTCAGTTTGAAAATTATTCATATTTTACCTCTCCAATGCCACTGATGTATTGTCTGGGGTTTATACTTATTTTACTTTACTATTTAATTATAAATAATATTAACATTTATATATTATATATGTTAATTAAGCAGGACGATTTGGTCTTGTCGTCATTATTATCAAGTCTTGATTGAGTCCAAGTGTTGTTAAAATAAATAATCCTTTCAAAATTTTGGATCAAGTCGGTATTAAAATGAAATTGTCTCAACTTCTGATATGCATACTCTTAATTGTTAGTTTACACGTGAGTCAAGAATGGGAGAGAACGTATGAGTGTGGAATAGGGGACTTATTGTCCCATTCCGTTCGGCGAAAAAAAAAAAGAGTGTGGAACAATACTAACAATTACAAGGATCCGAAGACCTAAGTTAGAAAGTAACTTAGGTCATACCTAGGTAAAGGGGTGTTTAGATTAAAGTTGAAAAAAATGATTTTTTGGATTTTAATGTACTATAACAAATTTCAATGTACAAAATGAAGAACGAAAAACTTGTTGGTTTGAAAGCAAGTATACTTTTAAACTCTTTGAACCGAAATCAAACAAGTATTTATTAGGTGAGGGGTGTTTTACCTAAAATATGTCGCAGTTACTAACTTTGATGGGTAAGTAGTAGTATGTGGTCAATCTAAGACCCTTTGGATGCCTCTTGTTTGGATTAGGATCAAAGCTCAAGGTTTGTCAAGTGAATTTCTAATAAGGCTTTATGCGACAAGCACACAGAGTTTTCTAAAAAGGCAATACCTCATAAAATTGGTTAATGTTTTTTCTTGTAACATGAGTTGAAGTAAATTTATCAAGTGATCTAGAATAAGATATTAACCTAAGTTGATAATCAATTGGGTTTCAAGGTCAGTTTCGATCCTTAAAAAAAAGATTTTGTCAAGATGTTTGTTTCTTGACCACTAATATTATCTTGATTGGGTCTATTGCACTAAACCTATATGAAATATCATTTTTTCATTGAGCCAAATCCATATTATCTCACTAAATACATTTTTGGAGAGGGTGTGAGAAATTTTGAATATGACTAAATTTTGGAGGAAAAAAATCATAATTAGTTCAAAGATCCAAAATTTGTGAGAAAAGTTCCTATCAAAAAGTGATCAATCTTAATTATAATAGTGATTAAAAAAATATGAAGTATCATCTATTTTCATATTAGAGAAAATTTAATAACATGATTTACTTGTTCATATTCGTAATTTAGCAATTTTCATGTGAATTCGTGTAAGTACTTGTAATTTTTATATCTACAACTTTTATATTTATTTTTATTTTCCAGGATGTGTAGAATTAGCATATAGTAGAAAGCCAGTATTAGTATTTCCTGACGCTGGGAGTAAGTAGTTAAGAAAAGAAATTGTTGTTGCAGAAAAAAAGAAATTTTTGAAATCCTTGTACATATTTCAAAATTTACAGGAAGTTTAGCAATGATATTTTTCTTTTCATACCGAAATAATGGTAATGATCCGTACAAGTCAAATAGAAAAATACAACCTAACTTCTAAACATAAGGAAAGAACACAAAATGTTAAACGCCAGAAAGATCTCCTTGTTTACATTGAAAAATATTGTTTCCTCACTTCTGATATCATTCCAAATGGGTAAGAACCAAAACTTGTGCATTTTTTCAGTAAAGGAAAGGTCACTCTTCTTTCTCTTTCATAAAAGCCAATAATTTATACAAATTAATTCACGACATAAATGTCATAATCAAAATACATAAAAATAAAATATATATGCGTAGGTGACAAAAAAACTATAGAAGCGTGTGGGCCGAAAAACATATAGAGAAAATATAGGGAAAAAGCATATAATATAATAATAAAAAGTCAAGGAGGGCGTCTCAGTGGCGACGTCTTCCTTCCTATTTTCACTTTTTGGTCGCATATTTATAATCGGAGACGAGGAGTGTAGTTTTAGTGAGAGAAAGAAGAAGATTGACACAGAGAGAGAGGAAGGAGTGCGAAAAGACCAAATTGACCTTGGATCTTCGTCTTTCCTCTCTCTCCGTGAACTCTCGCTCCGATTCGTTTTTCGTTGGTCTTCTAAAAGCTTCTTCCACCATGAACAGCAAGGCCAACGTTTCCAAAGAGCTCAACGCCAAGCACAAGAAGGTTTCTCTCTTCGCGCTTTTTCTTTTTATTGTTATTTCAATTTCGATTTGCGAATCCTGCATTCGCTGATTAAATAATTGCCTCGGATCGTTAATCGGAACGTGTTCTAGGATTTGAATCCGTCACTGTCCGATATGCATATCGCGAAATTTTGAACGTGAGAAAGTTTCGATTCTTTTTTTTTTTAATTCGAATGTATATGGCGTAATTAGCGATGTTGCAGACAAATGACTGAATGAGTGATTGGTAGGTTAGTTTTGATCTGATTGTTATGATGTTCCGTTACTGATGGCTGGTAGGTTCATCGATCTTTCGTGTTTCGGTATTTTTGGGGATTAATCAATCGGAATATTGTGGTTTGGTAGTTTGCATCCTTTTTTTTTGTGATGCTCGCTTAGTTTTGATATGTCCTTTTAGAGGTGTGTTAGTGCTATCTACTTGCTCAATGAAAGAGTATGAAGCTAATAGAAGCTTTGCTGATGTGATTCTTCAAAATCTCTGTCCTTATTATAAAGAATAGTCCAAAAAAATATAATTTAGGTATTTTTAGTGGTTTTCTTGAGTAATTGTAGATTTTTAATGCTAAGGAGGATTTAATCTGTGAGGACTGAAGAGTTGGATTTGAGTCATTTTATATGCTGATCGTGAGAAATGAATAGACATTGGGGGTTTAAAAAATTCATGGTGTTTTATTCAGCTTATGTTTTGAGTGAAAAAAGAACAAACTTAATGTGTTTGTGTTATAGACTTGTCTCATTTTATGCTTTCCTTCTCTTTACACTGTTTCTTTCTTTACTCTAAATGTGCAGATACTGGAAGGACTTCTGAAATTACCAGAGAATAGGGAATGTGCTGATTGCAAAGCTAAGTATGTATTTGGCTGGATCTGAATGATTTTATCTGGATTTTATGTCAGTAATAAATCAAGCAAAGAGATGCTACTTGGTTTATGCAATGTGGACTGTCTCTGTATTATACATTTTCTGGATATATAGTTATTATTATTATTGTTGTTGTTATTGACTCTACTTTTTATGATAATTTACTTTGCAGAGGTCCAAGATGGGCTAGTGTAAATCTTGGCATCTTTATATGCATGCAGTGTTCAGGAATACATCGAAGTTTGGGGGTACATATATCAAAGGTGATGTTATGTTCCTTGGCATGACGAGTCTGTATAACAGTGAATTTACAAATATAAGCGATTAAGATCTGTGGCTTCTCTTAGACTGCTGAATAGCTGATAGCCTGATACTAAAAAGGTTTTAGTTAGATCTATAAAAAAAATCTGGGAGGGATAATGTATATTATATTGGCTTGTGGAAATAGGGACTCTCAATTTGATAATATAGTATGTTTATGTGCTTTGCATGTGTTGTAGCAATTTTAATGTGGCTAATTGAATGTTTCATTCTGAAAAATACTGCATTAGTGTATGGTTAATTTAACACCTTGCTAGTAATGAGTGATGACAAACAAAAGGTTTCTGAAGAATCTGAACAAGTATCATCGATAGTTCCTTCTTTAAATGGAAATTGAAATCTTTTTTCTTTTTCCTGAAAAGTGCTAGGCTGATAATTTGGTTGACTAAGTTTTCAATGTGATTTGTTACTTTTCCATTAAAAATTCATGTAATAGTACTGACTGAATTTGATGCGGGAATAACTGAAAAATGTCTCCTAAGTCTGAAATGTAGAAATTTTGAAGTATCTATTCTAAGGACTTTCTTAACCATTTATGCCGATCTTGTATATTTACTTATGACTTTCCTTGCAGGTTCGTTCTGCAACCCTGGACACTTGGCTTCCAGAGCAAGTTGCATTCATTCAATGTAAGAAAATCTGAATGGTCATGAGTTTGTTGTTATTTTGAATTTGTCTGATGTGCATTAATTATATAATAACTCCTTATATTGTTTTAATCCTGAACAGCAATGGGAAACGAGAAAGCAAATTGTTTCTGGGAAGCAGAATTACCTCCAAATTATGATAGAGTTGGAATTGAGAATTTCATTCGTGCAAAGTATGTCTATGATAAACTCCTTGAATCATGCTAAATTTTTATCTTTGTACTATTTGAAGTGTACGCATTTTGTTTTGTGCACCCAGTTTCAATCATTGTATATATTTAAACTTTTAAGGTATGACGAGAAGAGATGGGTTCCAAGAGATGGGAATTCAAAAACACCTTCTGGATTGCAGGAAGAGAAAAGTCCTTCACATTGGCCGAGGCCTGTGGAGAGAAGTGGTTTTCCTGCTCTTTCTGAAAATAAATTTGAGGAAAGGAAGAAAATCCAACCATCAAATGCAATTCCTGCCACAAGAATTAATGTTCCTGCTCCTCCCAGAGCATCTGAGCAGGTAATCTCTTTTCCCCCCTTAATTTTATTACTGTTTTGTGAACATTTTTTTTTCGTTTGACATCTTTTGTTGCACTACATGTGCTATTGCACTTATGTCTGTTCTTCTGCAATTAGTTTCTTGAGTCAGTACTGTTATACAAAGAATTTGCATGTTTGCAGTAAAATGATTAATTTTGCTTTTAGAGCTCAGCATAGATTATCCCCCCTTTTTAGTATAAAAATAAATAAATTATTACCTTGCTCTTCTTTAAATTTGGAAATTATTATTGTTTATAGTGGTATAAAATAATCCATTTGTGAACAGGTAACTCCTATTACCAAACCTCAGCATGTGGAGAAAGTGGAATCAGTAGCACCACAACCACAAGCTCCCCAACCACAAGCTGAAACATCAAAGCAGGCTACAGACACGGTTAAAAGTACCCCTCCAAAAGTTGACTATGCCACAGACCTTTTCAACATGTTGTCTATGGATGGCCCCAATGAAAATGGCTCTGAGGCAGCTGGTACAACTACTGATGATAATCACTGGGCAGGCTTTCAATGTATGTTTGTGTCCTTATAAAATAAATTGCACTATGAAAACTCAATTGAAAGTGTTGCTAGATTGTTTTGGAAGATTTGAAGTTGCTTCTATTATTTTGGGTAGAACTTGGGTTGTAATTTTGTTGCTATAACTGTTTCAGCTGCTGCAGAGGTGTCAACAGCTGAGAAGACTAGTCCGCTGAAAGCAGCTGATAGTGCTTCAGCTTCTGCATCTGGAATTGAGGATCTTTTCAAAGATTTACATCCTGTGACACCAAGCTTGACTCCAGAAAAACCACAGAAAGATGTGAAAAATGATATCATGAGCCTCTTTGAGAAGGTACTAGCCAATTCTTCTGTAGGTTTGCTTAGTCTTATTTATTGAATATATAAATTCTATTATTAATTGACAACAGGAATTAATTAGTTGCACTTTATCATCAGATGTTTTCTCTCTGGTATTTGAAATGCCTTTACCTGACCAGTAATTTGGATATCTGCACTCTGCAGGGCAATATGGTCTCTCCATTTTCTATGCATCAACAGCAGCTTGCCATGCTAGCACAGCAACAGTCTCTTCTAATGGCTGCTGCAGCTAAATCTACTGGCGGGGATCCCATGTATCCTGCTAGCATACAACAACCTAGACCCAATGTTCCTATCCAAAGTTGGCCAGCTACTGCCTATTCGATTCCTGGAGTAATGCCCATGGGTGGTCAGGGAGAGCTGCAAAAACTTGTGCAGGTAAGGACTGAAGTAATCCAAATGTTGATGAATGCTTAGTTTTGACCAGCAACTAACTTGTTTCTCCTCTTTCAGGGTCAGACTAGGAACATGACCCCAGCACATTTTGCAGGGAGCTCTGTTCAATATCCACCATCCAGGTATGTCATTAGTTTGCATGCTTAACATCAAATTATTCTGTTTGCATGTAGAAATTTTTTACTTGAATATTACTTGATGTCGGTCCCTAGAATTATGAATAATCCTAGGTTGATAATGGGTTCCAATCCACTTTGGTCCTACCCACCAGAACAAATTAGAGTGTAGACTGTTGTACCAAAAGCCTATATTTTAGGGTTCTGTTTCAATTCCAACCACTTACTGTCGAAGATACATCCTCTGTTCATCTAGAATTTTCATTTTGTAATTGAGGGTGGTGCCATTAGGCATTGAAAAATTAATCACATTTTCCCTTTATGTCATTGCGTCTTATTACATTCCAACTAGCATCAAGTTTAATGCATTTGCTGTCAATAAACCCTCCTTTTTATTTTTTTTGACCGAATTGACGTTTGATGCAGTTTCTATGGTATGGGACAAGTTCCTCCTCCAGTTAAGGGTATGACAATGGGAGTGAGTAAACCAGATGCAGGAGCTCCTGCAGTGTCATCTACCACATCACAGTCTGCGAAGGATTATGATTTTTCCTCCTTAACACAGGGAATGTTTATGAAACAGTGATTGGTCTTTTTTGTTGGGCAATGCCAGCTATGTCATATACTACCATAGAAGATTAGTTAAAATTACAGCAAGTGCGCTTTCTTTTCTCATTTTTCCCTTGACCTGTCCTTGGGGTGTAATGCATTTGTAGAGCTAGTTCAGGTTTTTTCTCGTTCATTTCAGGTGATTGCTTCATTTGTATCCGTAGTTGTACTCACTATTTATTTATTCACAATAAAATTAGTGATATTTATTATATATTGATAGTCCTTCCTTTGCTTCTATATCTCCTTTTTTCATTACTCTTCTATATCGTTTGTTTCAGCAGGCAATGCCAAGGTAGTTTTAATGTTTGGTATATGATCATGACGCTGTGGGAGAGATCCTTCTCCTTCCCAATTTAAAATGATTTGACGATGAATTTGAGAGTAGTTATTTAAGTGTGGTTGATCCGATAACGATGTTAGTTAAGATAGAGAATTGTTTTTCACGTGTAAAAGATTCACCACATTATCTTCAACAAAACCTTCTTTGACAATCATATCTTCTGTCTCACCATCATCTTCATAATTTTCAACTTCTTCCACAATTTTGCCTTTTTCCTCCGTTTCATTTTCAATTTCCTTCTGACCCACTTGCAGTTCTGTCCTACAACCCATACAATAACAGCAAATTAATATTTCGCAATTCAGTCTACAATCATAAAAAAATGCATTCATTTCCTTAAAGAGTACTTGCTACCAAATCTGATTCCGTCACATGACTCATCTACAGTAAATTCAAATTAGATATTACAACCAGTGTGTAAAGCCTTTTTTCCTTAACCTTTGTTGTGTGGTTTCAGCTCCACCACCATCAAACGCCCACTAATCAAACCGCAATGAGGAACATGCGAAAGCAATATACAACAAACTTAGATTGAAAATACTTGGCACCACTGGCTATCACCAAAACCAGATAGATCGAAAAATAGGAAGAACGTTGTCGCTCATCGCTGCACATATTACAAGTATATTTATATAAGTTTTGATACATGTGAAAAATAATTAAACATTAATTTGTATCTTAACTATCATCATTAACAGATAAACCGCTTAATTAACTACTCTCAAATTGACCGTCAGATCATTTTAATCGACATCCGGCATCTCCTAAAAGTTTTTCAATATGAAAGCATAAAGATGTTTCCCTTGGTAGAAGTGGTCTATCATCATACCATATAAATTTCATTCTAAAAGTGTGACGGAATAAACATCCCATGCTAAAGATAGTTTGATCTAGCATTCCATTAGAAAATATCATTTATGATACATTTCTTGACTTTCATGATAGTTGGGAGTATAATTTTTTTTACCAATATATTTTATGAGTACTCATGATTTAAAAATAAAAATATTATAATTTTGAGTAGTTATTTTAGAGACTAAGATCTCACTCTTAATTATTTAGTGATCTTCACAAACAACTTGTAAGAAAAAATTATTCTTTAAGATTTTACATTGTTTTAAAACTTTGATTGTCATTATTATGAGTATGTTATTATATTTAATTTAAATTAAACATATTTTATTTTAAATTATAATAAATTAATAAAATAATTTTAATTCATATAATTAAATAATTGTGTAAAAAATATTAAACGTCAAGTATTTGCAAGGATTAAAAGGCTTGTAATCTTTAATTTTATTCTCATTCTCTTGTTATTATTATATTATATTTTCTGAGGTAAGGTAAGAAATATATCGTTTCGAAATGCACCATCCAAAATTTGAGTCCGTCACCTTTTTTTTCTCACATTTATATGGATAATAGAATAGTATTGGTGAATAAAATGACAAAAGGTGCGTTCAAGAGGTGATATTTGTATAAACAAATAATACATACATGAAACATTCACAATATAAGTATAATAATTATCCAATTATATATTATCAAGATAATTGTATTTGAATAAAAAAATCAAGATTATTTATTTTATTTCTATAATAATTATCTTAAAAATTATACGTAATGGATGATTTTTTTTCTTGGTTTAGTAAAAAAATACAAATACCAATTGATTTCTATTTGTAGTATATGTCAAGATAACATAAATAAAAGTTTTATAAATATGAATTGATATGTAGATAAGCATAGGAATTTAATTAAGCATCGATAAAGATGAAACACTTATTGGGGTCCGGGAGACCGCTTCAACTATTGATGTGAAACACAATGCAAGAATGTATAAATAAATGCATAAAGAGCAAGAAAATTATTTACATATAATTCATAAAGAACTAACTTGGTGATTTTCTCACTCTTTCCAGAAAAGGCATTTTCTAATGCACAATATCTCTAAGCAAAAATTTGCAGAGCTTGAGGAAGTACCCTTTCAACCAATTGATCTTTCGATTAGATCAATGCCAAAGTTGATGGCATGAAACGGTGCAAAAACTAGTGTTTCAGAAAAGTTGTTTAGATGGTGCAGCTGCAAAAAAAATGAGACATAAGGCTGCAAGTTATGAAAAATTATTATTTAAAATACAGTATTATCAATTTATCATAGTCATAATTAAACTTTACATCCTTTAAAAAAATTAAACTTTACATAATAGATAATACAAGGTTGAGTTTTATTATTTTTTTATAAATTAAAAAACTCAAATACATACATATTAGATAAACATTAACTAAGATCACCAATAATTCCAGAGTATATAATAATTTCTCCCTTAATACGGTCTTCCAGGTAACAGGACATGCACAGATAGTTGATACTCCATATATATGAATCACAGAAAATACTGAACATTTTTTTACCAGCAATAATACTTCACTAAAAGCACAAAAAGTGCTGGTTAAAAAATACATGCAAACCACACAGTGTCTCATTATCTATCCCCGTCCAGAACAATATTCTCGTCAAACACCTAGTCTCTGATTTTCTCGATCAGTCACCTCCCAGTACTGGATATAAAAAATGCTTTTGAAAGTTTCTTTATTAAAAAAATTTAATATTTTTAATAGAAAAACTTTTAAAATTATTTTTAATTTATATCCAAACAGGCTTATATTGCTTTTATTTTGTGTAAATAATCTTTATTTTTTTCATTTAAATACCACAACCATAATGTGTCTCATTCTCAGCTCTTGTTTAGAATAGTACGGGTTTTAATATGTTGTATCCACAATAAAGTTTACTACTACTATAAAAATTCAGTTAACTGTTACTCTAACAACCAGTGTTTTGGCACTTGCTTAGAAATATATAAAATAAAAAATGCAATTAAAAGTATAATATTTAATCTGAATTGTTCTTTTTGCATAATTTAATCTGAATTGTTAGAAAATAATGATTTGTCATTTCTATTATATATTTATTGGTGTTTAAAATGTATTTTCTTTGGTGAATGGTTATTATGATATCGAACTAAAAAAAATTGAATTTAATTAATTTCAACTTATACGAGTTTATAGCAATGCAGTATTTACAGCATTTATGATATTTTATTAATTTTTGTATTATTTTATATTCGTGTGAATCTCATCTTACACAATAAATACCTTCCAACTACAGTCATGTTAAATGGCCAATAAATGTGTCCATGCCCTTGGCATGAGCCAGAGTTTCCCAATTAAATTGATTTTCAACGTGTGGTCCTATATTTTTTTTTTAAAAAAACAAGAGAATTTTTTTTGTAAAAAAAATCCACAATCCACATCAAATTGGCAAGCCAGGGTGGGACTAAAGTGCAGAACTTTATACAGTAGATTATATATACATTAGTCGTATTCGGCATGTTGACGTGAGTTTTGAAGTTGGTTTAACGTGTCACGTATCTAACAGCTTGACGGTGCCATCTAATTGACCAATACCACAGTACTCCACACAAGCTAATGATCATATTAATATATATCATCATTCACCAACAAAATATGACCACGTAATCCATGGCTACTCCTCTTCTTGGACTTGGACGATAACAAAGTAAAATAATACTATTATCAACGAAGAATAAATAATCATTTTTCTCGTCTCTTAAATGTGTAGAGCGATAAATTTATTCACAAAAGATAAAAATTTAAATTGTAGTATTTGAAAATGAAAAAAATACGACAAATTTATCTGTCAATTAACTTATGACTATCACTATTAATAAAAGAATCTAAGAGGTACATTTAATGGTAAATTTGTTAATTCTCTACATATTAAGTGACAAAAATAACTATTTATATAAAATATGAATTTGTCACAATAAAAATTTTAGAGCAACAGACAAATTATGAATTTATCGTACTTTTTCACTTTCGAATATTAAAATTTGAATTTCTATCTTTTATGAACGAATTTTTTAACACTCTATACATTCAAAAATAAAAATGATTATTTATACTAAATTTTAAGTTGGTTTGATTTCTTTAAAGTGTTTTATTTATTTATATTTATGTTTTTAGTTTCATTGCCTCAAACCAATACAAAATAATGCATTAATACTGATATGCAAATATATGAGCATATTTGACGTTATACGCATAGTTTTGGGTGAAATAGTTAACCAGCTCCATAATATATAGTACGTTGCCGTCAAAATTTTGATCAAAAACTAAAATATTTATCATGCATTTTGATTAATAACTAGGTCATATGTGAAGTGGCACATAACAGGTGTCACCTATTATAACTACACATAATTGTTAATACATGTGAGTGTGCATAAAAGTAATAAGCTAGTAAAATGTTTTTTATCATAATTTTAAATATATCCGTATATATTGTTGACATTATTCCTATGTTAAGGATGTAAGAGTATAATTTTTTTTATTTCTATAACTTTAATATAATGTGTTTGTTTTTTTTTATTTGTTTGTTTAAAAAAATTATAGAAAATAAAGCATATAATTGGACCCTCTAGATTTTAAGCCGAATGTTTATCCCGAGACTACTTATTTGACCTTTTGGTCAAACTAGTTTATAAATTAGGCAAAGTAGTTTATAAATTATTAAAATATTTTATCAAAAATAATTTTAAAGTAATTATATTTTGACAACTATTTTTTTTAATATTTAATAAGTAATTCTCTCTTTTTTTTTTCTATCGTTCTCTTTCTATTACACTATACCAATCAAATCAATAAATTATCTTTATTCTTTTCATTTCTCTCTCAAATGATAAACAACTCAAAATTATCCAAAAAATATTTTTTCTAATTTTAATAATATTCTCTTATATATATACTCACCCACCATGAGAAAAAATAGAACATAATTATGAATCAAACAATGTCAAGCTTTAAGACTAACCTAACCTAGCTGACTTTAGAAATTGACATTGATTGAAAGAATAATAGGTGTTTTTATTTATGTTAACACTATTACTATTAACTTTCTAATTACTATAGCATTTATTATTGTTTTTCCCATTATTATAAGTGTTTAAAACATTTAAAACTTACATAAAAATAAAGATATAATTAAAATATAATAATTAACTACTAATTTTTGTTGAAGGTTTTTTTTGGTTTTGAGTTCTAAATAAATAGATACTCCTTCCTATCTCATTTATAAGGAAAAAAAATAAACTTATTAAAAACATAGTTAAATTTATTAAATCGTATTAATTTCAATTAAATATTTTTAAACTAATTTTTGTTAGATCTTGATATCAACCATAAATCTCTTATTAAATGAAAGATATTTTTTAAGATAGTCTCATTAAATAAAATAAAAATAAATAAAGTTTACTTATATGTATTTGAGACCAAAATATAATGGATTGTTTTGCTTATAAATGAGATCAGAGAGAGTAAATAAAAAACAAAAATTCTTTTAAAAATAGATAAATAACTTAATTGAAAGAAACAAAATAACATTAATTAGTAAAGAAGTGGTGTTAACAAAATCGATAATTATAAACATGAGTGTCGTGTGAATAACATTATCACCCATTCTCAATGAAAATAAACCACAAGTGCAAGCGGTCGTGTTCTCAGTCACTGCTCATGCATAGTTTTTTTCATTAATTGTCTTTACGTGCCCATTCCGTCTAGCATTTGTTGAAATCTTCTTCGTTCACATTTTCAAGTTGCCAAATCAATAGATAACAATATCTGACTTTGGTGCATTGGAAATCTAATTAATTCGCAGCCATAAGTCATATATGATCATGGTCTCGTAGACTCAGAGCTTAGAGTTCTCTCATTTTATTACATAAAGGCAAAGCCAAATTTCCAACTATTTGGTTGAGGTTGGTGCTTGCATGATATCACACAACCCAAATCAAATGCAGCCACATATGTGTGTATGAATGTCTATAAATACGTCGTATTCGATCAAGTTGATTGGTGTCTTGTTTTGGGGAGTGAAGTAGCAAAATTATTTTTCTATTGTAGGCGTTTAGGGAGGATTATTATCCACCACTTACGAAACACACTGCGTATCTATCGTGTTTTGACCGTAAAAGTAGATCATGCATTTCAGATTAGGAATGGCTTTCATCGTCAAGAACATTGCGTGTTCAAAAACTTGGTTGATCTATATATAAATCCATTTATAGGAGGAAAAGAAGCTTCCCACTTTACGTGATGTATATTTTAACCATTAATGAAAACAAACCTAACTTTGAAAACATAGATACTTTAATATAATCATCAAAGTTATAATCTCGATGTAAATTAGGTGTTTATGTGATTAATTTAAATCCAAATCACACAAAACTAACAATACTGAATATAATTGATAGATAGTTGAATTTTTTAAGTACGCAAATTTTTTATCATATATATGAAGAATAATTTTGTTATCTTTAGAATAGGCAAAAACCTAGATCGGTTATATCTAAGCCTGCGGAGATTAGTCTCATAGTAATTTCTAGCCATAAAGATATCTTGCTTCTAGGAAAAGAATTACACAAATAAATGGATTTTGGTTGAAACCAAAAGTAGCTTAAGATGTGAAGACTAATATTACTTTTCACTTATATATTATTTTGGTTAATTGATTTGGAATCCAAACACACATTTGAAGTTGAGAATTGGACATATCAATTGTAAAAGTTTACAATACTAAACATCAAAACTCTAATATCATTTTAAAAATGGAATTTGAACTTAATCTAATAAAGTAACTTATAGAATGAAGATTATTCAATATTTATATACATCATTTTTGTCATATCTTTAATTAACGTGACATCTTCAATAAATGATATGCTTATTTTAGAAATTATTAATCATTGTAAATATAATACATGAAGAAAGTAAAAGTAGATTTTAAGTTTGGTTTCAATTAATTTGGATTCTCAATTATGTATTGAATCAGATTAGAATATCTATTTGGTAATGTTCACAAAAAACACTAAATATGAATTTATATATATCAAATAAATATTACATTAATCAATTACCCATGATATATTCAATAAGAAAATATTTTCGTATTAGGAGAATTAGATGAGTAAAGCTTAAAAATATAATTATGTATAAATGATTAAAGTTTAAAGTCATATGATGACCACTTAAAAAAACAACGTGACTTTTATATTAAATTAAAAAATTAATGTGACTTATATGCTTTAGAGCTCATTTAAATAAGCAACATAATTAAGATCTCATTGAATAAGGTCCAATAATTATAAAATTATGCCTATAAGCTTTTATAATAATTATTTACTTTTTTACCTATAATAATCTTTTAATTAATTGATAATGTGTAAAAAGCTTTAAACCATATAAAAATGAAACTTAAAGTAAAATTAATTGCTAGTAACAGATCCTGTTTCAATGTTCTAATTTTGTAAAGGAAGATTTTTGTTTTTATGTTTAAAAAAAAATGGGAGAAGTGGTTAATTTAGTGGCCATTTCATTATTTTAGTCTTGGAGTGTTGCATTGAAGAGGGAGAGAGTAAGAGAGAGGTCAAGTGGTAAAAATGGTTCCCATTAGTGGTCGGTATGGCGGTGGACTTTTGCGCTGGGCATTTGGGAAAGCCCCGTAAGAGCTGCCAATCCCTACCGCTCCGGCTGTAACGGTCATATTCTTTTTAGCCGTTGAGGTTTTTAATTCAAAGGCCTCCTCCCTGTCACTCACATCAACTCTCCTTCCAAACTACACTATCACACTATTTTTCATTATTAAATCCTAAAAAAGTACTTTAAATTGAGATAAAGATAACCTTGTTTCCAAACATCATCCCCAAATCTTGCTTACGTACACCTCCATGCCTCATACTCCTAAGTAGCAGCATAGCGACACCACTCTATTTAATTAACCCTCCATCCATTGCCGACTTTCATTACTGCTTTTTGTCTAACTCTAGTGCGTTATATATGTGAACTAGTTATGCATTATTTTTGCTTACCATCATAATGACTACTTTCTTTATTTACAGTATATATATTTCAAAAATATTCAAGTTTCTTCATTTTGTTCACACATAAAACTATGGTACACCATTTTGCTTACGCCTAATAATAATTTTTTCACAACAAAATGTTTTTATTATATACAAAAATGCTAAAGTACTAGTATGATGAGTTACAACTTTAGAGTTTAGAGGACTAATAGAAAGAGACTTTAGTCAAGGCAATAGCCAAAAGTTCAACGCTTTCCCACAACTTGATCCAACGGTTCACAGCGCATCAAACAAATACAGATATAAATAGCCTCCTTTCTCTATTCTCCTAGACTTCCCAGCAATCACATAGTTAAACACACACACACACACACAAGCGAAGAAGGTAAGTTCCCGTAACACACACAGATAGAAAAAACAGAAGAAAAGAATGGGTTATGTTTCTGTGAAAGTGGTTCTAATCTCCACCGGGGTTTTATCGATGGCAATGGGTTTGAAACTCACACTCCCTTTGCTCTCACATTTCCTCCTCAACGAAGCCCCGCACATGTGGACCTTCCTCCTCACGTGCTTCACTCCCCCTTACCTCTACATCCTCCTCAATTTCATCATCCTCGCCATCGTCGCTTCCTCCAAACTCAACAACCACCACCACTCTCCGCCGGATACCACCGTCCTCCTCCCCTCCGACCCCGTCATCTACTCCGAACCACCCGCCGCCGTCCAGATCATCGCTCCGGAAACCGTCAACGTCTCTGCTGCTGTACAAACGGACTACAACGCCGTCGCCTCTGAGAAATACCTCTACGAAACGAAACCGACGCTCAGCTACGACACCGTTACGGAAGGTAACGGCTCTGTCGGCTACGTTTACGACGAGAACACGCCTGTGAAAGCGACGGTTAACAAAGACGACAACGACGACGACGAAGCCGTTGGCGTTGTCTCTCCAAGCCTGCAGAGGAAAGACTCCTCGGACTTTGCGTTCGCAAATGAGAACGAGAAACCGCCGGTTTCCGCCAGATTCAGCCACCGGAAATCCATTAGAGCCAGTCCCGAAGGTATCGTCACTATAACCGTATTACTATTTATTTATTCATTCATTTGTTTTTTGAAATTTGAAATTGAAAAATAATCAGAATAAGAAGAGAACTGAAACTGATTTAATAAATGTTTAACAAAACATAAGTTCATTAAATGATTCCGTAGAACAGTATTAAGATGAAATTTCAATTCTAATTAAAGTATATATAAATTTTTATTTATAAAATATGAGATGTAATAAATGAAGTGATTAGATATAAATAGAGAAGAAGATGCAATCGTATCCGCTCTAACGCATTGGATTTTATTAGAAGTCCGCAGCGTGTTTGAAACGTAAAAAAAAGGATATAGATAGAGAAGAAAATATTGTTATATGAATTGATGTATGGTTATGGTGTAGCAGGAGGGAAGGTGGTGGCGTTGGGAGTGGCGAAGGCGAAGGCGAAGAAGCAGGAGACGTTGGAGAGCACGTGGAGGACGATAACGGAGGGGAGATCGATGCCGTTAACGCGGCATCTGAAGAAGGCGGAGACGTGGGAGAGGGAAACGCCGTTACGGGACTTGAACGGAGGGGTGAAAGTGATGAACAAGTCGGAGACGTTCGCGGGGACGGAGAAGAACGCGTCGACGAGGCTGAGGAAGGAGCCGTCGCTGAGTCAGGACGAGTTGAACCGCCGAGTGGAAGCGTTCATCAACAAGTTCAACGCGGATATGAGGCTGCAGAGGCAGGAGTCGCTGAGGCAGTACAAGGAGATGATGAATCGAGGAGCTCACTGACTCACACAAGGCACAACACATTTGCTCCAATAATCAAATTTGGGGAAAAGAAAGAAAACAAACACAGTGTGATTAAACAAGGTTTTGTTGTGTTGCATTGGTTTTTTGTTCAGGCAAATGATGAACGAAACACAGTTTGGGATATATGGAAAGTTTTAGTTTAGTGTAGGGGATATTTTAATTTCCATGAATAGTTTTTTTTTTCCTTCTTTTGGTTGTTTATTTATTTTGTTAATAGTGTTAATGCCAATGCTTTTTAGTGCAATCTTCCGATTGCCTGCCGGAGGAAATGTCTTTTTACTGGTATTTCCAATCTTCTGATTTCCCGGGGGGGGGGGGCGCAATTTGAACTTATTTGCACTTGAATGCAAAGTAAGAGACGAGTTGGGGTGGTAATAACTGAAAATGTAATCAATTGCCAGAGTAGGATTGGAGGAGATGCATGCTATGTGAAGATTGAAGGACCTGTGACCCACAACAAGGTTTCATAGATTTGAATGAGAATGGATGAATAATTATTTAAATTGAATTTATGTGTGTTAGAAACCGTTGGAAGGTCAGAAATCGCATCACTAACTTTGTTTTCACGGGTAATACAATGTGAGATGTCATTTTCTCTTCAATTACCACCGTGGGAGTAATTCTAAGAGCAACACAAACATTGGAGAACACTCTCGTTTTAACAGATGTTAGGAAGTAGAGTCATACTTTTGTTTTTTTTTTATATATATAACAATCATAGTTATTTACTTTTGGAATTGTATGGAATAAATGGTGCAGTCTGATTATTATTTTTTAGTTGATATATTAGACTAAAAAATTAATTAAGTTGCTTGAAATAGAAAAAATATGATATAATAAACAAATGTGAAAAATAATATAAAACTATTTTTAACAACTTATAAGAGTTGTTTCATTATAGTTATCCTCTGAAGCCAGCCTATCAATCTTCTTAAAAAGATTTTTTCAATATTATGCATCACATCACTCATGTCTATTTTTTTTTTTTCATAATTTAAGTAACTCTAAAAATTTACTAAATAACTTCCACATCCTTACTATTCCTCAACTCTAATTTAAGCAACTCTAGATAACTTTCATCAACACTTTTTTCCTAAGTCATAATTATTTAATATATGAAACAATAAAACAATAAAAAGATAACCAATTTTAATAAATTTTTATTTAAAATGATAAAAAATAGTTAAAATTACAAAATTAGAAAGATCATGCTAATCAATGTCCTCTAGGGACACTGGTTAATAAATCTAAATAAAAAAATTGATTGAAGATTTAAAGTTGCATTAGAAATCATGGGAAAATATACTATTTTTATTCCTTAACTTGGATCTTTAGACATTGGTTAATATTTTCCGAGTTAAAATAATATTCAAAATAAAAAGCTATCAAGTTATTAAAAATAGAAGGCTATACAGGTTACTAAACAAGAGAACTTTTGTAGCATAAAATCTACAACGGTGAAGAGTTTTTTTTTTACACAAAAGCTTATATGTGCTATTAAATAACCAATTGATGCTATTAAAAGCACCTGATACTTGTTAAGACTGCACCCCGGTGATAGGTTCTTATTTAGATATGATGCTTAATATAAAAAAAGTGGGATAAGCACTCTGAACATGAAAAACTAGGACCAAGCACACTCTTAATTGATATGTATGAAACTATGAATAGTGTGTAATTTTTCGTGGGTAGGAGGAAGGCAGCGTGTCACAAGAAGGAATTTGTATAATGGAATGGTATGATGAGACCAGCTTTGTATACAAAAGCCATGTCGCAATAAATAGTAATGAGGTGTTGGCACATAAGATATAGAGACCAAAATAGGTATTTTTTGGAAACTTAATAACAACTTGAGTTAGTTTACAAAGTATTTATCGTGATTCAAGCTACATTGAATACAGATGGTGCCAATGAACAACATATCACCTGAGTGGCACTATATTATTGGCTGAGGTCACCAGTTTAGATTTTTTACTGGTTGGGTGCTGCCACCCAGGGTGGTTTCACCAGGTCAACACAATAGTTCATGTAATTTTGGGAAATTGAGTGTTGATGGACGTGAGTGAGAGACTTGAGAGATGTGAGTGAGAGAGGATAAGGGATGCAGGCTTCCCTAGGCTTTAACTACGCCTTCCCTAGGTTGCAGCTGGTAGCGCCAGCCTGGTGCTTGCTACCAGGTAAAACGTCATCTAACTCCTTGCTTTGGCTATAAAATAAAACGCATGATTCACATTTTTGCATTGTAACTTTTGTTGAAGTTCGGAGATTTCAGTGTGTTCTCAAGTGTATATGAGTGTTCTTGAAGCTTATTTGCTCTTGTGCAAGTGTTATTTTGGTGTTGTGGAGGCTGTTGGTGGTGGTGCTATTGTTTGAGTGTGTTCTTGAAGCTTTTTTGATCTGGTAAGTTCTATTACATTTTATTCTATTTATATATTTTTTAATGTTTCAATTTTTTTCTGTTATTTAATTTTTCTGTATTTATAGAACAAAATATGCGATGTTATTTTTTTATTATTTAATTTATAGGTGATTAAACTATAGTTATATAAATGAATTTGTAGAAAAATTATAGTTGAAGAAAATAATCTGAGAGAAGAATATTGCAGTCATTTTACAGTTGTAGAAATGAATTTGTAGAAAAAATATAATTGTAGAAATAGATCTAATAGAAAATTATTGTAGTCATTTTATAGTTGTAGAATAAATCATAATTAACCCTAAATCCTAATCAACATCTCTAAATCCTAAACACCAACAATTTATAAAAGTAAAAACAACAGTCAAAACTGGAAGAATAAAAACACATGACAACAAAAAGTTTAATCTAAAATTTAAATTATTAAACCCTAAAGACCAATAATTTATAAAAGTAAAAATAACATTCAAAATTAGATGAATAAAAACACATGATCAAATAAAACCAATTTAATATAAAATTAAAATTACTAAAACCTAAAGTCACTTAAATTAATCAGTTATTAAAATTACTTGAATTAATTATTAAAATATTACAACCTACCTAAAAAAAAGTGTTTGATGACTGGATTTAAAATGTAGTCACTCTGTCTAGCATTACCTAATGAAGTCACTCAAGATGGTGTTACCAAACTAGTAAAAAATTGGAACAGGTGACATCAATCAATGTGATGCCACCCAAGTGACATGTTGAGTGACACTATCAATATCCAATGTGGCTTGAATTACTCACATTAGAGCATCTTCAATGTAAGGAATCCAATTGAGTTTCTTAAGCAATTTTTTGTGATCCCCACAATGTCATGTCACTTTTAAGAAACTCAATAAATATTTTGCTCAAATGTAAGAAATCATAAGGAACTCAAAAAAATCTACATATTTACATTTTTTTTAATAAAACTTAAAATTTTGTCAATTTTCATAAATATAAATTAAAATAAATAAAACAAAATACGTAATAATATAAAACAAAATTTTACATAATAATAAATAATTAAACACAATAACATCGAAATAAATAACGACTAGTTTTCCAACAGCTTGTTTCATAAAATAAAATTTTGAATATAACATATAACAATGACCTACATTGTTAATAACTGCATATAAAGTAAATGAATAACAACTAATTTGAACATAGAGACTAAATTTTAATTAAATAATTTCTTCCTAATATGGTCACAATACTTTTCGTGGTCTTCGCGTTGTTTATTTGACATGTTGGATGTATCTTTCATGAGGATTTCATACACCATACGCCTTTCTTGTGTCTCCTTTAACTGAATAAGTTTTAATGTGTTTGCATTCTTCTCATTCATTACACTTTCTATGTCAGATAAATCGATATTGCTAGAAGCTTCTTTTCCTTTGCTCTTTCTTTTTGCTGCTTTTTGTCCAATTGGGCGAGACATTGGCGAAGGCGTATCATATTCTTCGGCTTCAACGGGTGTCTCGATGTTAGAAGACGACGAGTAATTTCTACCTACAGAAACCTTTGTTCTTTTTGAAGAATTTGACATAAAATCTGCATCGAATTTTGATTGATCTTTCAACAACAACCAAACATGTTCAACCTCAAATTTTTTATCTGTATCCTGTGAGTAAATCAAGTGAGCATTAGCTATACAATCCTTCTCTGAACTTCCACTTCTCCTATGCTTATATGCTTGTTTGTAGCACGCGTTAAACTTTTGAACTACTGAGTGGATCCTGTTCCACCGAGATTTCAACTAAGTCGAGTTTCTTTCACAAAATAACCCACTTTCGCGCACATTGTCATTGTTGTATGCATTTTTAATCCTTGTCCAATATTGCTTTGATGTTTGGTCGACATCGATTATTGAATCCTTTGAAACATTGAGCCATGATCGGACGAGAATCACATTTTCTGCCACCGAGAATGCTGTATGTGATTTTTCCCACTACCATTGTTGTCACCCTCATCTAGTAGAATATTTTCTACACCCATTGTGGATTAAACTTCATTTATAGGAGGTGAAATATTGGATAACGAATGCCTATAACACGTGTTTAGATTAATGGGGGGTAATGATTAACTACAAAATTGTGGATTTTGAGAACTACCACCGGTAGGTGACTTTACATTAGATGGAGGATGCATATATCAAATATGTGGGGGTGATGGATACATCATATACTGAGGTGGATTTTGTGATTTTTCACTGGTAGGGGGTGGTTGAGGATACATAAAGTATGACGGTGGGTGTGGGTTACTTTGCAAAATTTCACTGGTTGGGGGTGATTGATTTTGCAAAAAATTATAAACACTTTGATAATATAACCGTTACTTTTGTTTGCCTTTATTATGGTCAAATTGTGAGTGTTAATTTTTTTTTACATTCATTCAACGGATTCAATTCAAATTGTGAGTGTTACTTTTGTTTGCCTTTATTATGGTCAATGGCTCTTTTATTTTTATTTTGTGCATTCAATTTGTCCAGATTCAATTTTTATTTTGTGCATTCAATTTTTCAAATCAACACACGCGTCCCTCAGTGCCCTCACCTCTTTTGCTTTGTCCAGAACCTTCCAACATGTACTTTGTGCACCATATTTCCCATTAATAAGCAAAACCCACTCATTTCAAAATCAACATATTATTAATTACAATAAATAAGAATAAGCGGTTGCAACAATTAAACACAAATTTAGTGAACAAACAATAAAACTTTTAATTTTAACTTCAGTTTTAATTATTGAGGAAATAATTTTCCTACTCTAAACTGATTGAAATTAAAAATAAAAAATAAAAAGAAGATCCGTTCTCAATTAAAACTGTTGCCACGAAGTTCAAAGTTATGATTTATTTCTCAATTAAAATTCTTACCATGAAGATCCAATAATAATTACTTGCAACTTGCAAGTAACAGCTGTGATGTTTACGCAACAAAGAAACCAACATATTAGCAAATACTATTCTCCCACAACAGCTGCAGGGTCGTTGTCGAGGTCATCGTCGGGGTCAGGGTGGTCAGGGTCGCCGTCAGTTGAAATCTCAGTGGAACAGGATCCACCCAGCAGTTCAAAAGTTTAACACGTGCTACAAACAAGCATATAAGCATAGGAGAAGTGGAAGTTCAGAGAAGGATTGTATGGCTAATGCTCACTTGATTTACTCACAGGATACAAGTAAAAAATTTGAGGTTGAACATGCTTGGTTGTTGTTGAAAGATCAGCCAAAATTCGATGCAGATTTTATGTCAAATTCTTCAAAAAGAACAAAGATTTCTGCAGGTGAAAATTACTCGTCGTCTTCTAACACCGAGACACTCGTTGAAGCCGAAAAATATGATACGCCTTCGCCAATGTCTCGTCCAATTGGACAAAAAGCAGCAAAAAGAAAGAGCAAAGGAAAAGAAGCTTCTAGCAATATCGATTTATTTGACATAGAAAGTGTAATGAATGAGAAGAATGCAAACACATTAAAACTTATTCAGTTAAAGGAGACACAAGAAAGACGTATGGAGTATGAAATCCTCATGAAAGATACATCCAACATGTCAGATAAACAACGCGAAGACCACGAAAAGTATTGTGACTATATTAAGAAGAAATTATTTAATTAAAGTTTAGTCCCTATGTTCGAATTAGTTGTTATTCATTTATTTTGTATGCAATTATTAACAATGTAGGTCATTGTTGTATGTTATATTCAAAATTTTATTTTATGAAACAAGTGGAAAACTAGCCGTTATTTATTTCAATGTTATTGTGTTTAATTATTTATTATTATGTAAAATTTTGTTTTATATTATTACGCATTTTATTTTATTTATTTTAATTTATATTTATGAAAATTGACAAAATTTTAAGTTTTATTAAAAAAAATATAAATATGTGGATTTTTTTGAGTTCTTTATGGTTTCTTGCATTTGAGCAAAATATTTGGTGAATTCCTTAGGAGTGCCATGATACTGTGGGACCACAAAAAGTATTGCGAGGACCACAAAAAGTTGCTTAAAGAACCCAATTGGGTTCCTTGCATTGGAGATGCTCTTATATAAGGAACCCAAGATTCGCGCTTCATATCAGTTCTGCCACGTCACTATGTTCCAACGCAGACGAAACCCCAAGATACGGGTGCTTAGCTTAAGAAACGCACTAAGCATCTCCCATTGGAGATGCTCTTAATAACTACTTTATAAATCAAACCACATTGTTATTAAGTTTCCAAAAACCACCCATTTTAGTCGATTAGGCGAAGATATATATGGCCAAGAAGCATATATATATATATATATATGATAATGCATGATTTCAAAGTAGTGATAACCTCTAAAAATATATTTGCCATTTCTCATTCATTGATTCATTTCTTCAACGTCACATGGAAAAGAAAGGAGTAAAACTGCAAGCACAAAACTACAAGGTTTGCCTCTTGGCTAAGATGACAAAAGCAGATGCACACAAACACAAGCAGCCAAATACATTCCTTACTTTGTGTGGGAGATCAATAAAGAAGCTTCCGCATTATTCCACTATGAAACTAGTCAACATTGACATCATAATGAAACATCACATTATGGATGTACCCAATGAAAGAGAACAACCGAAGAAATAATAAATATGGGCAATGATGTCATGGCATAGCACTGTGCAATTTGAGAAATGAGAACCAAGCTAGCTATGCAAATTGATCTTATCTTCAATTGAGGCTTTCCGGTGATACATTGCAACAATATTCTAAGATCAAACATAATGGATCGATTTCTTGCATTTATTTCAGTAGTTGGCGAACCGGCTTATGGATATGGACTTGAAAAAAACTTTGCTGATGACCAGTATGTGTTGGGTTTTGAAAAAAAGTTTTTTTCTTTCTATTTTTATATTTTAAAAAATCACTTTTTAAATTTTCAAGATTTAGATAAATGACTGCAATGAAGTTTTATGAATAAAAAAACAACATAAGAGACTACCAAGTAACAAGTGAGATTTTGAAACAGCTTCTAGTATGCAATAAATTAATATAATTTGAATTTCTCTATCTACAAATACTAGATAGAAGAAATTATACACACCACCTCCCAATAGAGTGCTCCACTGTGGTGAAAAAAAATTCAACATGCTTCATAAACAAGAAAAGTGCACTTTTCTTTGGGTGGCTGCCGATATTTGGCCACTATGATTAGTGTGCAATAGGAAGTGG
This sequence comes from Glycine latifolia, assembly GCA_013407115.1. Taxonomy (NCBI): domain Eukaryota; kingdom Viridiplantae; phylum Streptophyta; class Magnoliopsida; order Fabales; family Fabaceae; genus Glycine; species Glycine latifolia. Next base: position 18,939,629 of record CM023953.1, on the reverse strand, counting down.
GTTCTCTTTAAACGAGCAAATAAACAGTATGGAATTTGCTGGTAGGACAGGGGAGTGTACTTTTTTTAATAAGAAAAGTTGATCCCGCCCGTCACCCAGAATGAAAGGAACGATATCGTACTTCTTGCTATTTGGTGTTCTGTTTTTTTCCATTGAAACCAAATCTAAAACTGTGCTTGAGAGATAACGCTCACAAATAAATAATAAGATGGAAATATTCGTATATTACATTGGGTCTTTTATATAAAATATAATTAACTTATTAAGACTAATGAAATTAAGTTAATTAATAATGTCGTATATTTAAATTTTGTTTTAGAAATATCTATAAAATTAAGTGATTTAAGGAGTAATTATATTTAATAATACTCCACACAGGACAAATCCATGAGTGTATTAAAGGGAGATTCAATTTTTTTACACAATTATTTAAATATTTAAATTCTAATAAATAACTATTAATAAATAATAAGTTTAACAAAAATATTTATCATTAATTTTATGTACAAAATTATAGATATGATCTACTACTAGAAAAAAATTAAATAAATATTAACTCAAAAACCTATTTTTCTTATACATCTTTATTTATTAATATTATTTTATTTTATTTTATCTATTTTTTTCCATATATTCATAAACGATCCTAATAGGGGGCCAAGGCCTTTATTTGCCCCTCCTTGAATCCATCACTGACTGCACGTAATTCAAAAGATAGTTTTTCTTTACAAATAAATATGACTTAAATTGTTGATAAATCGATGAATTTATCTACTTACATAAAAAATGAGTTGGTGCTTCATGAATAGATCTAACACTAAATTAAATATAAAAAGAAAATTAGCAATTAACCCATCTCAGTGGATTTTTATAATTGGGATAAAAAAAATTGCACTTATTCACCTCGTATAAAGTACTGATAAGGAGGAGAATCATAAAACGGCACCGCTAGGACCATAACCAGAGGTGGAAGTGGTGTGCGAGTTTTTTAGCTCCTTGGCAAAGAGTGGGCTGCTATCAACCGGTACAAGATGAGGAACCACAAGCCTATAGGACCAACAACTTTTAGTTAGAGGAAACTCCGGAAGAAACATAACTGAAATTATCATGTCATATCATACCAATTTGAATGTATGGGATAGAACATATCATGTGTGTAGCTGCAACAAGTACTGATGAATGATGATAATGACATCAACAACTACTACAGGAATGCATCGAATACAAATGCAGACTGAAAACATAGATTTGATTTCCCTTTTATCAATCTACCAAACTTTCTTTTTGTGTTTGGTTTTCCTTATACCTAAAATAAAAATACATAATGATTGATCAACAGAAAAATAACTAGTTTAGAAGTTCAACAAATTTATATAAGTTTGTAGACAATACCCTTGTATTAATCATCTAATTTTTATAACCTCTTTCTCTTCAAACACAATCACTGCCGAAATTACTGACTTAATGATCTTTAGGCAGCATACCGCATACCACATAAAATTAGAGAAATTTCGATGTAAAAACTTTGATAAATTGATACCGTGTTTGCAAGCCTAGAGAAGTAGAGCAATGCCATAATCATTCATGTTTTCAGATGTTCTATAAAAGCACAGAATTAAACGGTAGAAGAGAGGGCACATGGAACAAGAAGACTGTATGATTGTTTTGTGACTAGGAAAATATATAATACAGGTCCAATATCCTCCATCAAGAGCACTAATTAAACAACCTTGTTAATCTTCTGTTGTTTCAAATACTTTTTCAACTTCTACAATGGTGTTCTGAGCTTCATCAATCTCAGGACTGGCCTTCTCATCCAACCCCTCCAACTCAGCCTGAAAGTGGGATCGAAATTACAATCCAATTTCAAGAAAATGCACAAATTAAACTTATTTTAAATTAGTGAAAACACCTCAATAAAGAAATAAAGATATGGACCAAAACATATGAGGATAAAAAGTATATATTTGTTTTAAAGAGACCCTGCTTCATTAGACTACACAAATGTGTTCATAACAAAAGATAAAAAAATATACAAAATAATTAAAAATATTACAGAAGTCCTTTAAGTTGCAAGTTGCAACTTTCTCTTATTTCAAATCACCACCACCCCCAGCCCTGGGTTTGGAAAAAGATCTTAGTTATCAATTTTATTTTTGCATCTGTTAGACTCTAGATTAAATCAATATGCAACAATCCTCAACCAATCAAACAATTCTTTAATATTCACATTAAGGTTATTAGATAAAGAAGAGGAATTGAAAATAGGAAGTTGCAGGAATATATTGAGAAAATATAGCATGGACTGTCTGAAGGCAATCAACTTGTCCCAGAGCAGAGTAAAACTGTAGGAACTAGGAAACTCGATTCTGTATAAAACCTTGAACTAGCAGGGTCAGGATAAGTAAGATAACTATATTCCTATCCCAATGGACTGGTTATAGCACATTAGCCATTAACAGGTACCATCTTCCATTGGATTATCAATACTGAGCATGTCAAAGTTGTTAAAACATAAAAATGTCCATGACAGAAGAAAACAACAGAAAAGTTAGAGATACAGTAAGCACAGAAACAGTACCAATATTCCTTTCAAGTCTGCCAAAGCGGCCTCAAGGCGCTTGTGGCAGTCAGGAATCATCATCCTAGACTCTGCCAACACATTTTCCTGTCAAAATGCAAATAAGCTAGCTCAACAAAATTTACCATCAAATTGTATAAATTTTTTTTAACAGAGAAAAGTAAATAACACACAACCCGATGTGGCAAATCACCTGAAAGCACAGTGATTAAAGAATGGAAATGCAGAGGGAGAAGATATACCTGTTGCTTGAGATCATAGGGGTCAGCTCCTTTTTCCGTCATATCAGCTGTTTTGGCAGCTTCTCTCTCAACTTCCTTCTCATAAGAATGCAGCTCCTTCACTATACGTTTGCAGGTACTTGTCTTGATCTTCAGACTTCTCACAGTTGCCATTCAAAACCTACATCCACAAAAACCACAAAGAAGGATTTTTTTTTTATGTAAAATTTGCTTCCAAATCAAAATTCATAAAACTTGGCAATGTAAAATGAAAATCTTAAGCGGCATTCCGCAAATGAAAAAATGATCGAATCGAAAAGTAAAATATAAAAAAGCAGCGGAGATTCAACGCAATACTTGATTGTTGTGAGGTTAAACGAAGGAAGAGGAAAATGGTGTCTAATTTCACCTGCTGCTTACACACTTTGCTGTTGCTGATTGCGGAGCCCTAGCGCAGATGCACGATGAACAAGACAACATTGAAGAGGACCTTCCGCTAACTAAAACGCACCGTTTAATTACAAGTTCCGTAGTGTGTTACCAAGAATCTTGAAACACTATTTTGTGGTCCAAACTCCAAACAAACAAGACAAATTTTGGTAAAATAAAAGACAAAAAAAAATGACAGGTGTTAAAAAATTAAAAAGGGTTAAATTAGTAATTAGCAAATTTTGTAGCCTACTATTGTTACCCTATAATAGACTATTAGATAGATAAGTATAAGATAGCAGAAGTAGACAGCTTTATTGAAAACCAAGAATAAGTTGAGTGAAGCATAACCATTCACGGTTTAAACCCCAATCGAAATCAAAATTTCAGATTAAAAATAATGAAAATTTACTTAGTATAATAAAACAAGCAATCCAACAATTGACATTGAAATTCACGGGTGCAAAACATTAGTGTAATATGAATTTAGCCCAGTAGGTAGCAATTCAACAATTGAATTAACCACAATCTAAAGTTTCAGGAATCAATTTTTTTTCGTTTGACTTGGTAGAGAGAAAAAAAAAAGAGGGAGAGAAAGTTGAAAGCTTTTGAACATTATTTGGAAAACAAAATATACCCATTGTTAAAAAATGCAGCAAGCAGCAATTACATGACAGTCAAGAATAACATAATGTTCACATCCACAGGACACCCATCCGCTGCAAAACGCTGCGTTTGTTGATGGCAACAGCCTGAAGCAGTTTTAGATCTTCAAGCAGTTCTAAAGCAACACAAACAGCAGATCCCCAAACCTAATCAGAAGGCCATTTTGGGGTTTTCATAAAAAAGAAACTTTTTTTTTTATTTTTTACTGCTTTTTTTTTTATAAAAAAAAGGCACTTTATTACTATGACTTACGAGCCTAAAACTCTGAAAAAGTATGTGTAATTTACCCTTTATTATTATGATATGATTAATGACAATGCTATAATTAATGTGAAACATTTAACATAATATGTTAGCAAGAAATTGGACTTTGAGCAACATTGACTTTATAATATTATAAAGCTGAGGAAAATTTTAGAAATGAATGAGTGTGGATTTTGTTGGTATGAATCATCTAATGAATCTTGTAAAAAAAAACATTAACACTTAAAAGCTATGGAAAATTAGAATAGTTGTTTTGCTAAATTTAAGAATTTTGGTGCAATTTAATTCTCTAACTAGCATGAGACCCGTGCTATTGCACTGTTTAAAAAAAAAGTGAGAGTGATTGACGGAGAGAGAATATAAAAGAATAAAAGTAAATACTTAATTTTGTGTTCAGTCAACACATGACAATTGTCTAGACAGATACAATAGATATAGATATTCATTTGTTTGTTTTCATCTCATCTTCAACTTATTTTGTAGTAATTTTCATCTTTCTTTCCCACGACATTACTTCTATAAAATGAGCAAACAAAAAAGTTCCAATCTTACCTTGCGTTTAGCGATTGCTCAGGACCTCATTTTTAGAGGACACCAATTTTTAAATTGTCTTTAAAAATATAAAACAAATATTTATTTAAAATTATATAAAAATACTATAAAAAAAACAATCATAATTAGTCAACAATCAAAGAATTAAAATTGAATTATTGGATTGAATGATTTTTTTTCCTTTCGAATCCATCCAATCTAACCAACAAACACTTATTTTTTCACTCTCCTTTGTTTATTGGCTACTTCACTCTTTATTCAGAAATTATACTTATACAACAAATCTTAAATAAATAAAAAAGAGAAAGAGAAAAAAGTGAAAAGAAAGAAAAAAATTTAAAATATAATAAATGATATAATAGAAAAAGATAGACATGTAAAAGAATGTTTTATAAATTATTATAAGAATTATTGTACATGATTATTCATTCGGTATAAGGTTGAGCCTGGTGTCACAATGATATGTTCAGCCCTAAACACCTTAGTTGCCAATTTATGCTGAAACGGAGCTATGACTTTTATATCATTGAGACAATATAATGAAAGTACATAACATAATAAATCAAAATTACTACAACAAGGATTCAACAAAAAAGGAGCTTCATTCTTAAAAACAACTCTTCGCCTAATAATTAATTTAATTGAGCTAAATTAAATTTCAAAATGCGTATACTCAGTTCTAGCAAGATAAAGTATCAAATTTTTCCAAGTGATATGAGGCATTTAGCCATTCATTCATAGAGTGTTTTCGCAGATTGAACTCTATTTTTTTTGCTTTCATTCTTTGACAGTTTCGCAACGGACTTCTCATTAGCGGATAATGCTTTTGCTACTGCTTTCATCTTTCGGACATTTTTTGATCTCTTCATAGGCCTTCCTTTCTGCTTCATCTTCCTGTTTTACAAGAGGTCAATAGTTAAAGGTAGCAGTTTAGAACAAGTAGATATTAAAAGTGCAGGCACTTCAATATAAGAAAGCAAATAGAATGCAGCCCTAACGGTTAAAGAGAATTAATCTTGCATTTTTTTTTTGCAAATAAATGGAAAACGCAGGTATAAGGTTTTCACCACACTCCATATTTGAGATGCCACAAAGTTAAATACACCCTCAAGGTATAAAATTCTTTTATCCACTTAAGATCTCTGCCATACTAGAGGACATAGGTAACAATTAACACATGACCCACGTCAAAACAGGAGCAAACAGAGCAGGAATATAAAAGAAGGGAGAATGTTAATAAGTGTTTTTATGAAACTAGTTAAGGAAACAAAAACAGAAAATAGTTCATGTAAAAAAAAAAAAAAATTATACTTAGGATGCAAATCATTTAATTCTTACTTTTTTAAGTATTTGAAACTTGAAAGCACCGTTGCAAGTGAAGAACAGTTGTCCTTAGAAGTTAGAACAGTTGGCAAGACTCTCAGAAAATATCAGTCACATGTCGTTTAGCACTATACACTATCCATCAAGTCAGCAAACGGGCATGAAGTTTAGAACTTACAGTGCTTTATTAAACAAAGCATTGAAATCACTAACCACATATTTTCCATTAGTAAATGGTTCATTTTCTGATTATTAATATAGAAGGAAATTATAAAAGTAATGTAGCAATGGCAAAACAAGAAATGTTCTGCTATGTACCCACAATTCACAAACATCTCTATCCTTGCAACTATAATAAAATAGAGGGGAAGGCAGCATGTGTATGAAGGAAACTGCATCGTATGAACTGCTAGAAATGAGAAGATGTGGAATTCGACTCAGAGTCCACCAAACCCTATCATGTTCAGAAAGAAAATGGACAGAGACCCTTCAGAGCTGACAACTATTACAACCTGACATGCCCCCCTCCCCCCCTAGCTCTCATTAAAACCAAGTATACCCTGTCCAGTTGAGAGAAAATGTAATAAAAAAAGCTAAGGTGCTGTGATTGTAGAAAGAAATAAGGGGGAAAATGGGAAGCAATTTTCCTACTAAAATCCAGTCTTCCTCTCGACTTTCTTTCCCAAAGTGGAGAGGACAAAATGTGGTATTTTCGGTTTACTACCTTTTTGTTTTGTAAGTATCCAATGGTTTTCTTCTAATATTGTGAAAATTTTCATCTCTTATGTCTCTATTACTGATTAAACATGCAAAGTTATGCCTATCTTGTAACAATAATGAAGTCAAATACCAAGCGTTAGTAGATAAAATTTCAACCTAACCCCCACTTAACTTCATAAACACTCTCAACCTTACTAATAAACAGACACCTCTCTTGCCAAGTAACCAGATCAGATTTGATATCTGTGTCTTCCAGATTCCATAGTCTATGGATGACTAAATTTCCATTATTCAAAAATGGCATCCAAATCATCCCAGAGCTATCCATTATTCCCTTCCTTAATAAAATTATAATACATAACACTAAATTGAATTTTGTATTCATAAAGTTCAAATAAAACCCTAATTGCACGGCCAATATTAACAAAGCTTCACCTTACAGTGCACCAAGTGCATGCTTTTAGAATGCGCTTATTCCAAGAAATTAACATAAACACTTAATTGAAAAATGTTGACAACATTCACAAGGTCCCAATGACCAAAGCATTGAAAAACAGACAGTGATTAATCTCTCTACAGGGGCAGAAAAGTAAAATCTACAATCTATCTCTCATCACCGTGAACGCAATTGGTTACTTACATATTGGTAGCACCAGAAACCGTGTTTAGAACTCCTGACTCCGTTGTATCCATTGCTGCAAGTAAACAAGTCTCAAACTCTCAATTTTAAACCAAAAGTTAAAATTAAAACAAAACAAGGGTTTACAAGGTAATAAGGGTTGTAATATAGAGGAGTTAAAGTTGCAATGAAAGATTAAAAAGAATTAAAATTTGGATGCTTTCATTGTTGATTTCAACGAAAGGCATAGAAAGTAGAAGGGTGAAGGGGGGGTGAAAAGAAGGTACCTTTAGGTTGTTCCGAAACGGATGCGTCAGTGGTATCCATTGAAACGACACCGTTTCTCTTCTTCTTGTTGTTCCTGTTTTTCGCCATGGTCCCTGGAAAGAAGAGGTGTCGGCGTGAAGCAGAAGGTGCAGCTGCGGCGTAAACGCAAGTACCTTATTTCTTTGTTTTGCGTTAAAAATAAAAATTATTTATTAAAAAATTATTCATATAAAAAATATCTTTTTTTTTATCAAAATAATTTTTTTTAGCATATTTATGATTTTTGTCTTTATCTAAGATGAAATTTTGATATAATCATTTAAATTTAACCCAATAAAGATTCGATAACTATGGGATAAAACTTATTCCATCTGATTTATAAACATTAGTTAAATTATATAATAAAAAATATATAACTTAATGGGAAAATGTAATTTCTGTCATTCTATTTTCTTAAATTTACTATTTTAATCCTCTTTATTTTTAATTAAGATATTTTATTTTAACTTTTCAAATTTTATAATTTTAGTCTCTTATCGTTAATTGAGACATTTTATTTATTTTTTAAACATACAATTTTAATCATTGATTTATGTATTTTGTATATTAGATTCACATATGTTTATTTATTATTTACATAATAATTTTTTTAAAAAATATTTAATTGCTAAGAAGCTTAATCTATTAAAAAATAATTAAAAATTACATAGTCAAATATGAAATTAAAAAGGGGGATTAAAATCAAAAATTTTAAAAAAGTAGGAAATGAAATGTTTTAATTAAAAAATAGGAAGATTAACAATAAGAATTTTAAAAAAATAAGAAACAAAATATCTCAATTAAAAAATAGAAAATTAAATTCCTGAATTTGAAAAAAATAAGAAAACTACAAATTTTATATTATAATTTTAAAATAAATCATATCATTATAAATATAAATATAATATTAATTTATATAAAATATTGTTTATTTATTTAGTAAAAATAATATTATGTATTAAAAAAATATTAATACACAATTAACCAAAATAATTATACTTTTTTTAATTTAAAACATCTAATATAGTTGGAATAACCTAAAGTGCAATATGAATCGTATTTGAATATTTAATTTCTAGAGCTTAAACCTATCAAAATCAACTTTCGATTAATCCATATTAATAGAATAGAATAATAGAACAGGTAATGGAAAGCAAACATTCACACTCTAAAATACATATTCCCCAAGTAGATCTTGAACTATTTTTTACAATGGTTTAGTAAATTTTTAGAAAAACAAACATTCACAATAGGGTGACAAAATGGAAAGCAAACACATGTATTTACCTTATGTTAATTGATTTCTACAATGTTACATTATAGTTAAATAATTTATATATATATTATTTCAATGATATAGTTTTAAGTAATCCTTGAATTATCCCCCTCCTTAAATGATCGTTAAATGACAAAAAAAAAATATTTTGACCCATAAGTCACTTAAGCTTAATTTTAAGCAACTTAATATAACATGTAAATTATCTCTAATGATAAAAAATTAAACAATGATATCTAGAAATAAATAATTTGTTAAACAACTTGCTTTAAAAATGCTCTTATTTATCAAAGAATTCTGAATTTAACTTAATTAATTGATGCAAGTTATTGTAAACTTACTATCTAAATTTGATTTGTATGGATATAAAATTTTATTTCTTATTTGTTACATCAAATTATTGAGTAGACAATCGTATCATCAAAATGTAGACAATAAACTAATGATAACCTAATAATAAAATGGTTACATGGAAATTATTTTTTCAAAAAAAAAATCAATTACAACTTGTAAAATTGGGAATTAGATGAAAAATTGTCATCTATAAAAACATAATTTTTTTATTCTCTTCCGTCAGCCCTCATCTCATTCATGATTAACGGTAGTATTTGGACAATTACTTAAGGCATCCATTTTTTGCTTGATGTATCCTAAAATTCCTAATATCTCATTTGGTCGGTAATACATTTGTATATATTAAAAATTGCTTAATCCATAATACATGCAAATGCAAATGTAATATAGATTGAGTAATTTGTAATATATTTGTATTGCAGATTACTCTAATTTGAAACTATAAAGGAGTGGTGTGAAGCGATGAGTGGAGGTTCGTGGGTCGCGACAAGGTGGTGGATTTGGTGTGGTCTGGAAGTGGAAGTGGTGTTTAATGGTTGGGTGGAGGTTGGGTGCGGTGGTCATGGAGGTTTGCTGGAGAGACAGCTTGGGAGAAGAAGTGCAAGAAGGGAATATTGAGTATTCTGGGAGTACACCAAACAAAAAGATGGGATAAGTTAAGTAATTGCCTAGTATTTGGGGTCACAGCACAGCCCAAAATTTGGACCAACCTTATAATCATAGGCCATTCACTTAGCTTTGTTTGAGGACCAATACTTAGACCAAAATAAAAACAATAATACAGATTAAAAAAACACTACAGCACTCCCCCTTAACAGTGTAACAGTGAATTTAATTAAATAAGCTGGAGTTAGGCCGGTTTTGATAAATAAAAAAATCATAAGCATGAAAACAAAATAAGATAAAATGTATTGAGGTTCTTTATAAATTAAAATCAATTTTTGCAATATTAACCTTTGGAGAAGTTGAATGAAAAGAACTTATATAAAATTAAGTGTGTAAATTGATTTTAAGTTGTAGGAGAATTTTAATTTGTTTTACTCTATTATTTCCTTGTCTTAAATAAATAGTTGTAGAGAAAATTTTGGAAACAGTAGAGCTAGTAGCTCTTTCAGATTCGCATTCCAGTCAAGATCTGGCATCTTTTGTTTTATATTTGGCGTGACATTAGTGTCTTGGTAGCTAATTACAATCCAGCAAGCGTGCTCAGTGATCTATATTCTACAGCTTTTGTTTTTAACTTTTTCTGATACACTGCCCTTTCACATGGATTGGGCTTTTATTGCTTCAGGGCCCATTTACTTTTCTCTGCTTCTGTATCACTCTTATTATGACTTTATCTACCAGAATAAAAATTAACAACTTACTTCAATTTAACAATCAAAGTCTTACCATTACCAATCACTCAATTGCATAAAATCTGAATTAGCAGTTCTACTCTTCCTATATAGTATTTTCTTTGTTATGGTCAAGTAATACTCAAAATCAAATTAACTTGAGTATACTTCTACTTTATCATTTCGATTCGTTCAAAATTTGAAACTATATGTCTATATTATTCATTTCCGAAAATTTTAAAAGTATATTAAAAAGCTTATATTCTTAGCAATATTTTCAATCGCACGCATCTTCACTGCTACGCCAACCATTTAGGAGATCTTTCAGTCTTCTTCACATTACATACCAGACAAATAAGAAAGACAAGGAAAAGAAAAGTTAAAAGGAAACGAATTAACTCATTACGAGACAAATACGTACAGGAATTTTCATCTGTCAGAATGATGGGCAATGATAAGGCATCTCACTGTCTTAGCACCTGAAAAGATATTTTTTTACATATAATAACAATATATAGTAGAAGTAAAGGCAATATTGAAAAAAAAATAGTAACAAATCTGGTATGAACCAAAGATAGATAATTAGATGGATGAGTTTTTTTTTTATACTTTTATCATAATTAGATGATCTTTATGTATATAGAAAACATTTTTTGGATGAATAAAAAATTCACTTACATCGAGAGGCTTGATTACACATGGTATGCAACTCAGGATCCTCTCTCTCTCTCTCTTTCAGTGACCGGGTGATATTTTTAGTTTTATGCTTTAATTATTTTTCTTTATAAGAGACCTAGACTCTGTTTGGTTTTAAAGACAGAAATAAAATAGAGAAAAATAAAAGAGAAATAATTTAAAATGGAAAAATAAATTAAAAATGAAGATATATGTTTTGTTGGTTGGTTTAAGAAAAATAAAGTGAAAATAATACTTTGTGTTCAATAAATTTGATTTTTTTTCTTCTAAAAATCAAAGAAAATTGTTTTTTGTTTAAAAAATTATTTTTTTAAGAAGAAAGTTATAACTTTATTCTCTATAATCACACAAATCAAATGTACCCACCACATTTTCATCTTCAGTAACTTATTTTCCTCTTTACAAACAAACATAGCTTTAATGAGATAGTAGTATTGATTGGTTAAATAATATTTTGGAAAATTAATAAATACAAAAGGAGCAGGAAAGTAGAAATGGCCTAATAATCATTCCCAAATGTGTTTAACTGAGTACATAATTGGATTATTATCACAAGTCCGTGCGGGATGATTGTATCCCTTTGGATGGGTGAAAAATCATTGCTAGTGTTAAAGTTTTCATACATTAGATGATTGAGGTTCACGGAATGCTGAAAGATTAACTGCTTTTTCCAAACACGTTTTCTGTATATGTCCTCATTAACTGTGCTTGGCATTCTAGTATATGGCACTAAGTTACTTAATTGTGTGACACTAAGTTACTCACGTATGCAAACATTTCAATATGATAGCATTCAATGACAACTTATGCCATAGACTCATAGTGGTCAACTTTGATAATGCCTTTTCTTTTTTTTTTAAAAAACTTTGATAATGATTTTTATACTCTATCTCTCTTTCATTTTTTTCTTCGACATAAAGTTAGAGTGTGGGATAAAGCACTCTTTATATTTTAAGATTAATACAAAACGTTGATTTTAGCGAAAATTTATGATGAAACTGTAAATTATACTAGTATATCAAAAGTGACCGTGTTAAAAAAAAAGTATATCAAAAGTGATCATTATGTGCATCGATGTATTATCTCAAATAATCCTATATATGACGTATTATATATGATTTTATTTTCACTAAGTAGTAAAGTTTTTTGGACCTCCTTGTAAAAAAAAAGTTGTTTGGACCTGATATGCGAATAATACTCCCATGCCTTATAAATAAATTATTTTTTATTAAAATAGAAACAGTAAGGATGGAACATTATGTTTTTTTTAATAATATATGGAAAAAACCATTGATGTTGCATAAATGCAAACATCTGAAGTATTGTTTGTGAAAATAATGATGATATTAAGCCATTATTTAAACGATCTATTGGTTACTACTTACTCCTTGGTTATCGCTTCAGTGATTTTTAAACATGTAGTAGATTGTTTTTTCATTCAGAGAAGAGAGGATTTGGCTTTTTACTACTCAAATCAGGACAACAATGCACTTGTGAGTTTATTTATTCGATGACATCATTAATTAAAACCTTTTTATCCAAACTACAACGGAGAGGGAAGAAGTATCATATCATATTATAATGTTCAAATAATCAAACGTAAGCAGATTATAATCATCACACTATTACCCCATTTATTGCAGAATATTCGTCCATAATCATAAATATGGATAATGATATATCCTGTCATTATGCATATAGCTATATCTTCGCTTTGTTTAATTGTTCTAAAAAAGAATTGTTGCAGCCCATCGCATGGAGCTTGTTCATGACTTTTTTGCATTAAGACATGTGTTGGACCTACTTTGTAAAAGTTCTTTCATGTTAATATAATTGTGATTTTATTTTCTATTATTCTTTTTTATTTTTTATATCAAATTTTAAAGAAGAAGAATTTGCTAACTAATATCTTAAAGAATACTAATTAAGAAATTTAAAATAAAAAACTTTTATTAGAATTTACATATGTCAAAAAGTATTGAAAATCACAATAGACGTGTACTAGCTAGCTAATGCCAATCTTTAATGAAAATTTTTCAATTTTTTATTCATATTACTACTCCCTCTATCGTATAATAATTACTGTGTAATAAGAAAAAAACTATTTTAAAATAACTATTAATTTAAATTTTAATATAATATTAATTATATTTTTTACTTATATCTTTTATAATGTTAATAATATAGACAATAAAAATTGAAATTAAATTAATGATCATAAAATTAATTTTATAATTTTCTTATTTATTAGATTTATTGATTTGTATATAACAATTATAATTATAATGCAAAGAAAAGAGTATTGGTTAGCATTTGCCAGAAGTTTACTATGACGTGAAAAGCCGCCACTGGTGCTGTTTCAATGTCATGCTATGAGTTAGGTGTTGGGGAACAAGGCAGCCACTGGGGCACGGAGTAATCAACCGTACCGATCGATGCAGCCTTGTCGGAGAAGAAACGGCACAACCCACACGGCGGGGTTAACAAATGCACCCTATTTGTTACCGGACCATCATGGAAAATCGGCTCACTAATTCAATTTTTCTTCTTAATTATTATTGTTTCTCTTGTTTATTTACTTATTTTGTTCTTATTAGTTATTACGTTATTTTTCTTAGTAGTTGTAGAAAAATAGCCAATGGAATTTTTCTATCGCTTTTTATCATGTCACTCATCCCATTTCACGTTTCTTGCTCTTCTTTTCTTATCACTTTTATGTAAAAATTGTTGAAAAAACTTTTGTTTAGACAATTACTCTAATTGATATAGGTAATGGGTTTGGGGCAAAATAGAAAAATAAATTTTATTTATGACATACTTATATACATTTAATATCTTAAAAATATAAAACACATTTCAATTACTGTATGTTTTAAAAAATCTAATAATACTGCTAGCTATCATCTTACAATAAGCAGAAGCTGAACCCGTGAGGCCGTGACCATGGGAAACAAAAATTAATTGGAAAATGTAGCCATTGGATAAAGTTTATCTCCAATTAACTCACTAGATGGGATCTAAATAGATTAGCAATATACAATTATAGATGGCATAAATTAAATCAAGGCAGTGTTAACGGGAAAAGACAAGCATTAGATCCAGAATGGCCAGATGGAATTAGTTATGGTTTGTAGTTCAGACCCACATGAAATGAAGTTGAATATGAGCAGATTCATTGCATATATAGACTGCATAGTCCTCTTCTGACTTGTATCAATTCAATTGAATTGATCGATTAGTGGGTGTACGGATTACCCATTGCTTTGTTGATTCCATAAATCTTCAGCCTCTGTCTCTCACTTGGTATCAGCAAGCTTTGAAGTTTGAACCACTCTCCTATTCATCAACTATTCTACCAAAAACAAAACAAAATACTAATTGGGATACCAACTAAGATTAAAAAGATCCACTAATTGGTTTAATATAAATCATCGATGGATTTAAATTTCAAAAGAAATTAGTCTCTCACAAGTCATAGTATGGTAAATTAAGATTCAAATTCTTGTTAAGAAAAATATTTCATTGTAAAACTATGTCTTAAATGAAATTATCTCTAAGGGAAATATATATAAGAAAATAAAGAAAAATAAAACTAATTAGTTTCTTATTCATGGTCACATATATGCTGATAGTTTGATAGTTCTATTATAATTCATAAATATAATAGAAAATCTTTGATAATCGAATAGATTCATCTCTTCATCATTTTAATCTTTAAGTTTAGTGAAAGATGAATAGGATGAAAAGGAAAGAGATCAGTGAAAAATAAAATAAAAAAGTAAAAATTTATTTGATAGATAAAGAAATGAAAGAGGAGATAAATAAAAAAAGTAGTTGACTCACTAATTATCTTCATTCTAATTTATACCTATTTTCATTCACCTATTTATCTTTTTCTTATTTCTTTTACATTTCTCTTAAAACAAACACATCTATTTTTTACTCTATTTCTCAAATATTTTTATTCACCTTCTTTTTATTTTCATCCACTATATTTTCCACATATTTATTTTCCATGAACTCTAAATGAATCTGCTCATTTTAGAGGACTAAAATAAGTACCAGTATATCTTTATTATTAAAGTTTAAGACTTTATTATTAAAGGGTATGACGTCATCATTCCATATAATTATGACTTTTTTTATTAAATTTTTTTTAAAAAAATAATAAAAGCTCACCCTCGAGCACCATCTTATTATATAAAAAGAGTATTAATACTATATTTTCTACCACATTATTTATTATTAATTACTAAAATTTATGAAATAATTATATAAATTTGAGTAGAACTCATTAGTTATGAAATGAGTCCAATTTTTTTATGATTTCTAATAAATTTTATTTAACAATTAAAAAATGTATTTAAAAGAGTAATAGAGAATTCATGTTACTTGCATTTTTCTATTATGCATATATTGGGTTAAATAATAATTTAATTCTTTCTACTAATTCTTCTAATTTATTTATATACTCTATTTATATGATAAGTATTAAATGCGTTTTATATTTTTAAGATATTAAATGCTTTTACTTTTTCTAAATAATGATTTTTTTTATATAAATAAGGGGATGATTTGGCGAAGGATATAGCAGTACCCTAAT
This sequence comes from Glycine latifolia, assembly GCA_013407115.1. Lineage (NCBI taxonomy): Eukaryota > Viridiplantae > Streptophyta > Magnoliopsida > Fabales > Fabaceae > Glycine > Glycine latifolia. The sequence continues at coordinate 18,923,682 of CM023953.1, read as the reverse complement.
TAATGATGTATCCTCTTGCAAATCCCCAACTTCCTTATCAAAAAATATTAAATGAAAAATTAAATAATTTAATATATTGAAAATATAAAAATACATTTAATGTATTTATTTTTCATATAATAGTTTTTGTATAAAATAATAAGACAACTCGTTAAAGGATATAACATTATCTAATGTTGTATTCTCTTGCAAAACCCTACTTCATTATAAAGAAATTAAATGTTAAATGAAAAAGTAAGTGCATTTAATATTTTAAAAATATAAAATACATTTAATATTTATCATATAAAGAAAGTAGAAGGATAAGTAGGAGTTATTTAACAAAATAATATCATTAGAAAAATTAAGTGAAACGCTTACTTTAACAATTTTAGTATTAGATAAAATTTTGTGTATAATTCTTAAATTTATGTGATATTATAGGACACATAAATTTAAGATGAACAATTAATTTAAATAATTTTGTATTATAAATGCTTTAGTTTATCTATAAAATAATATATAGGAGAACTTGTCGGGGGATATAACAAGTGAACTCAAATTTGATCAATCAAATTTAAGAAGGTTAGTGCAAGAAATGGTATCCAAAGCATTAAGCATCATTTCATCATGCTATTGACCATCTACAATATTAATTCTAAACAAGCTAAACTGAAGAAAAAAGAGTCAAATTTTTTGTATAGTTCATCTGCAGACAATATCATTGTCTAGAAAAATTAAGAAAATAAATAAGTTAACAAACTCAATCATAAAAAAATGGCTAAAAGTAATTACTTAGAATGGAACAACACGCTTCTTCAATACTTCTAGTATATTTGAAACAATATCATTGTCCATAAAATAAAAAAGGAAGAAAACAAAATCATTCTTATGCAAAGGGAACTCCTTTTTCATCTCCCTCCATATAATAACTTGGGAACGATAAAATAGCAATCATATTCCTGCTATATTTTCTTCACAGCACTTATTTTTATAGAAGAAACGGGAGAAGTGATAAGATGATGATATAATAGAGAAGTAGAAGGAAAAATAAATATAAATGGTTTTCTGAGAAAAAAAAAAGTGTGAGAATATCATTAATTTCAATAAAAGATTATCTTCTTTCTCTAATTTGAAACAAGGCAACAACAAGCATATCAAGCCAACAAAACCATTTGTTGCTCTCGCCAAAACGATGTAAAATTCCTATGTTGTTAACTTAATTTGGTTTACCTTGTTTTGTCACTTAGATAACCCCTTATTTTGCATGTGGTTTGCACTAACTTGAAAATGTATAATAAGTAGAGCAAATTATAATTTTGTTATATTTAATTTGCATGCTTTTCAAAGAACTACAATAAACTAGAAACAAAAGTTCAAAGAAGACACGATCACGACAAATTGTAACCAATGGAAAGATTAAAATTTCAATACAAATGAAACAAAAGAAACATGATATTGTTAGTCCTAGTCAAAGCATGAAAAACATACTAAAAAAACACACAAAAGCATAACAAACTGTAACCCAAAAAAGTAATCAAGGTCACCGATCACCATAAGGGATTATGATCATTTTGCAGGGGCTTCGTCAATAGGCACTAGAAAGTAGCAATAAATAGAGCAAAGAGTACTAGAATGGTGATTTGGGGTTTGCAACTACGACTGTTTGGTGGAGATCAAGAGCGACGAAATGAGAATATTAGACAGTGAGAGTAAGGCATTTTGACTTAAGGCTCTAGGGTTTCATATTTTTGCTCATTTATATAATAATAATAATAAAATAAATAAGTAAGACTCGCAACTCTATAATGAGCTTTTTTTAAAGAACTGAATCTGGCATTTTTTAAAAAACTAGTTTTTCAAAAGTCTTAATCTTACCTTTTGTAGTAAATAAGCTAGGTCAACCTGTGAATTTTCTTTGTGAAATGTTATTAATAAAGTAGAAAAATATTTTAATACGATCAATAATAATTAATTAACTAAATAGTTAATATTTTAATAAATCATATAATTAAATGCTTAAAAATTATTCACAAGAGATGATATTATAAAAAATATTACATTTAATTTATATATTTTAATCTTAATGTTATTTTGGTCCCTATAGTTTATTTTAAGCTCAACCATTAAACAAATGATAAATTAACAAGAAGAATCAAAATTACTTAGTTTTAAAAATTGGAGGAATAAATTCACATAACTAAAAAAAAGGAGATGAATAATCAACTAAAAATTAATCAAAATTGATTGATTTTAAAAAATAGTGGACTAAATCTGTATAAATGAAAAAAAAACTAAAATCATGGATTGAAGATGATAATTTAATCCATATGATTAACGGATGAAATTTAGTGGCAATACCAAAATTATAAATTTTAAAAATTGGGAGACTTAAGTAACTAAATTAAAAATTTAGGGACAAAAATCGCATTACTAAAAACTTGACGATTAAAATTGTGAATTAAAAATTACAGGGAGAATAAAAGTTGTATTTAGCAGTATATTTTTAAAAGTCCTTTTGGAATTGGAGTTAAAAAATTTCACATAATATTTTAAATTGTTTTATCTATAACATACTTTTAAATTTATGTTGTAGCATATAATTTTTGACATAGTGTATAATTGAAATAAACAACAAAATTGAATAGTTTTTTCTTAATTCATAAATTTAAAAATAGGTTGTATTAATTCTATTCGAACAGTATAACTCACTATTAGATATGTTTTACTTTTAAAATAAATCAAGTTCATTCATCTAATAAAAAACACACACTAAATATTCAAAACTCCCTCCAATATATGAATGTCAATATCACAATGAACTTTGACTCCCAAATTTTTTAATAAAAATATTTATAATGAAGAAAGAGATGTCTAGAATGTAGGATGGTTAACACGTAGTGTCCTCTTCTGTGAGGTGTGATGTGAAGTTCATAGTTTATGGTCAGGTTTGAAAATTGATATTGGAAACCCAATAATATTAACACCTATTTTTATTTTTTATCTCGATCTTCTTATCATATTACAATATTAATTAAATAAATCACTTATATTTTTTTTTCTATTTTTCTCAAAGTGTCTACATTTATAGGGTGTCCAATTGTATTTTCCGTTTTTATTTGGTGAGTCTAGTTATTTTTCGGTCAAGAATTAATTATTACTTTTTTTATATATTAAAATATATTTTAAAAAATTGATATTTTTTTAACATTTTTATAGATACAGACATGAGAATTAAATACCTAAGCACATAATTTAAAAAATAAAATTATTTGTTGTTCTTATGTCCTAAATCTAACACTGTTAAATAATTTAGCATTTAGGATTATTCAATGCAAGTGGGGCTACTACTATTATCTTTTCAATTATTGTGATACAGCCATTGATAGGACCACATATATCCCCTTGCCATAACGTTGCTGGATTGTCTTTGGCTATAAAGCACCTTTATTGACGTGATATTCAGGTAACAAATAAAGGAATGGGAATACAAGTTATGTTTTGGCTAAGCATGCTTGTCCTCAATATTAATTAGTAACGTTTTACGCTGAATGTAATATTCGTGTACGATCACAAAAAGTGTTTGTAATCTTAAAGGTTCTAAAAGTGTTAAGCAACTGGTTACCTTTAATTTGAACTCAATAAATAAGCCATAACTGCCAAATTGTCATTTAAATTTTAACATTATAGCTTACAATTAGTTGAGCTTTCACACACATTGTTTGGTTTTAAGACGTGTTTTGATAAATAGTTTAACTTAGTATTTATTTAAGTTTTTATTACAGAAATTTTATATTTATTTAAAAACATGAGTCATAATTATTTTTATAAATTCAAATAAATTTCACAAAACTTATTTTCTAATGACTCTTGATAAGTTTTGAATTTCTTTTTAAAAAGTTTTTTTACTGTTACTATAATTTCTTTTACATAAACATTCGATAAAAATTCATCTTACAACATCATCTTATTCGATTTCAAGATGTGTCATAGGGTAAATTCTTATTATATATTTGTATAATTTTTTTCTTCCATTAATAATACATATACATTACAATCTTAATATTGAACTATAAATTATTTTTTTGATGCAGACTATAAATTATTTTAAATACAAAATATGGTGATCTAAATACAACATGAAAGTAGGCTATATAGTGATAAAAAAATGAGTAAATGTATAATCTTTCTATTTTTTATATGATAACTGATAAGTATTAAATATGTTTTATAGTTTTAAAACATTAAATACTTTATTCTATCATTTAATATTTTTTTTCATAAGGCAATAGGGATAATTAATAGAAAGATATAATAATATTAGTCAATATATAAGCAACATATTAGATAATAGATTTAAGTTTTAATTTTCGCCATAAAAAGGTTCACGTTTTAATATACCATTGCAATAAAAAAGATTAATTAGTTAAACTCTTTTTTATCTCATTAGTAATTATCATTTAAACGCACAATCAGCTTACTTACTTAACTCCCATTCTTTACCAATTGTTTTGTAAATCTTACTATTCACTTTTCTTTATCAAGCATGCAATTAGATTTCCCATTTCTTAATAGCCATGGCAACTGGCAAGGGATTTCCGACATAAATGATTCATTTTGGGTTTGCCTCGCTTGCCGTCAAAGTGAAAGCAGAAATCCATTATGGTCTGAATCGGAATCAGCGATGCGAAGTGAAGAAGAAGAGAAGGATTTCAATTTTGTATAGAAAAAAAAGTTGAATTTTTGTTTTTAAAAATTAATTTTTCTCTTAACCAAATAAATGAAATATATTACTTTTTTTTTTACAGAAAAAGAATATTACTCTTCATGTTTTATTTCTTCTTGTTTCCCCCTTCCCTCCAAACACGTCACAGGGAAAGTTATATAAAAAAAATACATTTAATAAGGAAACAACATTAGTGCTAGTGCAATTGAATAAAATTCCTTCGTGCTACTTATTTTGTGGAGCAATTATTTGTACACCAGATCTGAAAGATATAATTTTTGAAAATTATTTTCACCACACAACGTAATTATCTCGTTTGTTTTAGGTTGGAGGTAGAATTAAGAAGAAATAATTTTTAAAAAAGTCACCATAAGTTGTTAGAAAAAGTACATGTAAAATATTAAAAATTGTTAAATACCATATAATAAATCAACAAGTGCATTTGAACACTAGTCAATACAAAATTAAAATTGTTAAACGAGGTACATTTAAAATATTAAATTTATTCAAAATATAAATTTAGTTTTGGTTTTTGTTTTTAAATAATTAAAATTTAATATTAAATAATAAATACTCGTATATTCTTAAGAAAGATGTTTGAACTAATCCTCCTTACAGTCAAAGAAAAATGTTTGAATTAATTAATTAACTAATTTCCAAAGTGGTAAATTGAATTGAAAATCAAGTCCATTTAAGTAATCTACTCATGAAGCATACTGTCAGACTTTTCCCACGTTCCCGCACTCGCATCCATACCCATTTTGAATAAACACATCACCATCATTTCAAAATCGACAACTTATTTTATGTTCAAATTATTATTATTAATTAATGAACTATACTATTTTCTCATTTTATTTTGTTATGTTCAAATAAATAACTTTATAATATTCCTTTGCCCTGTGATGTAAGATCCAAACGGTTTCCCGAAGAACGAACGAATTAAGAATATTGGAAGAGTAAGTTGCGTCGCCAACTCATCGGAAAAATTTGAATTTCTGGGAAAAGAAAAACAGAAGCCATCATCACCACCAACAGCGACAACAAGGACAAAGTTAAAAGTTCCTGTTCTGTTTTCAGGAACACACAGCGTTGAACGTTCGGTTTTTGTTTTGCAAAGAACAGCGCAGAAAAACAGAACAACACTCACAACAGCAATTTTCCCAAATTGTTCGTGTTCGGTGTTCGTAACCATATTTTTTTTTCCTATCACTTTCTCTCTCCTCCCTTTTTTTTTTTTTTTTTTTCTCTTTCTTTCTCTCTCTTTGAGACTCTGAGGAGGTTTGTTTTTGTTTCTCGTTCGCAACAACCTCAACCTCCTCATTGAAACCTCGTAAGTTTCGCTTTCAGCGATGGAAACCCGCGACCTTCCTCGATTTGGCAAATGCGTCTCTGGAGTTCGGTGTCGAAGGTTGCGTTGATTCCTCCAACGACCCTTTTCGACCTTATCTTCTTCAAACCACCCCCAGAAGAAAAGAAAAAAAAAAGAAACTATTTTTTCATTGTCGTTTCCATTTTCCGCGTTAATTCCGAAATGGTTCGTCCGAATCAGAAAATGGGGTGTTGAAAATTGAAAAAATCTCGAGCTGGGTATGCGAATTTGAGGGAAAAGCTTTGAAATTTGGGGTGAATTTTGTTAATTGAAGTTTTTGAAGATGATGATATCAGCTTCCATGTCTTCTCTAACGAGGAGTTCGCTGGAGGAGATGCTGGAATCGCTTCGCCGGAGGGACGAGGAGGAGAAGCCGAAGGACTTGCCGCCGGCATTGCCGTCGCGGCCGCCGTCGAGGGCGCGGTTGCCGCCGGGGAGGAGGTCGTTGCCTAACAACTTCAAGGTGGATGGTGAGAATGGTTTGATGGGGCACAGAAGGAAGGGTAGTTTTGGAACCAAGAAGGTGAAGTTGAATGTTGAATCCCCTTATGAAGTCAAATCAGAAGAGATAGTAAGTGAACAATTATCACCCTGTCCGGTTTCTACATCCAAGGATGCTTCTGCTGAGTGTGAAGCTCCTCCTCCCACCGGGGAGTTGGAGGATGATAATGTTGTTTATTTCATAAAAAAGGTAATAATTTGGGGCTTGAAGATGCTTATGATGATTGGTTGGTGATAACGGGCTGATTAAGAACAAAACTTATATACAGTTCTTTTAGTGCTGTTCTCTAATCAGAATTGAAGTTTTACCTTGGTATTTTATGTTGACATTTTTTATGTGGGTTACCGAGGTGAAACTCCAATTTTGATTGGTGGACAATACCAAAAGTATCTAAGAAACTGAATCTAAGTTTTATCGGTTGATTAATGGATTGGGGTTTTAACAGTGGTTCTTAGTGTTTTGAAACTCAGCTTGTTTTCAGTTAATCTGCCTCTTTTTGCGTTGCATGTTTTTTAGTTAGAAAATGATAAGTTTTTGGTGTTTGGGTGAAAGCAATCAGCTTCAATGAAATGTGGAAGTTGGTGTTCAAAAAAGATGTGATTGTGGCACTGTAGCATAGCACTTTCAGAATTGTAAATAGAGATAAGTTTAACCTATATGTTAATTAGATTAGAAAGCTGCTTGGTTATGTTAAATTTTTTAATTTTAAAGATTCTAAAGATATTGTAATACCTTGTTGGCTTGCTATTTTATTGACTGGCATTTCGATTCAGGGCTTTTATTTGTTTGATGTTTCATACTGGCACCAATTTTATTCTTCAGTAGGTTAATACTACGCATCGTTAAATTGTTTGTGGCATGTGTAGCTTACTCGAAGCTCAATTTTCATTCTGTTTGTTGTTTCCCTAAGTCTTTCTATTTGTTGATCATATAAAAGATTTTTATTGAAAAATATCAGATTTGCTTTTGACATTTTACTTTAGGAGAATGTTTGTTTGTGGCTTTTATCTATTTATATATCAGGATTGAGACATTGTTTATGACATGTTTGTGTCTGTTAAATTCCTTTCTGTTTTTGGTTGTTTCCACAGAAACTTCATGTTTGGTGTAGGCAACCAAAAGGAAAGTGGGAGCTGGGAACAATACAGTCAACTTCAGGAGAGGAAGCATCTGTTTCACTCTCAAATGGAAATGTGGATCTCTAAGCCTTCTTTCAAAGTTAGTATTTGTTTATGAATATACAAGATAACAGGCCATTTATGCCATTGAGTTGTTACCGCAGGTTATGAAAGTAGCCAGATCAGAGCTCCTACCAGCTAATCCTGATATTTTAGAGGGTGTTGAAGATCTTATACAGCTCAGTTATTTAAATGAGCCCTCTGTTCTTCACAATCTTCAGTCTAGATACTCTCAGGATATGATTTACGTATGTCTGCTGCTTTGGCTTGTTTTTCCTACTCGCGTGATTTTCTATGTAATCTCATATGCTGCTCTTGCTCTTTGTATGCAGAGTAAATCAGGGCCAATTTTAATTGCACTCAATCCGTTCAAAGATGTTCAGATTTATGGGGACGATTATATTTCAGCTTATAGGCAGAAACTTATGGATAAGCCTCATGTTTATGCTATGGCAGATGCAGCTTATAATGAGATGATGAGAGGTAAATGGAGTTCCCCTTTTCTTTCTCCTTCTTGAAACCTCTATAATGCAGTTGTGTGATACAAATCTTTTCTGTTTGCATGTTGTACATTGCAGATGAAGCAAATCAGTCCGTTATCATAAGGTCAGCACTCAGCACATTAGATGATTTGTTTCATGCATGCCTCTTAAATTATGTTCCTGAACTCAAAATCTTTTTTTTGGTAATAAGGGTATAGTCACTAGTATACTTGTTAATAATCGCTGTTAGAATTTTTTGTACAGTGGTGAGAGTGGATCTGGGAAAACAGAGACAGCAAAAATTGCTATGCAATACTTAGCTGCTCTTGGTGGTGGCTGTTCTGGAATAGAAAATGAAGTTCTTCAGACAAATTTCATACTAGAAGCTTTTGGGAATGCAAAAACATCTAGGAATGACAACTCTAGCAGATTTGTGAGTTTGCATTTCTTTTCATTGTAGTTGAAGGAACCTACTCCACCTTTTATTGTTCTATAAGATTTCTATTGCAGATTTGTGAATTTGTGGATGTTATCTAATGGCTGAGCAGTTTAATTGATATTCAATTTTTAATTGGGTGCAGGGGAAATTGATTGAAATTCATTTCAGCGCAATGGGGAAAATTTGTGGGGCAATAATTCAAACTTGTAAGACTGTTTGAGTTAAATTTGTTACATAAAATTAGCTCTTTTCTGATATCTTTTTATTTTTTCAATTTACTGATCTGACTTATTCTTATGATTTTGTGTTTCTCATATGCCAATTCCCATATGCTAACTTGAACAGTTCTGTTAGAAAAGGTAACTTGTGATGTTCTTTTTAAACAAAAGTGTGAAACTGAAATATTTATAATTCTTCACTTCTGAAATCATCTTGTCTCCTGTGGCCAGTCAAGAGTTGTTCAACTTGCCTTGGGCGAGAGGTCATATCACATATTTTATCAACTTTGTGCTGGATCTTCATCTGATCTTAAAGGTGCATTTTCTACACAATCTATCTATTAGTTTGCATACTTGTATACTTCTGTGCATCTTTGAAATCAAAATGACCATTTTTGAGATAATTCCCTTAAAATGACTATTGACTGTGATTCTCCCAGTGTTGTCATCTGTAAAGATCTCCTCTTCCCTATAATATTTGTTACAAATTTTAAATGTACACTAGTTTTTATACGGAAATTTATCGACCCCAATTTCTGCATGTGAAGTGATAAGTTACCTCCACATTGTGATTTCTTCATCAGCTTAATTGAGCATGAAAATATTTTCACCCATATCGCCATATGGAATTAAATTCTTTTCCTGTGCAGAAAGACTGAATCTTAGGGCGGCTAGTGAATATAAATATCTTAACCAGAGTGACTGCATGAAAATTGATGGTGTTGATGATGCTAAAAAGTTTCATAGGCTGATGGTATATTATTTTACAGTTCATCTTTTGAGCATTAGCTTCTTTAATTTTGTTTATGGGCTCCTAAGATCTCATGCCAATTTTTCTTCCTTTTACATTTGAGTTTTTCCTCAGAAAGCATTGGATGTTATTCGAATATGCAAAGAGGATCAAGAGTTAGTTTTTAAGATGCTGGCTGCGATATTATGGTTGGGAAATATATCATTCCAAGATACTGACAATGAAAATCACATTGAGGTGGTGAATGATGAAGGTAATTGTTAAGGTGTTCCACATCAACTAGGAATATGGTCAAAGTAGTCCATATAAGAGTGGGCAATCCTCCTCCCTTGATTCATATTGGCTATGAATAACATAAAGGGTATATTTGAAATTTCAGTTACTTAAAAATGACTTTGGTTTTTCTTTTCTATTGGCAGCTGTAACAAATGCTGCTTTGCTAATGGGTTGCAGTTCCCATGAGCTAATGGAAGCATTGTCTACCCGTAAAATCCAAGCGGGCAAGGATACCATTACCAAGACATTGACCTTGCGGCAGGTCTGTCTATTACTTGAACAATTCAATTGATCTAGTTTTCTATTTCTCCTAATTGTATTGTACTATTATATATTATTATATCCAATTTTTTATCCTATGTTCAGGCAATTGATGCAAGAGATGCATTAGCAAAATTTATCTATGCAAGCTTGTTTGATTGGCTTGTAGAACAAGTTAATAAGTCACTTGAAGTGGGTAAACGCCGCACTGGGAGATCCATAAGTATCCTTGATATTTATGGGTTTGAGTCATTCCAGGTATGCAGTTTGTATTAACATGTTTATTGATGCTTCATAGATAGACTCTTTGTATGTCTTCTAACAGTTTATTATTTTTCTTTTTAGAATAACAGCTTTGAACAATTTTGTATAAACTATGCCAATGAAAGGCTTCAACAACATTTCAATCGGCATCTGTTTAAACTTGAGCAGGAGGTCAGCAACTATGTTAAGCTTTAATTTGAAGACAAAATTGTCTGTGTGTAATACTTATGGTGGTATCTTTATACAAATCCAGGAATTTAGTTTGTGTATTTAAAAAGTGTTAGTGTGTTACTACTTCTGTTATCTTTTTGGGAAAAAACAGATTTGGTGAGGACTTCTCAACAGTTTTGGGCAATATAGTACATGACTAATTAAAAGCAATGTACCAAACTAAAGTTTCTCAGCACAAGGAACCTTTGAAGTATGAAATCACAGCTCAGTTTAATCCTGATTGCTGACTTACCTATCTGAATCAGTGTATTGTTTACTTTAGTAAATTGTCTGTCACACTTAATGATGTCCTAGTGCTTTGAATTGATTGTGAACCATTTAGTATAGGTAAACCTAGGCCTCATGTTGTGTTTATCTGTGTAAGAGACAGAGAGGGAAAACATTTACTAACTGATGAAAACAACCATGATACAACAAAACTAGAAGATGGTGTTTGTATCACATGCTAAGTATGTATTTTGAATAGTTTTGGTTAGCTTGACAGCAACATTGCCATTTACATGTTTCAGGATTACGAATTAGATGGCATTGATTGGACCAAAGTAGATTTTGAGGACAATCAAGTGTGTTTGGATCTCTTTGAGAAGGTATTAATATGGTTTAAGATTTCTAAAATTTTATAATTATTCCTCTTTCGCTGAGCTGGAAACAAGGCCATTGTGTTTATTTTTGTTGCGTAGACAATATGTTTCTTTACACTGCAGATTATTTTCAGAATCATATTATGTTCAGGTCATAATGTTGGAGTTCACATTATTCTGTGTATTATTTTCAGTATGAACTCTGTTGTTTAATATGCAGAGGCCTCTGGGTCTACTCTCTTTGTTGGACGAGGAATCGAATTTCCCCAGGGCCAGTGATCTAACACTTGCTAACAAACTTAAGCAGCACCTGCACGCTAATCCTTGCTTTAAAGGGGAAAGAGGCAGGGCTTTTAGTGTCTGTCATTATGCAGGGGAGGTTAGTATCAGTACTTAAGGACCTTTATTGGTTGTGATTTTTAAATTCAAATTGATACGTCAATTTAATTGCTACAAAATCTACTTGGCTGTAGTTTTTAAAGTTGAATTAATCCTTAAATTTACTGGTTTAAGCTTGGTGATCATTTTGAAAATTGTGCACCCAGAGTTGCAGTATCAAGCATAAGCCTACTTCATGCTGATATTGTCATACAGTAGCAGTAACGTTACTGATAATTAATCATTGTAATTTTTGTCTTGTATGAACTAATATAATCATATAGAGCATATGTTTGGTAAAGACCCAAGTTTTCTAATACGATTATTTAGTTCTTTCTAGATATAATAGTATATTTCTCTCTTTCTAACTCTTACAAAAGAACTTTGCTTATTTAGTTTCTTTCATTACTTGAAATTCAGTAACAAAACTAAATTTTGGGTGCTTTCACTTTGTCAGAAGAAATTTTATGACAAAAATATCATTCTGATATTAACCATGTAATTTTACCTCTAGAGGATAAATGTTTTAAACGTAGTTTTTTTCCCTCGCTCATTTTGAGAAATTCCTGTTTTATAATTTTGTTTTTCTTAGCCTTTCAGGTATATGTAGAATGCATACCATGTAAGTCAATCTTGTATTTATGTTTCTGACTATTCTAATATTTGGTCCTTTATTAGGTTTTGTATGATACAAGTGGCTTCCTAGAAAAGAACAGAGATCCACTACCATCTGATTCCATTCAACTACTGTCATCATGTAGTTGTGAACTGCTACAGTTGTTCTCCAAGACACTTAATCAGTCTCAGAAGCAATCAAATGTCTTGTATGGAGGTGCTCTGGACTCACAAAAGCAGAGTGTTGGCACAAAGTTCAAGGTATTCTTGTAGCATTACTTGAACTGGTTGGTTATATGTATTTAATATTTAGAATGAAATGATTCTGATGTTATTGATTTGTTGGTGATGATTGTGGATGATGAGTCCCCTGAAAATTATAGGATGTAATAACTGTACAAAGATTTTAGGAGTATACTAAATGAGAAAAACTCAATAATTTGAGGGGAAGTAAGCCTAACAAGTCTCTTTCTTTTAGGGTCAATTGTTCAAGTTGATGCATCAGTTGGAGAGCACCACACCTCACTTTATTCGCTGTATAAAGCCAAATACTAAGCAATTTCCTGGAATATATGATGAAGATCTTGTGCTACAACAGCTCAAGTGTTGTGGAGTTTTGGAGGTTGTTAGGATTTCAAGGGCTGGATATCCTACTCGAATGACGCATCAAGAGTTTTCCCGAAGGTAGTGGTGAAACTTATATTTTTTTAGATTATATTGAATAATGGGTTGATTTGTGTTCCTGCTTGTTTAGGTACGGGTTTCTGCTTTCTGAGGCAAACACATCTCAGGATCCATTGAGCATTTCAGTTGCTGTTTTGCAACAGTTTAATATCCCTCCTGAAATGTACCAAGTTGGCTTCACCAAACTGTATCTTCGAACAGGGCAGGTATGTCTATGTAATTTAATGTTTTCAATTCTCAAAACTGCACCTTAGCATTTATGTAGAGTATTTATTTGGTTCAACAGCCAAAGAGCCATAGTATTGGGAGCTGGATCATGCTTTTAGGGTGGCAATTGGGTCCATTGTCTATGACCCTCCATATTTAAATTAATTTCTATACATCCAATTGTATTGATAGATTTAATGGATTGGATTGGTTTTGGTTGATGGATTAATGAACCTACCAAAATATCCAAAAGGCGAGAGTCAAATTCATTTGGACATGGGAGGCTAGATGCGTTTTAATTGAAAGAAATACAAAGGCAAAGAATGAAATGCATTTTGACAAAGGAGAGATAAAAATTGACCCAAGGAATCCGGTTGATTGGGCATTGGGAGGTTCAGACCCTTGAAGCTCTGATTTTCCCTATTCTTTTAACAAGATACCCAGTTCCAGTTTGCTTTTATTTCTCTCACAAATAACAAGATATCCCTCTCTCTCAACCTCTCCTCTTATTTATAGGCAAACTACCTTGATTCTTTCTATCTCAGTGCAACAAACTTATCAAATATCAATAACAAACTCTCTCTAAACACTAACAGCTATTGACAACTAACAGATATCTAACCTATATATCCTCTCTTTTAAAGGGTTACCGAATGCCTTGGACATCCAATTATTAAAATGTGTCATGGATGATTTGACTGCTTTTATCAATTTTTTTAATAAATCTTAAATCGATTTGTTTTTATCCATTCATTTACCACCCTAAATGATTTTTTTTTCGAACTGTGATTTTGTTTGCTCAACCAAATATATGATTATTTGTTTTTAATGTCATGTTTTAGATAGATTTTATATTAATTCCTTTAATTCATTTAATGGTTTCTCTTATTTAATTTTTCTTGTGTTCTGGTTGATTTTACAGATTGGGGCACTGGAGGACAGGAGAAAACATCTTATGCAGGGAATACTTGGAATTCAAAAAAGCTTTCGTGGTTATCAAGCTCGTTGTCATTACCATGAACTTAAGAATAGAGTGACTATTTTACAATCATGTAATGCCAGGCTCTCAATATTATTAGTCTTGTTTGAATTGAATGTTCTCATGTGATTCTAGGCCTCATGCACATTTTTCTTTATTTTTATACTGATTTTTATACTACAATATTTCCATAAAAACATAATCGATTTAAACCAAAAATAAATCTTGGTGCTTTTTTGCTTCTACTTTTAAAATCTAAATTGGAGTACCTTTTTTATATGTATTGAGAACTTTATACACTTAATCTGATGGCTTCTAATAGTCAAATTCTTATTGCAAATGACTATAACCTTGTTTATAGTTTGTAGCTGTAACTTAACTGTAATTTGGTTATATTATAGTTGTTCGTGGAGAAATTGCAAGAAGGAAATATGGTGTTATGGTGAAGTCTTCTATGACTATTGCTTCTGAAAATATTGAGGATATACAGGCAGCCACAACACTACAATCTGGTTAGTGTGTTTCTGTTGTTGTCAAGTTTGCCCTTGCCAGGGACCTTGCATACGGTTTGCTTATTCTCCATTTTTCTTCTATGTAGTAATTCGTGGGTGGCTGGTTCGGAGGCATGCTAGTGGCTTGCATAAGTCAAAGAAATCTCCTGAAAATGCAAGATCTAGGCGAAGGTCACGTGTGAAGATGCCTGAAGTGAAGGTACTTTAGGATGCATGTTTTCTCAAAGTTTTTAAATAACTAAATGATTTGATTATTTTTCTGTTGTTTAATACATGTAATGGTACTTTTTTTGTTTTTATTTCTTCTATCTGTCTAAAAATAATATCAATTTGGAGTTTCAAATCTGAAGTCATATAATTTTCAGTTCATTTCGAACCTGTCTTTTAATACTATTAATGGGACTAGTGCTTTAAAGGTGCTTGATATGCCGAAACATTAAGATTTCTAGGCATGTTGAATATCTAAGTATTCGAGAATTTATATCCCCGTGTTTGGTATGACAATTGATTTTTTGTTTCTTAATTCTCAACAATAAATAATATATATATTTGGTATCACAGGAAAGTGTATAAAATGAGATACCAATTAAAATGGCACAAGACGGATTTAATTTTTCTGGAACTTTTTTCATATTAAATAGTTAAATTTGATTAATTCTTGAAATTGTTCATTATATTAACTGTAGATCATGTTTTTGCACATGTAGTTTTATGATTTAATTGGTAGTAATCAAAGTTTTCCCTCAATTGAGATCAACATCTCAAACTGTGTTTGTGTCATCTTTTAGTCGTCAATTGTAAGATATCAAAGAGATTTCTTTCTAGTCTTTTGGTTGTTATACTGTACACTGTACCAGCCTTTTTGCAGAAATGTGACTAAGTACTCATTTGCATGGTGGTCTCAGAAACATAAAATCTGTCTGTACTTTGAGCATGTTGTATTGCTTTCATCTGAAGCATTCACAAGCATATTTTCCTATTGGAATGAGATTTTTCATGGATATAGAATATTGAGCTTCATGATTTTGTCAAGTTCCCCCAACTACTCAACACCATAAATGCCTTATTTTTTCGGTCTAGCAGGATGTGTCCAGTGAGCGGGGCCAGAATCTGCCTTCAGCTTTAGCAGAACTCCAAAGGCGGGTTATCAAGGCTGAAGCTACCATAGAGCAAAAGGAAGAGGAAAATGCCGAATTGAAGGAGCAGCTAAAACAATTTGAGAGAAGATGGATTGAATATGAGAAAAGGATGAAATCAATGGAGGAGATGTGGCAAAAACAAATGTCATCTTTGCAAGTATGTTTTCAGCTCATAGAAATCCTCAGACTCGTGAATATTATTGTAATAGACAAAGTTGGTTTATCTGATCAAACTGAACTTTCGACTAGCTCATTTTACTTTTGCCTCGTTGAACAAATGCCTAGTATTTCCTCAACCCCTCCATAACCAAAACAACTGCACTTGCGACTGTGTCAGTCTTAAAGATGAATTAGCAGGAACTTTTATAATGTGTTAATTTGTTTTCTGCTGATAAGAGGAGACTCATACCTGGAAAGTAATTTATTAATTTTGGTGATTTTCTGAGTTTGTTTGCAACCTTATTTACTAAAAATTCCCATGCACAAATGTTTTAAATATAACTTAAAATTATATTGAAGTTTCTGATCGCAATTTCAATGCAGATGAGCCTTGCTGCTGCTAGAAAGAGCCTTGCTTCTGAGAATGTCAGCGGTCAAATTGCAAGACGTGATGTTGCGTCACCTTTAGGATATGATTCAGAAGATGCTACTTCCATGGGATCTCGAACTCCTCGAATGCCTGGTGCAAGCACACCTTTGAAGTATTCTAGTAGTCTTACTGAAGCTGGAGCAGGGAGAGATGTTAATGGTACTTTGACTTCAGTCAGCAACCTGATGAAGGAATTTGAGCAACGAAGACACACCTTTGATGATGATGCCAGAGCTCTGGTTGAGGTTAAAACAGGTCAATCTGCTAACACGAATTCTGTTGCAGAACTTCGGAAACTCAAACATAGGTTTGAGGGGTGGAAGAAAGAATACAAGGCTAGACTACAAGAGACAAAAGCAAGACTACATAAATCAGAAATGGAGAAAAGTCGGCGGGGATGGTGGGGGAAATTGAGTTCTAGAGCACTCTAGCATTCAGCTTACAAGTATTCTCTTTGCCAAAGGTGAATAAAAGGTGAAAAGATTAAGCAAAAATGGTAAAATGATTGTTGTCATAAACTCTCATTTTAAGGAGTTCCTTCATCTGTACATCTTATGGGAACATTTGAAAAGTGTTATTGTACAAGTTGGTGAAGGGAAACAATGTATATCTACCAATTTTGTTACATGGGGGAGGGGTGTATAGTTGTAGACTTTTAGGTTGCATAGTTGTATTAGTAGTCTAGTTTGCTCATGTATATGCTGTTGTTGCTGATGCAATGTAAAACTTCGCCTCCAGGATATAAATAGTAAGTGTTGATATCTTCAATATTACTATAAGAAATTCACATCTCTCTCTCTCTCTCTCCTGCTAGTCGTCTTCCTTTTATGGGGGTCAAGTTTTTGTTACTGTTTTGATATGTCTAAGATTGCAGTTACCTCGGTTTAGGTTAAATCAGAGGCTTATTGGTCTTAATTCTTAAAAGCTTGTTTTCTCTTTGTAATTGAATTCTATTTCTGTAGAATCAAAATGAGAATTAAGTAACCATTATTTATCTATTGTCATGAATTAAACCTGGCTTGATCATGAGTAAAAAAAATTTGAAAAATGAATAAAAAAAACCCGGTAACATCAAGTCTTAATCTCTTAAAAAGTTGAAATTTTCTGTGACTATTTTATTTGTTATTTCAAATTAATTCATAAAACATCATTTTGTTTATCTCATGGTTCCCTTGTAGCTTTTTTCCTTTTTCGATCCTTTTAAGTATGATTAGCTTTTGTCTTGGTCTTCTTAAATATCACAAGTTTTTCATTTGGTTTTCTATGGGAAAATTGTCAAATGTAGAGATCAAGTGAGGTTGTTTTTTTAAAATGTTGGAATTATTTGGGAGCAAAGATATATTTAATGAAGAATTCATTTGAAAAAAAATGTAAAAATAAGAAACCAAATGACAGTTTGTTTATGGGTGAAATACTTAGCTATGCCATTACACCATTTTTTAATCTTAAGACATATGAGTACAACACTGTAATTTATGATTAAACAAAAAAGTGCAGTGAAAGATGCAAATAATTTTGTCTAAATGGTAGAAAAATAAAGAATTATAAAAGATTTTATATTATAATAATAGATATTTTTGGTGAGGGAATTATCACAAACGTGAGAATTAAATGGCTGCTGTCCATTTGTATCTATATAAAAGCTAAAGTATGAATTGTAAGGATATAATCTTAACTTCATCTTTTATTTTTAACTTTTTAACTCACATAAGAAAAATCATCTAAATATTTGTAACATCTTAATTTCTCACTTACACCTCATGATATCTTCATACTTATTAAAAATTTATGATGGTAGGATAACAACTTTCATTTTAGATAACTTCTCAATACTTATTTTAACTTTCTTTAAACCTTTGTAATTATTGACATTTTACTTTCCTAACACTTTTTTTTCAAACAATTCATTTGATTTATTGTTATTATTAATTATTTTCTTGAACTCTACAAAAGCTAAAATATGTCTTACCCATTAATCCTTTTCAATCACAGTTAAGGCACCATACAAAATCCTCGTATTTACGATCTAATTTCAAGAAAGGAATTGATTTGAAACAAAAAAAAAAACTTAAAAGGGTCAACTGTAAGAAATTTAAAATAGAAACCATTAATTAAAAAAAAACATTTAATATCTCAAAAAAGTCATTAAGTATTTGATATTTTTTAATTAGTGATTATGAAAATTAATAAATTATGTTCACACAATAAAAGTTGATCGAAAAATTTATCCAAAATAACGTTCATTTTTAAATAATAATAATTGTTTTGAACTAAAAAAAAAAAAAAACAAAGCTTATTGGGGAAGTCACAAACAACTTACTCGAGAAGCTGCATATGATAAAGTGAAAACAAAAGCTACCTATTGTGTTTACTTACCAAGTGAAAGAACGGAGAAGACTGAAAAGTGTTGTGACTTGTGAGTTATTGTTATCACCGATTTTGGCTGTGTTCGGACACTGCTTGGTGCTGCAAGAACAAAAG
The DNA here is from genome assembly GCA_013407115.1 of Glycine latifolia. Classification (NCBI taxonomy): domain Eukaryota; kingdom Viridiplantae; phylum Streptophyta; class Magnoliopsida; order Fabales; family Fabaceae; genus Glycine; species Glycine latifolia. The sequence goes on along the minus strand of CM023953.1, from coordinate 18,904,838 downwards.
GGAAACTAAGGATATTGCTGGCTGTGCTACTAGATCGATAGGTAAATTTCTTCTTCTCTTAAATAGTTAAATCTCTTAAGAAAAATTTGCTACTCTCAACATGGCATTATACTGAATGATATACAGTTTTTAATAATTTTATGATTGTCTTTTAAACTAGAATTATAATATCTAGAATATAAAAAAAATGTGTTTTGTCAAGTTTTGTAAATTTATGTTTGTGCTTGTTCTATGAATTGAGTCATAATTCTTTTAATAACGTAGATTTTTTTTATTGGATTAGTTTAATGTGTTGTTATTTTCATTACTTGCTTCTTATTATTTTTTAAGTTATATAATTATGTTACTTTGAATCTTGAGTATATAAATCTCTCCTACTACTTTGGCCCTCTTAGAATAATGGTCAAACACCACTATGCAGTGAAAAAGTGAATAATGACTGTTTCTTTCAATACATCTTATAGTAACCTCATGGTCTATGTAAATATTCAACGTGATAAAATGTTTAATGAAACTTATTGTTAGAATCCACTATTTTTTTCTTTTGAGGGGGAGGGGGAGTTTTTTTTTAGGGGGAAGGAGAGGAGATCAGGATAATATTAATATAAAGTATCTATTAATTAATGATTAATTTTTATTTGAAAAATTTAATTAATCACTTTAGTAGAATTTTTCATCCCAATCATATTTCTTTTTTCATTTATAATATTTAAACTTGAGACCTTATTTAAAAAAAATTGAACTTAATATTACTTAAACCAACACCACTTGATAAAACACACTCTTTAACTTGTTTTTAAAATATTTTCTTTTTAATATATTCTTTATTATTAAGTGAAATTTGAGTTTAACTAACATACTAGAATTATTTCTCATTTAATGAGTCTTATCCCACAATTAATAGACTTCATATAATCTTCAATCAATAATTGAAAATGTTAAAAGAGAGTATTAGATTCTCTTTAAACATTGCATCCGACTTCAATATTGCTATAGCTTTCTCATTGGTTGCTTCAGACAAAAAACTAGATCAACAAACAAGGGCACCCCAGGTTCAAATTTAACCTTAGTCCTTAAGAAGTACACTAATCCAACAATTATTATTATCATATAATCTACACATAAATCACAAAGGCAAACACAAGGGATATGATCATAGGGATTAGGGAAGAAGAAGAGTCATATACATTTAAGATCCTGGGGCAAACTTAGTGGCATAGACCCAAGCATTGTTAGCCACAGGGTTGTCAAGGTGGTCCAAGAGGTTCTCCAATGGGCCTTTTCCAGTGACAATGGCTTGAACAAAGAATCCAAACATAGAGAACATGGCCAACCTTCCATTCTTGATTTCCTTGACCTTGAGCTCAGCAAAAGTGACTGGGTCATCAGCAAGACCCAGTGGGTCAAAGTACTGGCCCCCAGGGTAGAGGTCATTGCCCTCTCCCACCCCATCAAGTCCATTGATGCGGTACCCTTCAACAAGGCCCATTAGGATAACTTGGAAGCCCAGCACTGCCAGGATGCTTTGTGCATGGACAAGGTTTGGGTTCCCCAAATAGTCAAGCCCACCTTCTGAAAATATTTGGGATCCAGCTTTGAACCACACTGGCTCCTTGAAGTCCACTCTCAACCACTTCTCTAGCACCTCTGGGGTGATGCATCCTAGTGCTCCAAGCATGGCCCATCTCCCATGGATAACCTTATTCCACATAATAATTTAGTGTTATCATTGGGAAAAATAATCACTTCCATTAAAATTATGACACTTGATATGTATGATCCCCCCTTGTTCAACAAATTTAACAAATGGCCAAACTATTCACTTAGTTCCTATAATAGTCTTCAACGTTTTAGCTTCTATACAAGAAAATTGTAACTTTTGTTCCCACAGAATTTTTTGTAGCAGTTTAACACTGGTTTTACACTTCGAAAAATTCTGCTATGGTGTAAGCCACAGGAACCAAAACTTTACTTTTATGTATATGTAGGAACTAAAACTTACAGTTTTATAAATGAAGACAGCTATAAGAACTGCTGAATAATTTAACCTCAACAAATTAAGAGTAGTCACAAGTAATAGTCAAAATAAAATTTGCTACATCATTGGTCTCACTATGACAAATGATACGAGCCCATCATGAAATTAAGATTTTTGTTGTAAAAGAGCAATGGAAGTCTAGAACCTTAAAACTAAAGTAAAACTTGTTAGAACCTTCAGTACTACACTAAATTAGTTTTAAAAAAAGAATGAGAAAGAACCATTATATTTGAGTTTAAGGCTAAAAAACTACCTCAAGAGCCCTGTTCTTGGCAAATGCTTCTGGGTCAGCAGATAAGCCAGCAGTGTCCCATCCATAATCCCCTGGGAATTCTCCTTTCAAGTATGAAGGGGTCTGAGCTGAAAAGGGTCCCAAGTATTTCACTCTGTCTGGTCCATACCACAAATCATTGCTCTGAAATGTTTACAAAACACACAAACCCAATAACTTATCAACCACACCACACAACCAACAGCATAAAACTTTTGTGATAGTTAAACATAAATTTAAAAAAAAATGAAGAAAAGGGTATCTATAAAATGGAGAGTACCATGGTGTACTTCCCAGTTCCCATGGAAACAACATCCCTAAGAGCATTGGCATTGGCACCCTTGCCTTGGCCAAGGAAAGGAGTTGCTTTAAGAGTGCCAGAACTTGTTGTTGCTGCCATCAATGTTGCTGCCATGACTTCCAACTTCCTAGGCTTGAAACCTTAAGTTACTTGAAAAATAATAGAAGATAACTAATTGGTTTAGAGAAATGTGTGGAAGAGTGTAACATCATATGTAGGGAAAGAGAATCAGAGGGATTTGTGGCTAGAAACACTTTAGTGTGAGTTGGTGGTGGGGATGGTGTGGTTTGGAGCAGCCAATGAGAAGGCTTTAAAGGATTTTATGTATCTCTTACTCATATCTTTCTATCCACATTTTATCTTTGCCCACCACATCATTTGTCTATATGTATCCAACTATCTCATTTTTCTTTTTCTTTTTTTACCTTATAGTATTTGGAATTAAGATGCCACACCCACCTTAGGTCTAATACCTTTATCATATGTTGCTTCAATCAAATGGGTATCTTTTGTTTATGTTGGTTTAATTATTTTTTTAATTCTATATATATTTTTTAACACCACGAAAGTGTCGTAATGTTAAAATTATTGTTATCGGCAAGCAAGTGAGTAAAAAATGTTGTGAATAAAAACAAGTAAATGTATATAATTGTACCAATCCCTCCCCAATACAATTTTGCAACAGCATACCGAAGAATTGCAAAAACCAGTGGTGAGAAGCTGCAATCCTAAGTCGTTTGTTTGGTTAATAATGCGATATAACAATTGTTATCTTTAGTCATTCTGAACGATTCTTAAATTGAGCAACTCTGACCTCTCCTATGTGCAGTACAGAGCCACAGATTAAATTTAATATTTAAAAAATAGTTTATCAAAATAGCTTTTTTTTTTTTACCTTATTCTTATTCTCAGTCAGCCATAATTTAACTTCACGAAAAAAATCAATAAATAGTTTGCATATTATCAAGATATATTGTTTTGTTCCTTATAAATTAATTTTTTTCAAAATAATCTTTTGTAACATTTAACTTCACAAAATATTGTTTTGGTCCTTATAAATTTATTTTTTTCGTTGCAAACATAATTTAACTTCACGAGAACATTATATTGTTTTGGTTCTTATAAATTTATTTCTTTCAAAATAATTTTTTTGAGTTTAGTCCTTATTATTTTGTTTTAGTTCTTCTAATACATCTTTTTTTTAGTTCCTATAATATTTTTCATTTTAAATTAATCCCTTTTAAAAAATATTTGATAAGTACTAAATGATTTGCATATTAGGACAAAAACAAAAAATGAATATTACAAAAAATTAAAAATAAAAAAAGAAATTTTATGAAGACTATTTGAAAAAAATAATGTTATAAGGACCAAAACAATAAATACATTATATTAATATATTATAAGAACGAAAAATATATTTAAATCAAATTTATTTCATAAAATAGGTTTAAAACACTTTAAATTGATAAAATTCAAGTAAAACTTTATTAAAAATAAGCTAAAAGAACTTTAAGTTACACGAGCTCTACCAATTACTGAACGTTCATTTTTCTGTTTCGGTATATATTTATCTTTGAAAATGTAAATTTAATCGATTATCTACCTATATTTTGATGCATTGTTTTCATTAGTACCTTCAATATTAGTTCAATTAATTTATTGTTTAATTACGACAATAATGGCTGAAGTTTTTTTCCCTATGTAAAGACTATTCAGATATCCTCTTTAATCAATTGGATAAGTATTTTTCTTGGTTTTCATCTATTTTTAATTATTAGGTAATCAATTTCTTCAACTCTTCTAGCTGAAGCTTATTAACCTATCAACCCATCTTAAAAGATAATTTTATCTATTTTCGCCAATAAGTGTCACTCCTAATCCACTTTTTATGACTATTCATCTAATATAATGCTCATGCAGTAAAATTTCCTTCTTTTTTGGCCTAAGCACCTTGGCATCACAGATCACTTGTATTCCTTGATTTCATCTATCCAACTTGAATCATATAATTTACAAAATTAATAGACAGAAAAGCATCTTCGCGAGCCATATCCACGAGTCTTCCCTAAATTTTTTGGGCATTATATAATCAAACTTTGCTTCAGTACAGGCGTTTGTGACTCTGTAAAAATGTAAACAAACAAAAAAAGAAATCACATGCTCCTAGTTTACTTTCACATATTACATCAAGCACTTGCACCAAATTGAATGGCCTTATGGTGCCCTAAAAGAAAGAAAAAATGTGAAGAAAAATAGAAAAGAATGCTTTCAGCATAACACAACCTGATTGGAATGCTGCCCATATATACCACTGCCTGGGTTTCATATACCACTCCCCACATATAACATTACTTGACTCTATTCTGCTGAACCGGTGTATCTTTGAATCTCAGGCAAGAAGTTACTAAGTTAGTTGACACTCACACTCACTCAATATTTTATTATACAATGTAATCCAGCTATTGATTCAGCCTATGACAGTATTCATCTTGTTATCGGGGCTGGTAGAAAGCATCACATATCAGCAGACTGTTCACCTTCTTAGAGCTCCATAGCTTTTAGTAACCTAGAAACAGGAGAAAAGGCTTAGTTGCACGAAATCACACAACTCCAAAAATGTTAAGAATTGCAGAAAGTACACTTTAGTAAAATAAATTTCCAATATCAACCACAGTTGTATTTTACGTTTACTGGCAACATGGTTGAACTACAAGATAGCAGACCGCTAAGTATTAATCAATTTTCTTCAATTAATTTTAATATCTAATCAAATCCATATATAGGAAGTGAATAAATTCATTTGATATAAAAATATCCCCAGAAATTTCAGAATCCTGTTTGTCTTAAGGGTGACACATCATAAGTATCCCAAGCAACATTTTGGTGACACTTTGGTATATCACAATCATTGCCAACCAACTTGCAAGCATAATTCAAATCTTTCTGCTCTATTTCTAGGAGTACCATGGGTAGCATAAAGAGTATTGATTGAGTAAATGGATGCGTAAGGACACTATGGATTACCATCTATTCAATGAAATGTTTTAAATGAAAAATGGTAATTTATATCCTATCAGAAACAAGTCAAGAAATAACAGGAGATACAAACCCGAGGTTGAGACTTATTTAATCTCTTCCTGATGTCGCCATCATCATCGTCATCATCATCATTGTTCACGAGCATTCTATGGATTGAAGAGTTATCTGATTTCCTTCCGCGTTTAGAAGACTGTGTAGATCCTCTACCTCTTCCCTTTGAAGCAGCCCTCTTCCGTCCTGGTAGATTGGATTCATTTTCCTGCAATATAAGATGCAGTAGATTCAACTTACTAATCATTGAGCATGTCAAGGATGCTTCAGCGAAAAGTTACAATTCATAGCATGCATGAAATGGTCAGGTGTTGCAGGTATCAGACAGGCAAGCACTTAATCAAAGAGCCTAACCAATACTACATATTTGTAGGTATAACAAACTAAGGAATACAATACAGAAGGAATTAGCTTCATGTATACCGAACTATCATTGATATCTTCAACATCATTTTTATTGGCATCATCACTTGAAGCAGAAGCCAAGTTATCCTCATCAGCACCACTTCGGATGGCAGTTGCTGCAGCAACTGATGCAGACCTGCATTAAGTCAATGACATCATGATGAATACCTATCCACGTTTGTCAAGGCATCATCAGTAGAATATCAAAGTGACTTTATAAACCCATCAATGGGGAAAACTAATCCTTCATTAAACTATTTTCATGCATGTTCTTAAAAACACCTTGTCCACATTGGCCAACATACATGCAGCAACAAGGGATGCATGAAACAAATCCCAAGTCATATCAGAATGCTCCTACTATGAAAATAAGACCTGAGGGATAAGGTTGGAGCTAATATCTCTTCTATGGCTTATCATGTACACCTATTTTCTAGTCTTTGCCAATATGAGAGACCAAATTTCAGTGACAAAAATTTGACACAATCACCCACAGGTGTCCATTGGCCACCAATAAGTTACAAAAAGAAGGGACATTCTGCTCTAAAGACATATTTATAAAATCATAAAATTTCGTAAAATAAATACAAATAAAAACATAAAAAAAATGTGAAGTTTTATAGTTGTCAACATTTCCATTTCCTTTCTGGATTTTACTTTACTGCAAAGCATGATTGTTAAACTCGTGAGTGAACTTGTAGAATCAGATGAGCTCACGATTTTGTGGCCATCGTCCAGACTTGCTCCAACTTGTGATTGCAGGGGATGAGGTACGATTCTACTTGGGACCAAAATACTGACCCAAAATGATGCTCATTTTGGCTGTTCTAAGATGCAACTGTCATTAATAATGTTAGGGCACCAGCAGAGGCAAATTTCATGACACCCAACTCGCAATTTCGATCTTTGTTGATGACACTCATCTTGCGCTTTTCATCTCCGATCAATCTCTCACAATTCTGTCATCCATGTTGAAGGCTCTCTCTGTCTTCTGTGTTTCGTCTCTCTGTTCTGCTGAAGGCTTCAATCTTCTGTTACCGTCATGTCTTTCTCTGTGCTGCATCTCTCTCTGTTCAACAATAGCTGAGCAGCAAGTAGGGGCTGCAAGTTGATACGACAACAAGCAAGGCCTCCAAAGTCATCCCTCTATTCTCTGCCCTCCGTATTGGTGCTTTTTTAATTTAAAACTTTGATTCGGGTTTTATTTTGGTAACAAGCCCTCCATTCTCTGTCCTCTTGGTTTTATAAAGTCTTGTTAACATTGCATTTGATGAATTGAAGGTTTCAATTTGACATACTTAATTTAATGGTTTTATCATACTAATTGTAATGGTGACATGGTAGTTATATGGAGAGTATATTTCCCTTTAAACATAACATATATTTGTTAGTTTTCATATTCCAGCACTTATGGTTTTAATATTTCAAACCATAAATTTGTTGAATTTTATATTTCAGCAAATTATTTTATGTTAAACCATAATGTACTATCAAGTTACTGTATTATTGTAATTTGCTATTTTTCTTTATTAGGGAATTGAAATGTTGAATTATTTTTGTATTAGAAGCAGACAACTCTCAAGTTTGACAACCTTGCTGCAAAGAACTCAAAAAAGCTATGAAATGATTTATTTATTAGCAAGAAAAGCAACCTCTGAGAAACGCGAAACCCTAAAGCTCCATCAAGAGTTGTCTGCTTCATGGTGCTAGAACCTCTACCTCTTCCTCTTCCCCTGCCCCTTCCTCTGGTTGTAGTTTGAGACGCACCAGATGACCCTTTTCGCCCTCTAGTACTTGGCTTTGAGCTAGATACTGGCATGGCATCTTCATCATCGCTAAAGGAAACTGCACTTCCAGTTCCAGCAGCACTTCTGCCTTGGAAATCCTACATGAAATTAGAGTAAAGCTAAAAACAATAACGAAGGTCACATATAATAATATTGCCAGTGCAAAAACTGCTTTTCCATCACTATTGCTATAGCAAATATAATACACATGTAGGGTTTACCTTCCATGGTTGAGCATCATCAGCGAGCTGTGTGGGTGTGGGTTCCTTGGAGTGTACAGATCGTTCCTTGACACGTTCCTAGAACAAGAGAGAGAACCACCAACAGAGTCATTCATGAAGCTCAGATGAATGTTCCATCCATCAAAGCATTGTCATCACATGGTAACTTGTAAAAAATATGAAGGCCCCAATAATTGCAAATAGTGCAAACAAAATTCTGATTAATGGAGGTCCAAAGGACACAGGGAACTGTCATGCCTAGATTATCTGCAACTGCTATAATGCTTTTTTATATAAGCCCCAGTAATATCAAGGCTTTCCCACAAGGCAAAACGAATTTAAGGAGATTAATTGATTTCTAAATGAATAATGAATAACAATGATGAAGTTTCTAACCTCCAAGCATTCTCCAACTTTAACAATTAAATCTTCCTCTTCAAACTTCACATTATCTGAATCCTTAGCAAGTTTATTCTGCACAAGCATGAAAGCCATCAATCAGAAGAGGAGGAACTATGACAATAACATGAAAACATACTAAAACATATTCAATCTTAAATAGGCTGTGGAACAAAATATGGACCAGATGTTCCAACAAGCAGCATCATAGACAAAGGCATATGGCAGATAAATGCAATATAGAATACTCACTCGTGTTTCCTCAATATTGTATTTTACACAAGAGTAAAATGCCATTTTATCATCTTTGCTCACAAAATTTTGCAATGCAATATCCAAGTCATTGACTGGCAGTATCTCCATTTTCTGCATAACCATTAAGAGTTTAGATACATTGAAAAATAAAATTAAACTCAACTAACATTGCTTTTATATTCATATTCCTTTTTAACGAAAGATCAAGTCAGTCAAGAATCCCAGATACTAATATAGTCATTTAGTAAAACTATAGAACAAAGAAAACAAGCTTAAACAACTTTCATGAAGTTTCAAATTACGTGAACAAATATGAACAGACGGATTGAGGTGATCTTTATTTCTAATGATTATATTTATTTCATTGCACTCTTTGTTGATGAAGGGCATCATAATCTTTGAATATTTCCAGAAAAATTCAAGTTACATTGCAAATATAAAATATAAAGTCAGTGAGTCATAAATGAATATGAGGTTGTTTATTGTTGAAACAGGAAGTGTCTATAAAAGCCATAAATGGAAAGAAAGACATAGTTGAAAGAAAAGGAACTTTGATATATTCAGTTTATTTTCAATAGAAGCTCAAATCTCCCTTTTATAGGGTAAAAAACAAGGCCTAAAAAGGGAGATAAGGAAACAATATAAAAAAAGATACGTATAAAGATAGAAAGAGATATTTTTTCAATCCTAAAATATCTACTATATTTACAGCAGAAAGGAATTAAGTACCCAAATGATTAAAATACCAGATTACTTTCAGCAACCAAAGCCTCTATGTTCTGTTGGTTTAATTCTTCTGGACGAAGTCGTTCTGAATCATCAATTTTTCCTACAGAAAGAAAAGAGGGGTTAACTAACCTTATTTTCACCTTCTTTAGTTGAGAAATGAGATCCTCACTTTTAAAAAAAAAAATTGTGTAACATGATTAAACCAATAAATAAATAAATCAATGTATGCCAATAGACCAACTAGTATTAGACTTTTAAAAAGATTGCATATGTCTTGCACATGATTTTTATACGGCCAAACAGCCAAGAGAACACAATTCCTTCAATGTGTCCCTATTGCTGATTCTAAATTTATAATCATAACAAAATCCATAGAAATGAGGAGTAACTCACGCAAATCAAACTAATTGTTAAAGAACGGAAAATAAAAATAATTCAAATTACCTTCAACCTTGGCCCTTTTTGTAGCCTTTGAGAAAATGAGAATGTCTTGGGGATTTGCAACCTAGTAGAAGGATGACTAATCAACAGTAGAAAACAATCCTCAAGCAAAATCAGCATTAGCAAACTAATTCATGCAGAGGGATGGATAGACATTACCTTCCCAACATATTTCTGCCCAAATCTTTGAGGATTTATAGTCATAAATCCGGAGTAATCTACCTGTAATTTACATAGTAGAAGTTAAGGCTATGCCAGAAAACATCATGTAATATCCAAGGCAATTAGATGTCCATTATGGCCATTATAGTCATAAACTCTGTATTTTGACAGCATTGTGACTTGACTACATGCATCCAGAATGGAGTTTAATTGGTTTAATATCATGAAAATTACTGTGTTTTCTAGAAGAAAGATAAAAGATCAAAACCAATAAGATTATATTATAAAAATAATGAATTGTAGAATTATCTTCCTGCTAGGTGAAAAGCAAAATAAAAGTGTCATCCAATCTAGATGCGATATTCAAAAGTCAAGTTTCAGTATGCAAAAATTACCTTGATACGTATTAGTGGAAGCTTGAGTTCTTTTCTATTGACAACCTGCTTACTAGACTTTTCTATAAGTTTTCCAACCTGAATCATTTTCTAATATCAAAATACAGTTGCTATACATATGATCACTGATCCATGCACAAAAATAATTTGAGAAAATTGAAGTTAAGTTCCAATCACAAATTTCACTATTGTCCCAAAACACATTCTAAAGCAAAGTAGCCAAATTTCATCACAACTGAATAAGAACATTTTATTATTAAAATAACCACTATGAGGAACCAAAGAGGAAGACTTTGGTCAAAAGATACCTAGGTAGGTCTGTCCCACAAAAAGGTTGTAAGCAACCAAAAGGACACAGCAAATTATATGGCCAAAAAACAACAAAATTTTCATCCGATATTAAGAAACCCACATACCACTTTGTCTAGGTGTTCAAGAATAGAACTCTGATCATTGGGATCAATATCCGACTCATCTTTTAGTATAACCTGCATTACAAAGATTTGAATGATTATTGAAGAACCGTGAGATGGCTTCAAATGTCAACCATATAGTCAATTCATTTTGCTTCAAATAGCAATGAGAAATGTAATTTTGTACGTAATTAATAATTACAAAGGAAAAACAATATATTAGTATTTTGCCTCACCTCAGTATACTCAAAAGGCCGCACAGACATCAATGGTATCTTAGTTGGGCGATATTGATTTCCCTGTCAAGAACCATTTATTCAAGCACTTAGTAAGACTATATAAAAACAACAATCGCTGACCTGATACAATGAGAGACATTTAGATTATCATTACATAGACAAGTAGACAACCTTAATTTCTAGAAGAAGTACATGCTTCGGCTTGGATTCTCCATCAATAAGCGATGTAGCAACTGATGACCCTGGTTGTGAAATGTGAAATCCCATCCCTGGAACTTCCTGGAGAAAATTAAAACACATATTACTTTTGCAGAACACAACATATGTCAATCTGGGCCCATTTAAGACAAGTATAATTAGCACACCTGCGGGTCAACCAAACATTCATGCTCATGGCCCCACACAATGAAGTCTAGGAAGCCTGGCAAGAAGTGCTCATTTATTGCATTTTTTGGATTTGTTTTAACCCTACATACCATTATTGAAAACAAGACCAATCATCATGAGATTAAAATCTAAAACTCAGATACAGTACACCATTTGCACGATCAATAATTTCAAAGTCAAATTTATATTTCAGGATAATTAACACATCTTCATTGATGAGTGATATTAAAAGCAACCTCCTAAAACAGACAGACATGAAGGAAGACATAACCTGTTCTGATGAAGCACAAGAATGTTGAACCAATCAGACACTTGACACCCTTCCTGAGATTCAGGTCGCATCCACTGCACAGCATGTGGTGTCTGAAAATAAATATAAATAAATAATATACCACATCCAGATGGGAGAGCAGGTAAATAGATGAACTGCTTCAAAGCAAATTTTATCGGTAGCATACTTGAAACATCCTATTAAGCCTTTCATCTCTAATGTTTCCCAGACCATACAGAGCCACAGATGTTGAACCCTGCAATTCATAAAAAAACAGCCTCAGGACAAAATGAGATTTTTAACTATTCCAGTTTTCTCTTCTTTTATTTCCTAAATTTAGTGTGTCTGCATTGGCTTATTTTGTGCTCAAAACAGCTTATAATTAAAGCCTTACTGAGAAAGATTGAGGGGGAAGAAAAAAGCTTTCCCTAAATATACCTTATCCCGGTATTAACATTATTCAATCACAAACCTTCTTGATAAGAATAGGGTTGATAGTGATCTGACCAACACCAGAACCCCCGAGAACTGTTTTCCCAAAGTAGTTGACTAGATTACATGCCGAGAGAATATCGACTACAGAAAGGTTGTCCTGTCACAATCATTCAATAAAGAAAACACATTTGTTGTAATTTAGACTTTAGAATAGCAGTATACAATATTAATGTGGTCAAATATATATCAAGATAAACTAAAAGGAGGGGGGATCAGTATCCTTCAAATTTAATTGAATTTTTTTATCAGATGTCAGAGGGAAACCCAACGGGCAAAAGAAATAAAAATAGCATCCCCCCTTCAATAGTATATACAAATTGCTTATTGAAAAAATGTAAATAAGGTCTTCCTAGTGTTACAATTTAGATGTCTTAAATTTAGAGTAGGTCCAACTCAACTCCAAAAGGTAGAACATGAGGTGAAAATTGCCCAAACCTTTCTAAGTTTTACTTTGGCCATTTTTATAGTTGAAGTGGGATCTCAACACACGCACCTCACGCTCAAGATTAGTAATATGGAGAATGGAGATTATAGGACTGATTTTTTTATAGATTGCATTGGGAAAGTTGCAAGGCTAAATAGACTGCATTGGGAAAGCCACAGGCCAGGTAGATCTTGGACAGTTCGGTGGCCCATATCAAATTTACAATAGGCTCTAATAATACCATCTCGAATTTGGACTAGACCTAACTCAACCCCAAAAGGTAGCTCATGAGATTAGAAATATCCAAGCCTTTAAAGCTCTACTTTGGCCATAGTCGTATTGTTAAAGAATTATTTGCATGTCTATACACATTTTTCAACTTACTCTGAATTTAACTTGCCACAATGCAAAGTACAAGACCAACAAGTCTAATCATTATTAAAATTTTAAAAACAAAATTTCAAATCAATTATCACTAGCAACATATCTTCATCCAATGCCATCTTGAAACATAAAAATGAATGGTGAAATAAATAAATAATAGTCCAGCTACTAATACTTAGTAGTTAGTACTTGTAGCCTTAACCATCAAAAAGTGCACATTTTCCAAGTCCACATGGTAAATTATCAACCTCTTTTGCAATGACTACCACCCACCAATCCCCAAGGAAGAAAAAAAGAAGTCAAAATCATCAATCAGTAAAGACACCAAAACCAACATTCGACAGTCTCTCCACGATCTCAGTCTAAAACATATATCCCCATTCCAAATCCTTGCTATTCAAAGTTCATTTCATCCAGCTGAAACTCTGGACAATGACTAATAGGAACTAATGCTGCAACTAAAACCAAACGCATTTCAATTCTCAACTACCAAAATACACCATAAAGCATGTTCAACCTTCCAACGCGCCAACTTTCAAAACAAGCAATCAATCCCCATAAACACATACAAATACCCAAAATACAACATCTCTGTACCACCTTCCTACTTAGTCAAACACATTCTAAATGTAGCAACAAACAAATAAACCAAGTCAAAACAAAAGCAACTCCACAATTACAGATCGACTGCGACACATACCACGCCAGCTGGATCATCATGATTTCCGTGGATAGTAAACACCGGCAATCCCACATTGAAGTGAGGATCCTCATAGTTCACGTGACCAAACCTGCGGAACAAGCCACAATCACTCACTCAAATTTAATCCCTTATAATCTTCACATTCACTGAACCAGCATCCATCTAGTGTGTGTTGGGATAAGCGTCAGCAGAATTTCGAATGAAATTGATTTTGTAAAATTGACTTTGGTTGAAATTGATTTTGCAGTGGTGTGATTTAGGTTTGGATGTTTTTATTATAAAAGCAGGTTATGAGTAAAATTTAGTACAATTTTTTTAGCCATGAAAAACTATTTAAAAGCAATTCTGGACTAGGAATCAATTTTCTAAAGTGAACCAAACATGCACCTAATAAAGCGTTTGGTTCCACGTTTGGGACGTGATTTTCATAAGCTAACTAATAGCTATAGCTTTCACGTTTAAAACGTGATTCCAAACACGCCATAAGAACCACACACACACGTGTCATCGAAGGAGAGAGGGAGAAACTGACGCGTTCTGGAAATTGAGCGTCTGGTCGCTGACGACTTGGAAAGGGACGGGGCGGTCGTTGAGGCAGTAGCGGCGGAGAATCTCGATGGCCTTGACGAGTGTCGAGCGGGAGGGCTTGTTCTCGTGGAAGAGGTCGCCGCCGAGGAGGACGAAGTCGACGCGGTGGCGCTCGGCGACGGCGCAAATCTCCTCGAAGGCGTGGAAGGAGTCGTGGCGGCGCACCTCGTCCTTCTCCATGTACCCGAGGTGGCAGTCCGTCGCCACCAGAATGCGAAGCGTGTTCAATGCTTCTGCGTCCTCCATCGTCGTCGTTGCTCCAGGGAAAAGGAATTACAGAGTGTTGTGTTACTGTGTTAGTGTTGTGCAGAAATTTGGGTGAGGGTGAAGGGAACAACGGCGTCGTATTGCTCCGGAGTTTTTCTCTCGTTTTAAAAAATGCTACGTAATATTTATAATTTATAATATATTAAAATATACAATAATATATGTTATTTTATAAAAGATGATAATAAAAAATATATAATTAAGATAATTAATCAATAATTAATATTAAAAAGGTATTCCAATCAATTTTACAATAGTTTATTTGTGTTGTGTTATTTTCTTTGTACTATACCTAAGCGAGTGTCAAACACACCTTAATAAATTTGACTGAATAGATATATTATTAATTTTAAATATATTTTTGATTTAATTATAATTTAATTTGACTAATTTAATGGATTTTTAAAGTATTAAACTATGATTGAGAGGTCTTATAACTTTAGTATTCCCTTCAAAAAAACTTCAGTATTTTATGAAATGTAAAAAAAATTACATCATTATTCACTTAAAAGTGGTGGGTGTAATTTATTTTTCCACTCATCCAAAACAAGGAGGAAAAAATTATCCACTTCTTTCCTTCTTATTTTATCTATTCAAATAACTAGCACATCTTTTCTATTCCTTTTTTTTTTTTACAAACACTCTATTTCTCTTCTAATTTTTTTTATTTCCTTCATGTTTCTTTTATTTTTATTTAACTCATAATCCAATCCAAGCAAAACATAAGGATATTAAGTTGAAAAAAATATTTTTATATATTTTATTTTAAATTATAAAAACTTCAGTATTTTAGACCAAAACACTTGTTTTTTCTTTTTTCTTTTTCACTTTTTTCAGCCCGAAGTTGAAAAATGTCTCTCTTCTGCTCATCTACTTCATTATTTCCAAATCTTGATGCCTAATTAGAATGCAGAACAGATTCCCAATTTCCTCGCACAAGGCCCAAACTTCTACTTCTGGTGTGGTTGCAAGCCTAGGAAATAATCAAGAGCAATCCTATTGCCCTCGCAAGAAGCTAGTGGGATGGTCTGCATTATTTGTTCTATACTACTTGCCTAAACAATGGAAACAGAAATATTAAAACGTGGGAAATAAGTAATTTCACTTGTTAATAAATAATTGTCTGATTTTACTACTTAAAAAGTACCACTTCCATTTGGGTTAAAACCTCCCTATATTCCTTCTCTTAATTTTCTCTGGTTAATTTACTGGATAAATAAATTGTAAAACACATTCTATCTTCACAACTCTTTTATTTTTACTTTTTTGCTTTTAATGCGGAAAAATCTTATCACGTTATTAACAACATGATGGACAAAAAACAAAAAATGTTAATATCCCAATATCATAATTTGGTTTTTCATGCATTACATTTCTTAATCAAAATGGGATTTCATAGCGAAATAACGACACGTGGATCAAATAAAAGAGCCAAGTATAACTACTTTTTGTCCCATCCACATGAGCCTTTCTGGTAAGATGGGCCATATATGGCCTTAATTTCTGAGACATGAGATGCGTATATGATCACATATGCCCAAATTAGGGACCAAGAGTGGGCAGTCGTGTAGTTTCATAAGTGGTATTCTTTTTTAGTTACATGTATTCCATGACCTTACTCTCACTAGATGGAAAAATCTGATTAGATTAACTTGCTAAATTTGAAAAATTATAAGGAGACACTCATTATCAATTTTGATTGGTTTTCGAATCAAGATTCTGAATCATGAATTGGAAAAGCTATTTTACGAATCATGAATCAAATCGTATTATGAATAGCAAGATACATGATCAATAAAGATATTTTTAGGTGAAAATGACTGACTTAAAAAAAAAACGTAATATATCATATATTCAAGTCATAAATCAAAAGAACAAAAAATAGTAACTAACCAAAGTGTTCAACCCCTCCTAAAGTAAAACCAATAAGAAGAAATAAGTCGTGTACCTCAAAAAATTGAAAATAAAAGTAACAAATAAGAGATGAGAAATTAAAAGAGTAGAAATTAAGCATTAAGCTGAACAAAAAGTGAGGAAGAGAGAGGAAATTATAAGTTACAAGAAATAGATTCATGGGACTTCCACAAGGAAAAGTAACCACCACAGGAAGACAAAAGGCAATTAAAAATTATAATAAGCATAAGCGGTCAAGCGGTAACTAACTTGCACAGTCGCACTTCTCTTCACGATGAAATTGGTTGAAAGCTTACTAAGTTAATAACAGAGTCTCTCCTTCGAATAAAAAAAATGGGCAATTGAAAACTAAAATTAAGTATTCAAATTTTTGTTTGAGCACCTACAAAACTGAAAGCGGCACTAGTTTTTCTCTTTTTCGTGAATTTTTCTTTTTTGCAGAAAAAGTGATCTGAAATGCTTTCTCCGAAGTCGGATCGCGCAAACCCGACCCAAATTGTTATTGCGACCCACGTTTTTGGATCGTGCGAGACAGCTCCAGAATTGCGAATCATTTGATACAGAAGCTATTCATGCAATACGGAGAAACATTCAAACTTAAAAACGAGTCATGTTACCATTTGTATCACTACCGATTCTACCGTACCAAATACAAACTCGTTTCACACGGTACCAAATATGTTTCAACCGTAGATATATTATTTTTATATTAAAAGGTAGAATTTTTTTCAATTTTCTTTTTTTTGTTTTTATTTCTTTCCCACTTTATCCTTTTGTCTCATTGCCTTCCATTTTGTGCTTCTATTTGTCTTCGAGAAAGAATTCGAGTTTGTCATTGTGTAAGATTGCAAGGTAGAAGCGTGACTATGGCTCTGCAGAGTTTTAAATGAACTCTGTGCGGATGAAGTTTTAGTGGAGCTTGATTTTTTGCTTGTTGATTGATTTTGAGCCCTAGGTGTTTTGAAGAAGGAGAAGGTTGAGGAGTTTAGAGAAATTGTGATGGAAAATGGCAACCGGCAAGCTAGAGCTCCTCGAGATTTTTTAGATTTCCAAGATCATTGGAAATGTGACCGACGTCAAAGGTGTTGTAAGCGAGGCGAAGCGTTTTGAGGGTTGAGATTTTGCTGAGGGAAGAGGGGATGGTTCCGGTGAGGAGGTTACTGACGAGGGAGAGAGATTGGAGTCGCTAGAGCTGGTCGAAGCTTGTTGATGAAGTTGTTGGACGAGAGGTCGAGGGTTGTGAGGGAGTCGGGAAGGTGGTGGAGATGGCGCCTGAGAGAAGGTTCTAGGAGGGGTCGAGGTGCGAAGGGCAGCACATGAGGCGAACATGACGATGGCGAGGGAGGCGGCAAAGGACGATGACAGAACCATGTTGACGTTGAAAGTGAGGGAAAAAAGAAACACATAAGCTAAGGACAAATTGGCAAATAATAGGAAATAAGGAAAAAGAAAAAATATAAATAAAATAAAAATCTAACATTTCACTATAGAAATAATATATATATATATATATATATATATATATATATATATATATATATATCGATCAAAAAAAATTTCATATTATACAAAATGAGTTTGTGTATCCGTCTTGTATCCCTGGACATTTTTTTTATTTCGAAAAAGGATACCGAATCATACCATACTAATGTCCAGTGATACCATTTGAGTGCCTGAATTCAGAATTCCAACTATATCACAACAGATTTGAAATGCCAACTACCCACTTTTACAATAGGATATAATGTCATTAGTGTAATTGACAACTTTGGAATCAAGCTAGAAAGCAAAAAATTTTATTGCATTTTTAGTTGATGAATTGCTAAGGAATGAATGGTTAATTGGCTATCCACTTTTCGCACGTTGGGGAACGGTAAAAATAAAACAAAAATAAATGGAATTATCTTATTGTTGGTGCCCCTTGTCGTCTTCTGTGCTTCTATAGATAGATTACGCAGAAGACAGATCATTGAAAATAATGAAGATTTGGTTTGTATTGTAAAAGACCTACAAATAGTTAGCCTCATTTTTTGTTTACTTAATTCGTAGACCAACATTAATTTGAGGCCCGTAGGTTGGCAATAGCGACGACTGATGTGTGCTGTCATGCATATGTCCCTCTTATCAGAAACAGAGATGGATGACAAAGCTACGTTGAATATGTTTTACATATAAATACTTAATTATAAATAACAAATATCTTATCTTATATTACAAATTTATTTAAGTTATAAATATTGCCGTGGGTGTCTTTAAAAAATAGACCATTAGATGTTTATGTTTTTCTTTCTTTTGGACCTAGATGATTTGTGTTTATTATCATAAGCTAGTGGAATGATTGTACTGTTTGTACATCTAAAAAAGATGAGAATCTAATGTTAACTTTAGAAGAAAAAAATTATCTTCCAATGGTTTAATATAGTTTATTTAACATAAAAATCTAAAAGACAATAGTACAGTGGATTGCTTAGAAAATAATTAAACGAAAAAATGATCTAAATATGAAGACTAAAAAAATTATTCTTTTTAGGATCAAATATATTTTTAATTCGTCTAAAATATATTTTTTTAATTACCATAATTAGAATCTTTAACTTTTGGGTGGAATTCCTTATATTGTCATAAGTTTCGATTCTTTAAATCAATTACGAGATTAATTATCAATTTAGAATTTAGTTACACTTAAAAATTTATTTTCTATTTCTAAGAGTATATTTTCCATGTTGCTCTAAATTATGGATTTCTATTCCCAAGTTAAAAAGGTCAATTTTGTTATTTAAACCTGTAATAAGGAAATGTGTTCCCAAAGTTAAAAAATATGTTAAAAAAGGTTACTTTTTTAAATAAATATTTTTAATACTTGAGAAATGATAATGTTCCAGCCACACCTACTAGTAGTACCGTGTAATAATATAGTGCTATTTTATTAACTAATTAAGGCTATATATGTCGCCTTCAACTAGACCTTGCATTGCAAATACCAAATAAGGATATATGTAATTGCAATTATATAATTAGTAGTGAGGATGTGGATGCATCCAATTGATGAACAAAAAAACGAAATAATGAAATTGCTCAGAACCTCAGTTGCTCGGACTTATCTGCGAATGTGACTCAAATATGCCCATTCCTTTTCATTCTTAACTACCGCAGTGTCCCTGATCAGTCATATCTTTCCTTCTCGTGACCATTGTTTTTTAACCAAGTTATAATCACCCCTTTTTAATTAATCAATTTCTTTTTTAACTCTAACATGAAAATTGCAATAGTACTAAATCCTCTGATTAATTAAAGTGAAATAGCCATGAACTCAGAAAAAAGTCAAAAGAAAAGTGGATAATGTGTTTGCCAATAGTGAAAAGGCTCCAATGAGAACTTAATTTAAAGAAACCTTTTTTTTTTCTCCCCTTCATCTGTTCCTCATGATAAGCATGGAACCATATCAGTAAAAAAAATTTATGACGACACACTTCCCATAATGCAATTGTTACTGTCAATTTCTAAAAAGAAATCATTACACACACGTTCGTCCCTTACAAAATTCAACTATCAGTCTCATACTCTCGCCAGTGAGTGTTGAGCATCCTGAAAATGCCGTGACTTTATTGAAAAAGAGAGAGGAATTATTAATTAAGGTGGTTGGACCCCTTGGGCTAGAAGTGAATCTTTAGACTAGACATGTTGTAGGCTTTTTTTTTAAACGATTTTAGTTTCAAGTTGTTCTAAAAGGGTAAAATTTATGTAAGGTTATGTATCTTAGGCTCATTGGCTCATTGACTTGGTTTAGTTGCAAAGAAGAAAAAAAAGAGAGAATGATGGAGAATAAGTGAGAAGAGAAAATAAGAAAAATAATTAAGAAATAAGGTGGAGAGGAATTGATTTGATTGATGAGAAATATATTAGAATAAAAAAATTGAATTAGAGTTAGTTAATAGATAAAAAAGGAAAATAATACTAAACAATATTATTATTACATTGTTTATATTAATTAAAAATCATTATTATTATTATATTATTTTCATTATTAATAATGAAATTAAAAGTACTAAACATTTAAAAATAAAAAACAACTTGTCTGTAGCCAAAACAGAATAAAAGCATGCAAGTTGTCAATATTTTCACTCTAATCTACACACTTTTGAGAAGAAATGAACAGTTTCTTCCTATTCCTTCGCATTCCAGCATAACCAACTTGCGCATGCTTCCCAACATCTGCGCTCTTCCAAGTTCCCCCCTCCAACCTAGTCGCAACCAAGCGCACACTTTGTGTATATAAATGATTAGATTGTTGAGATAACGCACATTGTTCTATTTACTCTCCTAAACCTACTTGCTAGTACAACTTTGACTTAAGCGTCATAATGTTTTTGTTAGTACCCACTCTCATTGACATTTGAAGGAGGAAGGTCAAACACTAAGGACTAGGACAATAATATATCGACACATTAGAGGAAGAAAATATCAAAACTTTCACATATGTACATGTGGCCCTTACAGTAGAGCTCAAATTCCACGATTAGGTTTTCTGTCGACCATTTCCCTATGCCCATGGACTAGGGTGGTCGGATAAGTCTTTATTCAATCACTTTTCAAGATTTTGGTTGACCAGTTCCTTACACCAATGTATTGGGGTGGTCAAATAAGTCTTCAATCAACTACCTCTAGGTCTTCAGCCGATCAACCATTTCGCTATGCCTAAGTACAAGGGTGGTCGAATATGTCTTCAGGTAACCACTTGCCTACACCAATGTATTGGGATGGACAAACAACCCTTTGACCTACCACCTCCATGTTGCCTCAACTTGCAATAGTTATATCAACAAATTTTTTTTCGAAGAACCTTTGTTAAGGCCTAAAGGTAAGAGTCAAACATGATTACTTGACAAAATAAATCAATGGTATTTTGGTGGTATTGGTCCCAGATGAACTCAAGAGGGGGGTGAATTGAGTTTATAAAATAATTCACAATTTAAAATCAAACTCAAAGCAATAATATGAAGATAAAAGATAAAGAAGACATAATCAATTTTAACGTGGAAAACCCAATTGGAGAAAAAAACCACGACGTCCAAATTGGACAATTTCACTATGATAATTTTGTGTACAAGAGTTCCTAGTATCCTAGTTTCCTAACCTACCCTTACACAACAATTATCCCAGCTGGTATCCTTGTTTCCCAGCAAAAAGCTATCGTCTCAATTCACCAAGAATAGAGACAGACTGGTATCCTTGTTTCCCAGCCAGACTGGTATCCTAGTTTCCCAGCCAAAAGTCGCACGTCTCAATTCACCAAGAACAGAGACAAAACTGGTATCCTAGTTTCCCAGCTGCAACCTTTTCAAACGTTAAGAAGAAGAATACAATAAAATAGTTACCTTTACGCTTCTATTCCTTAAACAAATAGGTACCTTTAAATCCTGATAGAGAGTTGAAGAATCAAACTTGCCAAGACACTTCTATATGATCTCACAACTCTTTCAATGATGCAAACATAAACTCTCTAAACTCTGATATTATTTGGAATGGAATGCATACCGTAAACCCAAGAGTATGTTTCTATTTATACTAAATTAAAGATATGATTTTATCCAATACAATCCTAAAAGATATTTTATCTTATCTTAAAATATTTTATCTTATATGCAATGCAATATTAAAAATATCCTATCTTATTTTTGAATGCAATATTAAAAAATATTCTATCCTATTTTTGAATGCAATCTTAAAGATAGATATATTGGCAAGATCAATCTTCTAATCTCCTTACATAAAATCTAAAACATAAATAAAAATAAATCTTCTTAATTCCATGTCATCTTGAATGATATCAATCTTCAGGATTCTTCAAATAATCTTATCAATTATGTTGATCTTCATAAATCCAAAATATCAGTAACTTCAAAATATCAAATCCAAAATATTAGTATCTTCAAAATATCAAATAATTATCATCAGTGCAATAAATCTAATAATGTGACATTCATTGTTTGTTATCATCAAAACTTTATAAATCTTTTTAAGCATAAAAGGTTCAACAAATATCCAACAGGTGGGACAAAATTCACAATGAACTTCCATAATCGATGAAAAATTTGTCAACCCTCTTCGTTTTCATAAAGACTTGGAGCTTGGGATGCATGTGTACACCCTGGATATCTCAATCCTAAAATAATTTCTTCTTACATACTACTAAGATGAAAACACCCTAGATCGTAAATGCTAAGAGTAGAGTCGTAAACCATTCAATAAGGCAAGATTGGCTAATCTTTTTTGTCCTTTTAAGGACTTGAGACTTGGGAGAATATGTAATGATATGGCCGAGAATCCTCAATCGTGCCCTAGATTATAGATGTCCTTTAGAGCCAATAAAGGATCAGATACACATTAGTCACCTGGATACATCTCAACCCTATGGAGATTAAAGAATTTAACTTATCATATCTTAACTCTATCAAGTAATTAATCTTGGATTACATCCTTTTAATCAAGAAATAAGGCCTGTGGACCTTGAAGTCCATAAATTATGTATAAAAATGTTATATTCTTTTGCTAACACGCATTATTTTATGCATTCTCTTTATACCTATTTATTAGTACATCATCTTAATTTGAGTATTAAAGTGTCTTTATAGATATATACTCAGTAACATTTGAAGGAGAAAGACCGAACACTAAAGATTAGAACAATAAAATATCAACACATAAAAAAAGAAAATACTCAACAATTATATATATATATATATATATATATATAAATTACATATTTTTCTATAGTTTCAATTATTCTTTAACTTTTGTTTTTCTTATATCAAATGCACATAAATCAATCAAATATACATTTATTATCAAATTAGTGCGTGATGCTACTATATAAGGTGCCAATTTATAAATGTCCACGTGTGGTCCAATATTAATTCCGTACATTTTGCGGACCTAGCTAAACACTAATTATTTACAAAGAGCCAACCAAACAAAGATCTTATACAGCATGCATCAAAATTTATTGATGTAATAGTTTACCACAATGCTACGCAACATAAATAATGCTTCAAAACTATAAAAGCCAAGAATGTCACATTTTTCACAGAATCGATCCCGCCTACAATTTTATAAAGCAAAATTATTTCACTAACACATTCATTATATACATAATTCCAATATTATCTACTCAAGCATGTAAGAAAACCTATCAAACTCATTGACCCATAAGACTAAGTGACTAACACTAGCACTAATTAATCATTGACAGAATATAATATAATACAAATTTTTACGACCACTCCAACATACAAAGATAAAGATTTTTTCTCATATTGAATGCAAAAGTGTTTTTTTTAATTACCATAAGTAAGAAGATTTAAGTTCATCAGTTTGTTACTTTGCTGCTTCTCTTAAGTTGTCACCACCGTCAACGAATTGTTTTTCTTTCACCCTCCTCTTCGCTCACCTCTTGCTTAGCTCAGAAATCGTCTTCAATCTTTTACACTGTCACATTGATCTTCCTCAGCCCCCTGTTTTGGATGACTATAGTGGTTAGACAAGTTTTAAGTAGAGAAAAAATTATTTTGATGCCATGTAGAAGATCGATCAATATTCTTTTAAGGTTAGCTTTAGGTTTATGCTTGATGTGCCACGAACATATACATACTACGTAACTACTGCTAACCAACTCTAACAATTGTGAACACCTTTATGACAAAGGGCGATGACAGAAATCAAAACTTAATTAGAATAAAATTATGCAAACCTAGATAAAATTAAACTTGTATGGAGAGTAAAATCAAAATAATATTCTTCATAACTTAATGTTGAAAAGTATAATATTTCTTGTATACGTACATCAATGATTGCATTTTTATTGTTTTACTATTATATTTCTCTTCAATATGGGATTACCCATTTATTTCATTATGTACCTTTTAAACCAAAATTACTTTAAAACTTAATTACTCTTCAGTTTAAAATTTAAAAATAAATACAATACATACATATACATACATATACACACACACACACACACACACATATATATATATATATATATATATATATTAAATAAACCAAATATACATCACGATTCATCAGTCTTGCAATTTGCCTTTTGAAATTTAAAAAATAATAAAAATAGTCTATATATAAACAATACAAAAATATTTTACATTATTATTTAAAAACAAATTTACATAAATAGTAAATTATTGGCTTTTTAATAATTATATTGAAAGTAGTATTTATTATAAATTCTGATTAATAAGGATGAATCAAGTTATTCCAAAACTAAATTAATATTTCATATTGCACCCACTTTTATAGTATGAATGCATTAGCAACCAACATTATAAATTTTTTATAAGGATAAAAATCAACAAGTTATTTTGTAATAGTAAGTTTAATTTAAGAATATCATAATACTGTACTATTTAATTTAAATAAATAATTTATCTCTCTTCTTATTATTTCTATGTTCACTCTTCTCTCTCTTTTCTCGAGCATTAATTTTCTTAATATCTCTCTTCTCCCACCTCCCTCTATAGTATAAATGTTTTATAAAATTAATGTCTATTTTAATTTATATTTTTTTTAATTTCATGTGAATTTTAAATATTTCTCTAAAAATAATCTTACATTATATAATTTTAGAAAACTTGTTTTTGTATGTAGAGGACATATCTTATGAATTTATAAAAAATAATTATTTTTAATGTATAAATTATTTTATAATAAAATGGATAAAAATAAATAATTATAAATATAATTATAAATTATAGTTTAAATTAGAAGGGAGAATTGACATTATACTTTACAGTTAGCTATATTTTTTTAATAAAAAAAACTTTCCTTTAATTATATTTTAACTAAATTTAAAATAAAAAATAGATTACTTAATTTATATTGTCATCAAGCCATAAATCATTAGTAAATTTGTTAAGTTTTATTATAATTATCTTAAAAGTTATACAAATAATTATTTTTAATTAGTTTATACTGTAAATTTTTTTACACTAACCATCATAGTCATTAAATTTATTTCAAATTATTTTTGTATTGAAGAAATACTTTGTTGTCAACGAAGAAAGAAGGAGAACGTGTTTGGACTTAGGAGCACGAAAAGTAAAAACTACAATTCCATATTAGCAACTTTTTTTTAGGAGAACGAATGGCTAATGTTATTTTCTCACCTCTTAAGTAAAAAAAAACATTATCATGGAAAAATAACAATTAAAAAGTTACAACTATTTAGATAAGCCTAAATTTCTTTTAAATTTATATATATATATATATATATATATATATATAATTTGAATTAATTCAGTTTGCAATATTTGAATATTTTTGTTTGTCTATAAATAATATTGTTCGATTGAATATAATTATTATGGATGATAATAAAATTATTCTGTAAATATTGTACATTTAGAACTTAAATAAAAAATCTTTAACTAAATTAAAATAATCTTATGTCCACTTAATGATGATACTTAATACTTGAGTTGAGTATATACGTTTATGATGAGTTTATGATCCGTTTATTATACGAATACGAGGAAGATTTGTCTATTAGCATGGTGGCTCCCCAACTTCTCTCTCTTACGCACCTTCCTACTTCCTCCTCTAATTATTTATGTCTCTTATGGTAAATGCTTCTTCATACTCTCATTCCGTCTCCTACATGGCCACCTCTGACCACCCTGTCCAGGAATCACGTTTCTCACGCATGCACTATTTCTCCACTGACGACGACACCGACCTCGACTACATCGACGACAGCAATGTCAGCCCTTCCGGAGAGAAGAAACCAAAAAAATCCGACATTCCCGACGGCGGCCAAAATTTGGATCGCGGCCGGGAATTTGGGGTGATGCTGGACCCGCAAGGCAAGTGGGTCCAGGAATGGAACAGGGTGTTCCTCCTCGTGTGCGCCACCGTGTTGTTCGTGGACCCGCTGTTCTTCTACGCGCTGTCCATAAGCGACACGTGTATGTGCCTCTTTGTGGATGGGTGGCTGGTCATCACCGTGACCGCGCTCCGCTGCATGACCGACGCGTTGCACTTGTGGAACATGTGGCTGCAGTTCAAGATGGCGAAACGCTCTTCTTCTTTTCTCGCAAGGGACAGTACTCACACCTCACATGGTTGCGGCTATGCTCTTCGCTACCTCAAGGCTAAGCGGGGCTTCGTCTTTGACCTCTTTCTCATCATCCCTATTCCCCAGGCTAGACCCTTATTCCTTTTCTCATATTATTCACATTTTTAAATACATCATTTGCGAACTTAAATTTTGCCTTAATGGTTGAATACTTAAATTATATTACTGTGATAATTAGACTGATATATAACTATAATCAGTATAATTTATTTGATTGAAAATGATGTGTAAGTTATTATTAATTCAATTAATACATATATGATTTTAGTGAAATTAGACTCATATATAATATAAGATATTAAATTTGAATCTTAAAGATGAGATGAATATGATTAGGAACACGGGTAGAGTTAGTAAAATTTTAAGTTGTGTCAAATTTTATTTTTAGGTAGTGTCAATTTTTATTTTTAATTATAATTAATTATATAAGTATATATAATTATTAAAAAAATAAATTACACCACTCAATAAATGCGAATTTTATTTTTTAGATAGTGTCATGGTCATAATTGGTTTCAACCTTCGCCACTGTTTAGGAAGACTTTATTAAACCTATTCATATAAATTATATTTTTTTCAATACATCACCTCATGTGTTAGATTTGATGCATGAATAATATGATAAATAATATATTTAATGGATCTAAAATAGAGTTTGATATCATCTTAAAAAGTGAGTTTGAACTTAAATAAATCATAAAAGTTAATTTATAAATAATAATTATTTTTCACTTATATACTTTATAATAACATTATCTCTCTATTTAACGTAAGACTTGAATTTTTTTCAAATATCATATAAGGTTTTTGCTCTTAGAGATAATTAAAGTTAAAATATACATATAATCATATACTATATATTTCTTAAATTGTGTTCATACTTTATCACGGATAATAGAAAGAAAGAGCAATGGATCGAGTTTTTCTTTTGAATATAAAACATACTTTATCCCGGGTTTTGCTTTAAATACTATTCATATAGCGCTTATGCCTTGTATATAACAATAACAGAGTTCTCTGGGAAAAAAACTAGAAAATAGTATGAAAATATTTCCATTTAATTTCTTTTTGTGATTTGCAGATTGTGCTATGGGTTACAATTCCGTCACTCTTGAAGAAAGGATCAATTACGTTGGTGGTGACAGTGTTCTTAATAATGTTCCTCTTTCAATACCTTCCCAAAATTTATCACTCCGTTTGCCTCTTGCGTCGCATGCAAGACCTCTCTGGCTACATTTCTGGAACCGTTTGGTGGGGTATCGCCCTCAACCTGATCGCGTATTTTGTTGCTTCCCATGTAAGTCATACTCTTAGTTTCTTTTCATGTCCATGTTTATCTTTATATAGTATTTTTTTTATTGATAAATATTAATTTATTAGTTTGATTAAAAATATTAGTAAAAAAAATAAATCAAATCTAGGATCTCGCTTCCTTTTTTTTTCTTTCACCCTTAAATTTTCCTTCCCAATCACAAAGACCATTATATTTATATAGTATACATATAGCTTATGAAGCAATTACACTTTCCCTTTTGAAATGTTGTAGCTAGCTTTGCTGATAATTAAAATTGAAATCTCTTTTACACATGCATCTAGCACAAACTCATTAAGTATTTAATTAAAATGTTATTTTTGTTAACTTAGACACTTGAGTCAACACTTATACATGAATAGACCCATAGTAATCAGTATTACTCTATAACTAAAATACATTTTTTAAGTTTTAGAAAAAATAAGCTTAAAATATATATAACATAAATTATTAAAAAGAACAATGTCTTTTTATTTTATTTTATGAGGCTCATCATCATTTTTTTATATAAAACTTACAAATTGGTTTGCGAATATGTAAAGATACATTTTCTGAAAGATGCAATTTCGTCTTCTTATCTTAAGATTTTTTTTTTAATAAAGAGATCAAGTGCTTATATTAAAAAAATCATATTTCTTAATATTTCTTTATGAAATTCATCATCATAAAAAAGATGAATATAAAAAAAATATATTGTTTATCAATTTATATCTTTTATTGTTGTTCATGTTTTAGTTTAAGAGGGGTGTTAATAATATTCTCTGAAACATATTCTCTATTATTAATTAAAATTTATTAAAAATACAAAATTTAGTTGAGTTTTTCTATGTATGTGAGTGTGCAGTGAGCCATTGTCTTGTATTTTGTGTCCAATGTTAGTCCATGCTTCGTAGATAACTGTAGTCTATAGGGACGATAATGATCCCAATATAATGAATCTGGCTATATACTCTCCCGTAATGTCATAATTTCATAAGCGATATTTTCTTAATAACACAATTTTGTTGAACAATGGCTTCCTAGAGGGAGTTTTATCTACAAATGAACACGAAGAATATTCACCCAAAAGAACGTGGATATCGAGGTGCTTTAAGTTATAAATCATTACAAACCTTTGCTAGACAAGTTGACGTAAAGGAGTGTTATGAATTTAAAGTTAATCAATATGGATGGATATATACTGGACTTGAAAAGGGTTAACAATAGTATAATCGTGTTTCTTGATCAACGTGCTGACTGATAATTAGTTGATTATTATTTGTTAGGGAAAATTCAATGTATCTACGGGATCAATAGTTATAGATTGTTAGGGTAAAAATACTCCACAAGTTTATTATATAATTCACCTACACTCAACTTGAAAATTTAAAAAAACGTAATCAGGCTTGGATTATGGTCCCCATAGCCCAATACAGTAGATAGACCTTATTTTCAAGATGAAATATAGACAACTTGACAGAACCAACATTTTATTGAAATTGCCTTTGGGTAGTTGAAATAGTGTTCAGTCATACTATTTGCTCCAATAAACATAGACATAGATCATGTTTTTATAAACTTCTTCATAGATGTAGTAGAGGAAAGTAAATAAATTTAATTTTATTTCCAAACATATTTTTGGATTCTCCCACTGAAAATTTCAACATAAAATCAACTTATGACTTCAAATTTTATATAAATTGTCTTGAAGGGAATAAGTTGATTTAAATTTAAACTTCTTTGTTTTATTCTTTTTACTTTTCATTCAATTTTCTCCATACTAATAGAAAAGTTTGTTTAAACATTATTATATTATTATATACATGGTATATCTTCTCTTGGTGAGGGGAAACTTCTTCTTAACTAGCTCCACTTTTTAATTTGTGTATAGGCAGCAGGGGCATGTTGGTACTTGCTAGGGTTACAAAGAGCCGCAAAGTGCCTAGAAGAGCAATGTGCAAAAACAACTGGTTGTGGCTTGAGAACACTATGTTGCAAAGAACCTATATACTTTGGAGGCACCAACGTTGTAAGAGAGAAAACAAGGTTGGTATGGGAACAGAACAGGGAAGCTAGATCTACTTGTTTGGACAGTGCTGATAACTACGACTATGGTGCATATGCATGGTCTGTTCAACTCGTCACAAATGATAGCCGATTGGAAAAGATACTTTTCCCTATCTTCTGGGGCCTAATGACTCTCAGGTACCTAACCCTATTTTTTTTTTCTTTTGTGGTCCATACTCATGCGTGATTTCGCACATGCTTTATGTTTGTATTCTTTTGACGAAGCTTTGTTAGTTTGTTTTATTACACACCTTTATCTTGCTCTTCCTCTTGGTCATCATCTCGTATAGTAATTAGTGAGCAGGGACAGCTAAAAGCTTGATTGAAAAATAATTAGGCATACATCAATATATGTTATATATTTCTTTGCCCAAAAATTTTCTAAATCTGATTGATTGTAAATTGTAATGGACATTTTCAATAATAACATTGCCTCAAGACCCTTATCCAAAAAAAAATTGCTTTCTTATTTCTTGATTTTCTTATATTATATATATAAGGGTTTTTCTTTATGTATATTCATCTTGGAGTTAAAGTTATTAATTGCATTATGCTAATATTATCAACAAAATAAAATTCTGTGTGGTATATTGTAAACATGGCGCATGCATTTCATCGTCAAGAAATATCAAATCAGAGTATGATTATTATTTGTATGAACGTTGATGTATAGTTGTTGCTTCATATTTACTCTAACATCTCCTACCCTCACTAATTTGTTAATTATTGTTGATTATTGATGTGACCAGCACTTTTGGAACCCTAGAGAGCACACCGGAGCGGCTAGAAGTGATTTTCAACATTATTGTGCTGACCAGTGGCCTTCTTCTAGTGACTATGCTGATTGGCAACATCAAGGTGCATATATACAAAAAAAAAATGGGGTCTCATAATAAAAAAATAATTCAACTGTTAATTAGTTTATTACTTATATATATATAATGGTGCCCGCACCATGTTTATTTAATTTTGGTGAAGTGAAAGTTTAATATATTTTCTTTTAAAAAAATTGGTGATGGGTACGTAGGTGTTTTTGCATTCCACAACATCAAAGAAACAAGCAATGCAATTGAGGATGAGGAACATTGAATGGTGGATGAGCAAAAGGCGATTGCCACAAGAGTTCCGGCAGCGCGTGAGGAACTATGAGCGGATGCGTTGGGCTGCCACGCGCGGGGTTGATGAATGCCAGATGATAAAAAATCTCCCTGAGGGACTAAGAAGGGACATCAAGTACCATCTTTGTTTGGATCTGGTGAGACAGGTAAGGCTATAAAAGGTGACCGACATTTTTATCATCACATCTTTTTCTGTGATTTTCGCTTAAAAAAATATATGGTTGTCTAATTTATCCTAAATAAAAATCTGTTAAACAGTGTCGCAATAGTTAATTGGTGCAATTCTGTTATATACTTCAAGATATATATGGTTGGCTGTAAGTATTAACAATACCAATCAATAACCTGATAATACATGCACAACTGTAATCTAATTATTGACTTTACATTAATTATTTAAAACTTATATTTACCAAATTTGTTGATTGATTTACAGTGAAAATATTTTTACGCCATAGAAATCACACTCTTTTGGTTGAGACCACAACAAGTAGAGTTGTGCATGGTTCAAAAATTGAATCATGTAAACCGAATCACTTTATAATAAAATAATTTAGTTCATATTAAACTATTTTTATAAAACTGATTCAATTTAGCTTTTTCTCAAATGGTTTGATTTTTTTTTTTTTTTATGATTCGGTTCATTTTTCGCACAACTTGTAGATGGATTGGTATTTTCAAAGTACTAATCCATACTAAATTGAACCACTTTATAAAAATGCTTCAGTTCAAATCAAATTATTTTTCTAAAAATAGTTCAATGCAGTTTCTCTCAAATGGTTCAGTTTTTATAGTTTGATTATCTAATTCGGTTTGGTTTTTTTACACACACCTACAACATTAAATATATGTACCTAAATACACAATACTTTTTTTCTTTTATCAAATTCATAGCTTAAAACATACTTGACCACCACCTAACATGCATGCACGAACCCGATATATACTTGTAAACTTCTTAACTTAAGAAACATTGAAATCTTAAATGTCTAATCTATGAAATCTGTCTAAATTAGAGAAGGGGTCAGCTGAGTGTAGTTCCCCCCTCATCCTGTTTTTAACTTTAATTGATTGCTTTTCTTTGTTCCTTGCGATTGATTACTTGATGTAGTGATTTTTCTTTTTGGTGGCCCGCTACTAGTTGAGATTCGAAATCTTTTTTTTTCCTTTTTTGTCTTTGTGTTGCGTTGGTAATTATATATGCCTAACTAACTCGTACAATTCTGTTTCTAAAGAGTTAAACTGTACTTTGTAAGTACCGTAACTAAATGCCAACAGCCACTTAAAAGAAAGATAACCGGTTCACGTAACAAAAACAAAATCATTCTGTTTACCTCTTTAATGGGCCCGAAGATATAGAGAGGCCCAAGTAAAGAGGGCTTGAATGCTAACGCGTTAATATTTGTTCAGGTGCCACTGTTTCAACATATGGATGATTTGGTGCTAGAGAACATTTGTGACCGTGTGAAGTCCCTTGTATTCACAAAAGGAGAAACAGTAAGCTCTAAATGCATCTGAATTGCTATTTTAAAAAAATCCCTCTGAGTTGCAATATAATCAAGAGTAAAACATTTTCTCTAACACGATGAATAAATGCATGATCCAATACCAGTGTTTCCCAACTAATTTCTTCATGATATATATAGTTAGGTGCTACTAATTCTCTATCATAAATATAAAAAAGAAAACTCCACTACGTGTTGTATAGAGATTAGTTAGAACTATAAATACGCGTGGAACAGAATTATCCAGTAATTTCTTTCTTAACACACTCTTTAAAAAAAAACTGTACGTCTCACTTGTTATTTAGCAATTTTGGCTTAAATTTTTTTATAATATTCAAAACAATTTAACTATAATTAATAATGAATATACTAAAAAGAGTGAGGTTAAATAGTTTCTTGATAAAAAATTTATGTTATATATGTGGAATGTTTTAAATGAGAAAAAAATTAAAATGATAAATGAGAAGAATTGATTTTAACTAGATATTATAATTAAAAAATGATGACTGAAATTAAAATTTTAATTTTTAATATATCATGTTTTTTTTTCTTAACCGATTTAAATAGTTATTTTTTAAATTGATCAATCATATAAAAAATAAAAATTTAAAATTAATTAACAATCAGATTTAAAAAGTATGATTTTCTATTTGGTGTGAATCTCATATTTAACAATTTTCAGTCCGTATGCTAAAAAGAGAATGTTAGAGAGCGAATGAGTAACAAGGAAATTAAGTTATATACATGGTGCAGATAATCAAAGAAGGAGAGCCAGTTGAAAGAATGTTGTTCGTGGTAAGGGGTCACCTTCGAAGCAGCCAAGTCCTTCGAGACGGTGTGAAGAGTTTGTGCATGTTAGGCCCCGGGAACTTCAGCGGCGACGAGCTCCTCTCATGGTGTCTGAGAAGGCCATTCATAAAGCGTCTTCCACCGTCTTCATGCACTTTGATTACACTCGAAACCACGGAGGCGTTTGGGCTAGACGCGCTGGACGTAAAGTACGTGACGCAACATTTTCGATACACATTCGTGAAAGAGAAGGTGAAGAGGAGTGCAAGGTATTACTCGCCAAGCTGGAGGACTTGGGCTGTGGTTGCCATTCAATTGGCTTGGAGGAGGTATCGACATCGCTTGACTTTGACGTCTTTGTCCTTTATAAGACTTCGTAGGCCTGTTTCTAGATGTGCTTCCATGGAAGAGGATAGACTTCGTTTATATACAGCTATGTTAACCTCGCCCAAGCCTTATCAAGATGATTTTGACTTTTGATAATAACTATTGTATGTGTTTATATTGATGTGGATTTGGATTAACTTTAATTATGTGGCATGGCATAAACTTTCACATTTACTTTTTTAACTAAAGATTGAGGTTTGCTTACTTAGAAATAAAGTGGCAATTAATTAAATATATTACTTTAATTTCACATGGAATGATCCGCATAAAAAAGTTAGTTGAGGGTCGAATAGAAATTTCTAGAAAAAAAAGTATGTTTATATATAAATTACTGATGAGCTATTATAATTAGGGATGAATCTTATTATCTTGTCTTAATTATATAAATTATAATTAAAATTTTAATTAAATCCATCAATTATTAAAAATATTTAATGATCAAGTCATCTATTTATTTAAAAATTTTATAATTATATTATTTCTATGGCATAAATATATACTTTTAATTTAATTTTCAATATAATTTATGTAAAATATTTTTTTACATCAATTGCATTGTAAAAACCACATCATTATTAAGATCTATGACCAATGTAAATAGAAATTTTAATATTGATTTCCAAACAACCATATAAAAAGATAATCTTGTAGGATACAATTGTAATGCTTTTAATTAATTAGAGCATTTAATTAATTTTTTAATAATTAAGAGATTCAATTGATTTTAATAAAGTATTTTTCATTATCAATATCCATTATTAAAAAGTGTATATATCTAAGTTATATACAAGTGTAAATATTTTTATAAAACTAATGTTTTAAAAAGAAACATTTATATAAATTAAAATGATATAAGATATTTGGAATTATTTGAATATATAACAATATCCATAATTATTTATTTTTTTGCAAATCTTTAAAAACATATTTACTGGTATATATATATATATATATATATATATATATATAATTTTAAACAATAAAAAATACATTAAAAAACCACAATAATATTTTTTTTATAGATTATAAACTTAATAGTTGTGTAGGATACGAGATATTACACTAGTAATAATATATATATTGACAAAGTAAAGATTCATCTAATATCATAAGTTGTCATATATTGTATGTTTGTTTGCTTTTAAATAATTACTTTCAAAATCATATTATTTTTTTCCCTAATTGGTTGGTTGATTGTTGAGTAAAAACTTTCATATTAAGATTATATTTGATAAAATTAATTGAAAAGCTAATTAAAAGTTAAAAATTATTAAATTATAAATATTTGATAAAAAAAATTTAGAAGTAGCTGATAAACGTAAATTTGAAAAAAAATTAATAGACATATTTGATTAGATGTCATATTTTCATTATGTTAATTAGTGAAATACTTAAATATTTTGAAGTATAATGTTAAAAATAATAATAAATAAAATAAATTATCATCTATCAGAAATATCAATATTTTGAAGTATAATATAGAATAATGAGATGTTGTAAATAATATAATAGTTAAAATAAAAAATTTATATAAAAATATAAAATAATTATAAATTTTAATGTAAACATATTTCTAGCTAACATGAATATTAACCATATTTCATACACCCAAACAAGTTGCATAATGTTAAAAATAACAAGTTACACAATTAACATTTGGTACTCTCCTTGAAATACAATAACAAAAATGACTCCAACAACTTATGGAAATACCAGAGTGCATGCATGTGTAATTTGTAAATGATGATAATATATAGCTCTTGGTCTAGACCGGCAAACCTTACACTCTGTGTCGTCCTGATGTTGTAACTATCAATCCATTTCTTGATTGTATCTGAAATTACACAGGCAGCCAATTCATATAGTAATAAGCAGTCACAGCAAAAAAGCTAGCCCATAACATGGCAGTGAGCCAAAGAATGGGTGAAGATATATATGGTCAAATTTGAATTTGAACAAACGCTTCCAATATTTAGCTTTATCTCTGATTATTTTTGTGTATAAGCGACGCCTGGGGCCTCCGCTACCTCGACACTTGAATCCTCAAGTCCTGCACCACCACGCTCAAAAGTCCACCCAAATCATTGTTGTTGAGAACGGCGAGGGGTGGTGGTGGGGATGGAAGGGGTGCGGCGGCGAGGGTGGAGGGATGAAGGATGTTGTTTTCATTGCTGAGGTAATCTTCTGCGATTAGGGTTACAGTTTTTTAAAATTTTAAAAATATCTTAATCATATGAAAAAATCTACAACATAATATGAACTGACACACCGTTCGTATTATCACTTAATGAATTGAAATTAATGATTAATATAAAAAGCAAAAATAAATTTTTTATAGGTGTTAAAAGCAAAAAAAAATATTTATAAGTAGTAATATGAAAAAAAGATATTTTACCGGTATAAAAAGCATATTAAAGTCAAATATCTTTTGTTGTTTTATAATCGCTCTTTGAGCTTGCCACATCTTGTCCTAATTGGTTTCCTTTTATTTAATATAGAGTAAATTACACAAAATTATCTTAAGATTTAAAAAAAAATTATTTACATCTCTCATTTTTTAAAACTTACACAAATTTTTCCTAAGGTTCAAAGAAAGTGCATATGTCTCTCATTCTTTTTTAAAATTTATACAATCCTCTTTTTAGGTTTAAGAAAATTACAAACATCTCTACTTAATTTTTAAAACCTAAAAGTCATGTGAGTTGCACATGACAATTGATGAGTATTTTTTTCCCTAAAGATGTCTTTGTTTTTCTCCTTCAATTATGAAACAATTTTGATAAAACAAAATTATGGAAAACTCAATCAAGTTGTCATGCCAATAAATTTATAAGAAAAATGAATATTGCCATGAGCAGCAAAATCATTGAACCAACCCAAGTCTAGCAAACCAACAATAAGCCAAATGAAAAATTATAGGTTATAGAAATCAAATGAAATTATTCCAACCAAATTGTCAATGATCTAATATACAAAATCACATGAACCAACTCAATAACAACAACAATAATATTAAATTTAGTTATATTTTAAAAATAGAGGAAATAAGTATGTAATTTTATTAAACCTTAGACGAATTTGGTATACGTTTTAAACAAAGGAGAGAAGATGTTTATAATTTTTTTAAACCATATGGGAGTTTTGTGTAGGATTTATAAAAAAGATGAGAGGCAAGTGTAATTTTTAAACCTCAAAAAATGTGTATGTGTATAATTTACTTTTAATAAAAAAAAAGCCTTTGAAAAGAAAACAAAAAAGAAGTCAGTTAGGTAATTGATTTCTGATTATTTCATGGCAATGGGAGAGCGGTTTAAAGAGGAGACCCGAATTTTATTCCTTTCTTGCTTTTTAGGTGTTATGAATCATATGTTCAATATAACAAGTGGCCATATATATATATATATATATATATATATATATATATATATATATATTAAATGATAATCATTGTCAATTCAGATATTGGTTAAAAGTGTTGTGAAAATCAGTCCGAACTGGTCGGTTGAACCGAGAATCGTGATTTCACCCAGACTGGGTTGGTAAATGAATCGACCATGTATGTGATCTGGTTTGGCCCGGAGAAAATTAGCGATTTTTAGAAGACCCAACAATCTAGCCGATTTTTGGGACCCGGATCAGGTTTTGATAGGAAAAAAAGGGCTCAAAAACGGCAAAATGACATCATCGCCATCGCACCTTAACGTCGTCGTCGCGCCTTGACGCAGGAAGGAGGGAAGGTGCAGCAGCAAGAAGGAAGGAAGGCGCAGCAGCCAAGAAGAAGACGCAAAATAATATATATAATGGGTAGGATTTTTCCTTATTTGGGTCTAATATGGGCTAGATCCACAATTTTTCTTTTTGTACCCCTTTTATTGTTTTATGTAGTTTTCATCTTGTTGTTTTAATTTAGATAGTTGCTATTTACACTCTTTTTATTATTAATACACTTTACTTGTGTTATCAACTTTAATACTTCAATTATTATTTTGAATTTTTGAGTATGAAATTGTGAATGAATTTTTCTTAATCAAATAATGTTAGTTATATATGTATATATAATATAATTTTGAATTTTTTATTATAGACCAGGTCAAATAGGACCAATTATTTGTTTACTAGTTGGATCACCGACCTAGTGATCCACTACCTCAATCGAATCAATGACTGAGCCAGATTTTATAACACTAGGTTAAACTAAGAAGATATTTTTTTATTGAAATGTATAGGATTATATTGTTTATAATTTTTATGCTTTACACTGATTTTCATAATAAATATTTTATCCCATTAATTTATTGGCCAACTATATAAGGATATTAGTTAACAAAATTCATTTTTTTATCATGTTATTAATACATAATATTTACTAAATTTGTTGATGATTAATTTTCATTGTGAAATTTGATTAATCGTTATTAAT
The DNA here is from genome assembly GCA_013407115.1 of Glycine latifolia. Lineage (NCBI taxonomy): Eukaryota > Viridiplantae > Streptophyta > Magnoliopsida > Fabales > Fabaceae > Glycine > Glycine latifolia. Next base: position 18,866,532 of record CM023953.1, on the reverse strand, counting down.
GGGATTTTCTCTACTTTTTTTCATACATAAGATAAGAATTAAACCTAAGACCTTAATTATAGGATTGAATTCAACATCCCTCTTGAATCAACAATTTATTGATATTGTGATGTCATATTTCTATTTTTTTATAATTAAATTTTATTAAGATGAAAAGAGAGCATAAGAAATGCCCATTTGCATACGAAAAATACAATCTGCTACCAGTTCTTAAAGCAGAAATGTAAAAAAAAACAAAAATGTTCTTAAGGCAAATACTATTCTAAATGTCTAATAAATAACCCTTCCCTTTTATTTGATATGCGAAATGACCCTTCTAGAAAGTGCTGCATTCCACGTGTGGTCTTGGCTTAGAAGATGCTCCCAATGTAATGTGGATGTCCGGTGGCTTCTAGGGCGAAGTCTAGACTCTAAAATTCCCTTCCCTCACTCGTGTATCACTAGAATAACAGGCAATAGAAGGTTTTAAACCGGAAGAAAAAAAAATTATAATAAAATAATTTAATTGTTTTTTAAAGATAACAAATTATTAAAAGTATTGATTTTTTTAATCTGAATCTCTTTGGGTTATTTGTTTTAGGGATAAAATTCGTAGTCACGGAATACAAGACAATACAAGAGGAAAAAAAATAATCCCAGATTTATTATGAAGCAATAAATTAAATAATTTTATTATATTTTTTATTTGAATAAGTTATAATCTAATTTTTAGTTAATATTTAATTCGGCAAAGGGGTATAGAATATTTATTTTTGAGATAAAAATCTCATTTGTAAGTAAAAATATACATGTATTTTCTTATTACCTATTTTCATACTCTTCTATTAATGACATTTACGTTCTCTAATTTTTGTTATTTTCAAATTTTTTTTATGTGTTAATTTTTATTTATCACTAATTTTATGAATTTTAAAAAAGTAGTGAAAAAAATGTCATGAAAATGAGAAATATATAATATTTTAAATATAATTTATATATCATTTGTTGATCTTATATAAAGTTGTTTATTTTATAAAAAAATTAACATTTTTAAGATAACAATAAAATGATATTTTAATAATTATAATATATATTAAAAAAGTAATTTAACAATATTTTTGGAAATATAAAAAACATTATTAACTAATTTTATAATTAATCAAACACATTTTTCATTGAATACACTAAAATAAAAATTTTATGTTTTATTTCTAAAAATAATATTTTCAAGATTAAAAAAAATTATCTGTAAAATAAACATTCATTTTCTCTATATTATTTTTCCAGATTCACTGCATGAACTTTACTCCTCCGCTATCAATCATGTTCTCCGGCACTGCTATCCCTTCCCCAACCTTCCCGGTTGGAACCTCAGACGGAAGTATCTTTACCGATGACAGCGATGATGACATCTACATATTAAAAAAACTTACGATAATATGAAAATAATATTAAAAAAGTTACAAATATTATTTTTTATTTATAAAATTTACTTGATAATTAAATAAAAAAAAGGAATAGATCATAGATGGTAGATTCATCACAAAGAAAAATAAATATTCGATTAATTCGTAAGCTATAGATTCTAGACACTTCATCATAGGACCTCATTTCAATTTTCATCCATTGGCATTACATCACACATGGACCCCATTTCCATTCCAATTTCCTTCCACTATTCTATTCCAGTTACTACACCCATGGACCCCATTTCCATTTCATATTTTCATTCATACGGAACTTCTCAGTCATCAGTTCTCACTTCACTTGTCTAAACATATATTCTGCCGTGTTTCGCCTTTAATTTATTCTTGAGAGGAGTACATAAAAGATGTCGTTCACGAACCCTATAATCACTGTGTTTCAGCCAAAGGTTTTATCATTTCCCGATGATTTAAGTGTTTTCGTACGTATATATTGTATATTTAGATTAAGTTAAATATTTTAAAAGGTTAAAATCTTATAATAATTATATAATATTATTTCTGTTTTAATGACATTAAATATCACTGATCTGAAAAAAAAAAACAAAACAAATCACATAGCAGCACAACTTGTACAATCACAAAAGTCCAGAGTCATTCAAGCCATTTGAAATGTTATACATCAACATGTTGCTGCCATAAGTGTCCCTTTCATCTTCAGTGGTTCCGTTGACAAATGTCGTGGAAGATGATGAATTCAAAGTACTAATTGGGCTAGAAGATGAGGGTGTGGACGATAACAGTGAACTTAGATTGAAATTTGGCATCCCCCGTTGTTGTTACACAAATCCTGATTTTCCAAGAGATTGTTGTATATAGAGTTGAACTTGGGAGAAGAGAAACATTGCATAGCTGATGATGATTGGGCCATTGTTGGTAGATCAGATATGTGACCTTCACTATTATAGTGCCACAAATTTGGTAGTGTGTTTTGTTGGCTAAAAGGGGTAGCAATTGGAGTGATTTGATTCTCTAATTTAGTGTTCATAACTTGGGATTCCATATTCAATGGATTTGAATTAGACTTAGCAATGTGGTTTTCTTGAAGTGAGACTTGTGGTTGGTTTGGTTGGAAGGCTTGTATAGAATCAAGTTGCATTCGGGAACATTGGGGTTGATTTTGCAGTAGAGTGCTACCACCACTAAGTTGGTTATTATTCAATACATCAGGGTTGTAATTTCTGTTTTGACATGATAGCAGGGTAGTGAGCAAACCTAGCATATGGCTTGGGTTTATCACTGATCTTCCAATTCCAGAAAGAGAAGGGTAGTTGAATTGGGGTGCTGAATTGTATAAAGATGTGTTGATAATGGAGGCAAGTTGAATAACATCAAGGCGGGGTGTGTGAGTCACTGGATCAATCCCCATCTTCAATAGCTTTTTCTTGATGTGAGTGTTCCAATAATTCTTGATCTCATTATCTGTTCTTCCTGGCAAGTTTGCAGCAATTGTAGACCACCTGTGGATGCAGGACAAAATTTTCCATTTAGATAGCAATAATTAAATTTCTGTGCTACAAAGTGACAAAAGAAAATAATATTGTTTGTTATTATATTGTGTATATAATAATCTATCATTGAGTTTGCATAGTTGCCTAGTTACCATTCTCTAACTATAATATGAATTTTAATGCATTTAAAGTCCATCCATCAGTTCGCGATTCTGTATATCATATATGCAAATTCAAAAAGGTACTCTTTTAATGTATTTTTAAAGTAGAGTGTGAGAAATACGCATGTACCAACAAGGAAAAAAAAAGGTTAGAACATTAAGCAAAATAATGCAGGACTTGAATTTATGACTTACTTGTTTCCCAAAACACTGTGTAACTGAATGATGGCTTCTTCTTCTTCGAATGAGAATCTCCCTCTCTTTATATCGGGCCTCAAGTAGTTAGCCCAGCGAAGCCGACAACTCTTTCCACATCTTTTTAGTCCTGTCATATGTTTTATGAAAAACAAAGGTTTATGCATGTCAAGTGCATCTTTGAAAAAAAAGTTAAGTGCATCAAATATACGAACTATACATTGATTCGTGCAAGTAAATAATCGTACATCTTACTTAAGATTTATAGCTTCTGACTTTCTAATATGGCATGATAAGAATCGTGCCATTGTTGGTAGATCAGAAAGTATATAAGATTTGTATTTGACATTCAACTAATTAATCCCTCTTTTTTCAGATTAACTCATTTTAAAGTAAAATGATATCTTAACTTGACACTGCGTCTTCAAGCTATAAATCAAACTTGAAACTCTAATTAGTTTAGGCATCCAAGAACATAACCACTTATGTCAATGAACCTTTACCTTTAATTAAGTGAAGCACTAAAGTTGCTAATATTATTGTACTGAATCTGACTAACTATCTATTTAGTATGATAAAGTACGTTTTGAAGTAAGATGGGATTCAATATGGTAAAGTACATGATTATTTACATTTATATGCGTTTGAGTGGCATAAAAAGAGAAAAAACTTGTGAACAAACAAAAACAAAACTAAACCTTTTTATGATGAATGAATAAGTGGCCTGTGTTAGAGCCAGAAATATATAGCTAGCTAGCACAAAGTGGTAACTTACCAGCATTTTTGGGAAGGGTTCTCCATTTCCCATGTCCATGTTTCTGAATGTATTCGATGAGTTTCTGATCTTCCTCTGGAGTCCATGGACCCTTCTTCAGTCCATTCTTTTCACTAGAAGACTTTGCCATGATGAAGAAGCTAGCTAGCTCACACAAAGTATTAATTTCAAACACGTAAATGCTTATAAAGTTAGTTTGGGTCTCACAAAATCACAGAGAGAGAAAAACACGGAAACAATATATAAAGGAGCGTATAATTCTAGCTGTAGGAAAATGAGGGAGAATGCGTATATAAATATTAGAGCGCTAAATGGAAGACAATCTACCTAAGAAACATGTTCAAGTCAATGGGATTCGGTACCGTCCTTTCACTCCTATGTTTATTACTTGCTTTACGTGTCTTAATGTGAGAAAAAGTTTATGAAGCTAGCATCCAATCAACGTGCGCGACACAGAATAACATGTTAATTAAACAGGGCTGAAATAAATTAAAGACTCATTCATCAATTGCAAATAAGTTAAAGTCGAAATTAGAATAAATATATGTTGAATAATCGAGCTGAAATGTTTATATCCATGTTTGACCTTTTAATTTTTGTGAGTTCTTTTGTGTGCATGTGGGATAAGATCAAATGATACCGAATGTTAAATTTAATAACTTCTGTCAAAAATAAATTTTGATCTTATAATATCATACATAAATTTATAATAATTCCAATAATATATATATATAGGGGTTTGCTATAATACTCCCACTAACTTTTGTGACCTTTTTATTTGGATAAAATAATCATTATTCCTTAATTTAGAACTGCATAAATTAAAGGACAGTGATGTAACTTTACTTTATTTCATAAAAATACAGATAATCTATAAAAAAAAATCTCTCTCCCACGAGCATGTCGTCTTTCTGGATCGTGTTTTCTTTGTTGTTCCTCACCTAAAGATTACTGCATAATAACGAAATAATTGGTTTTGATTCTTGAAATCCAAGGTCCGACTCGGATATGGGTGGACACATACTCTGTTTGACGGTTGGTTAAATGATTTGAAGAAGGATATGAAGCATAAACTCAAATTGTTTATGTATATATTTGTGGGGAGCGGGGGCATATATATAGCCATTATTTTTCTTTGTATTTTGTCTTTTAAAAAAATGTTCTTCTCTTATTTTATTTTTTTCCCTTTAATTTCTTCAAGTTGTGATTAATTTATGGGCATTTGCTTTGTAGTATACACGTGTTTTTCCCAGCAACGGAAGCAACACACAATAAATTCACTTTCTTTTTTTTCCCTCTGATTGTAAGAAAAGGAAATTAAACCATAAGAGCACCAGTAGAGAGATTTTTTTCTTCTTTGAGCATTAAACCAGGGAACTGAACAATTGTGAGAAAGATGGAGAGAAATTAGGGAAAAGAGACATAGGGAATTTTACTTAAATGCCCTTAATTTGAATTAATTTTAAAACAAAAAAAAATATTATTTTGTCCAACTTAAAAAAGGTGCAGGTTGCTATTGTACTCCTTCATAAAAGTTGGTGGGAGTATTATAGCAAACCCTCTCTATATATATTCTTAAAATGAAAAGTATTTTTAATTTTACATTATTAAATATCTTTTGAACTAAAGAAAACAAATTATTGAATATATATATATATATATAGCTTTGTATAACTTTAACTTATTGAACTTGAACAGACAGGTTAAAAATAAACTGAATACAAACCACGAAAATGAGCTCACTTTCTTATTAATAAACCCTAAAAATGAACCGAGTTATTCTTGTGGTGCTGTGTTTGAATTTGACTTAAATCATTTTAATTCACTTGTACATCCGTACTTTTCAGCCTAGCGTACTCTAGTTTGAGACACTCATCATAAATTAAACTTAATTGATAAATAATGCTACTAACTAAGTTATTATTATTATAGCCAAAATTACATATAATTGAGTTTTTCAAAGATATTTTTATTAATACTTTAAATTTTACAAAAATATATTATTATTTATTTTATTTTAGTCAGTTTCAAGTTAGTTATAGTTACTGTAATTTAATTAAAACTTTTTAATTAATACTTTCACTGTATTTTGTTTTGTTTTGTTTTTCTGTTTTTCTTCTTAATTAAAGACTCTGATTGATTAAAAAAAATTAAAGACTCTGAAATTACTTAAGAAATTTTCTTAGATAATAAGCAAATATGACCAACTACTCAGATTATGATGTAATATTTTCTAACGGAAACAAAATCAAATTGTATATTCTAAAAAAGGTTAATTTGTTTAATACCAATTATTGATCTACATACGTACTCAGATTAAAAGAGTTCGTAATTTACTTCCTGAGCGCTGGCTAAAGTTACATATTAAAAACATTTGATAAATTTGATCATAACTCAGATATCTAAATTCGCTTTTCCTTTTCTTTTCCTTTTTCCTAAATTTCTTGTGTCATGAATCGCGTAAGCATTGCATGCAACAAGAAGACGGTTTGGAGGCCAGGAGCCAGGGAGAAAATAACGCATGCAAAAAGTTCCAGAAAAGAATTTAAAACAAAATCAAGGGCAAATTAGTAACTTAATCAAGTTCTGCCTAACAAAATGACTTAATGACAAATATGGACTGCGGATTTAAAATAGTGTTCCACATACAGTCAACTTTGAACTATCAAACGACTGGATCACACACAGTTATCCACCACAAACATATAAATTTTGGATTTTTAAAAGTATAAGATGTATTGTATTAACACTATATATTAAAAAAATATTATCATCAAACTTTTCATCATTATAATATATCATATTGTTAATAATTTAAATTATTTAAACAAAAATTGCAATAAGGGTTTTAATTCAAAACTAAATTATCGGTATATGACATTTTTAGCTACTAAAATAGCTTATATTTAGTTGTATACATAATATTAAAATTACAATATGTTACTCCAAATATTTTAATTAGTATATTGTTAGCGTGAATTTGAATTTCAGTTTGGAGAATTAAAAAATACTTTTATTTACAAATATAAAATAAAAAATATTTCTTCTTTATTTTGTACATTAATTAGAATCTGCAATCATATTATCCCAACTTTAATTATAAATATTACCTTAGAGTTAGAGATTGATATATACTTTAATTTGAAAGTTTTGTAAAGAAAAAGTAAAGAAAAAAATCCTAATCACTGAGTTTAGTCACTGTTGTGTATGGATGATCAAGAACAGAATAAGGCCACGTTAGTCCACAACTGACGCTACCATAGACTGTGTTACAGTACGTAGGGCACCGATACTACGTATTCATCGCAAAGTGATGCAAATAAATAACTGGCTTGAGCTGGTTATGGAAGATTTGTACTGTTTAAGGTTGAACTACAAAAGAACGTAGCAAAACGTGTTCATCAGTGACAAAATGAACAGTGTGCGCCTCTTGCAAACACATAAATAACTGTAAATGGCCTTGTAATTAATGTTTTGACTTTGGTCCTTTTCCTTTTTATTTCCACAAGTGACAAAATGAACAGTGTGTACTTTTACATTAGGTTTTCACTGATTTTAGGTCAGGCAGGACGCGTCTCTCTCTCTCTCTCTCTCTCTCTCTCTCTCTCTCTTTATCCACAGAAACATTCTTAACATATATTAAGGATTTATAAATTATAACAAAAGTTGTCAAAGTGATTTGATATTTCTTTTCTTTAATTATAGATCTTTCATTGGAATATGAAGTCGCATCTAAAAAGATAAATTTACCTAAATATTAATGGATCGAGTCAGTGTGAAAAGATTAGTTAAATACCAAATAATCTTAGATATATGTCCTAATTAGACAAGAAAAACATTAGAAATTTATACAGTTTAAGAAATTATTTTTTTGTAAATAATTTATAAATGTACTGTGTTATTTTATTTTGTAAGTAAATATAAGAAATAATAAAACAATAAAATTATATTGTTACTATTTTTATATACTTTTAAAAATAAAGAAGAATATTAAGCTAATACTTTTATGATTGTATCAAAAAATGTTTAATTTATATTGACAATATGAATTATTTTTACATTATCAACTAATTAAAATTATGTTAAAAATAATTTTTTAATATAATTATTATAAAAATCATCTAAGTATAGATATCCATTGGTATAGATACCTTACCACCCATTCTCATCTTGTTAATAAGCATATATCCATTTAATTATTCATTTTGAACTCATAGCGGGTTTTACCCTATATCAATGAGTATGGGTTTTCTTCCATCCCTAGACTCCAGAACAATATTCGGTGGTTCTTAAATTTGAAGCTACAAATTTTTTAAGGCCAAAATATTAAGTATTATATCTTATATATATATATATATATATATATATATATACACACACACATTTGATTTTATCTTAATTTTGAAGCTTAAACTATTATCGGACTCCAGACCTACTATTTTCAAATTGGTAGGTATTATATATTTATGCTATCCCTTTACAGTAGATACTCATAATAATATATGAGTAGAATTGTTATTGCAAATCATGTTCATCACTAACTTTTGTTGTTTACTCACTCAAAGAACTAGTGGCAGCTTGAACTTATAGAAAAAATACATTTTAAAGAAAAACTCCTTTTACTCATATTTATAAGATTCAAGTTTAAAATAATATTTTTTATTTTTATATTTATAAGATTCAAGTTTGAAATGATATTTTATTTTTATTTTTATAAAATTCAATTTATAATAATTTTTTGTATTAATTAATTTTAGATTAAAATTATCTATAATTTAAAGAAAAGAGAAAATGTATTGACAATTAATTAGAAAAGAAATAAGTATTAATTACAATGATTTAAAAAATTTAAGATAAATTTGGTATTACAAACTAAATTAAGAACTTTTTTAATATTAATGAATTAGACAATTTAATTTTATAAATATAAAACAAGTGAGTATTATTTAACATAGGTGATGGCCATCACTGGATTACCGCTAGCTTCTATTTTAATGTCAGTTAATTTAATATTAAAGGAATAAAATGAAATAGAATATGAAAGTCTACATTCACTTAACATGTATCAATGTCTTGATCAACACTAACATTTCGACTCTAAAACACACATTTCTTGTAGTATACTTTTGTGTTTCTCATTACAATTATTTTTTTCTAACTTATATTTAGTGTGAGTTGATTAACTCATCCTTTTTCTCTTTCACACACATTCAAAAGACACTAATTAGATTCTTCGACGAAGAAAGATCCATATGATTTTTGAATTCTTAGCATAATGTTACTGTCTCCTACGGTTGAAAATGAAACGAAACGAAACGAATGACATTTTTGTAGTCGCCTGCTAGCGTCTGCTTTTGCTGCCATCTGTCAAGTTAGGTTCGTGGGAAAGATTTGAAAATAGTAGGAACAATTTTATTGACCAAATTAAATTCGCTTTTCTTTTTGCTGACTAAAATAAATTGGTGCCCACAGCTGCATTTTTTCTTCATCCAATCATGAAGCCATTCCATTATTACTCGGAAATTTTGAAAATCGACTATGCAAATTAGTGTTCATGCATGCATCACAACATCAGTATTTTATGTCAATAATTATAGCAACCAGGCCTACCACCATAATCAGAATAGTATTTGCTTGACTTTTTTTTTTATCTCATTAGATTATTGGGGTAAAATATTAATCAATTTTTTTCTAACTGTATATTTTACATTCATGTTTTTTGAATCCGAAATCTTTCATAAAAAATTGAATTTAACTCTACTCATATCAACGATAAATTAGTAATCAACTATTCATGGCTTGATTGATATGCATTTATCATTAATTTTCTTGATGAATTTAATTAAAATTATTTTAAAAGTATAAAAAATAATATCCTCTAATCATAAATTATTATGTAATTAAAATTTATTAATATTTATAATAACTGTTTTTAAAAAATTATATTTAATATATTTTAATTGATTAGTAATGTAAAAATAAATTATATTAATAGTATATTATAATTAAAAAATTTCTTACTGAATGTGTGTTAAAATATTTCCCATTACATATTAAAAAATAAAATAAAAAATTTAACTAACTTAATTGTAATATTAATTTTGTTAATAATTTGTTTAATTCTTTTATAGTCATTTTTAAAATAAAAAAAATTAAGATCTCATTTTTTTAACTTTTTAAGCTAATTAATTAATATATGTGTAGATAAGTTTTTGGCAGAATATCTTATTTGGATACTGAAAAGTGTTGTATGCCTGAGTTACTAAATATTAGAATGTAAATATTCAATAACCCTTCGCCATCATTGTTGTGAGTTACTAAATTTGCTTGAATCTGAGGTTCATTATAATAGTACGTACGTAAGCCCTTTTTCAGATTTTCTAATTAATCAATATTTTTAAATTTTAAATTGAATCTTGGGCCATACTTGTATACGCTTAATTACAAGTGTTGTATACAATAAACACGTATATTTTTTACTCTGATGCTGTCATCCATCATTAGCTTGCGCCATTTATCTATTTGCTTAACTCACTAACACGTACAAATTCTACCATATATGACTGTATATATATAGCATCTGTTAATTAACCACAGAATATTGATACGCATAAACATTACTTAATGTCTGTGTCTAGCTCCTCGGCACCAGATTATATATGTATCGAACAATTAATAATTAATCATACCCCGGAAACAGCATTACATCACAAAATCTTTTGATATATTACACGAAGGACACTTGGTAACTTGACCTCCAGAGCTTTCTCATGCTACGTAGCCAGTAACCCACCTACAGTCTAGACCTCTAGTTTCTGCTTTGAAAACAAGATATATTAAGTTGAAATCTTCAACATGCAGAAGCATATATGGAAACTTAAATGAAGCAAGCAACATGCATGATCCTTGCAAACAAAGAGTTTGTTAATCAGAAAATCGAACACGTAAGCAGGTGTTGCTGAGTCATAGTGTGTTTAGGTGAGAAAGTCTCAACCACGCATACACATAGATACGTGTACTGTGTATTCAACAAATGCATCTCTTTTTAATTAATGAACTTTCGAATAAAGTTGTAAAATTTGTCAAAATATCGCACAATAAACATATATATATATATATATGTTTATTGTGCGATTATATATATATATATATATATATATATATATATATATATATA
>CM023953.1:18824765-18855210 GCA_013407115.1 Glycine latifolia | reverse complement strand
TAAATAAATATACTTTTCTTACAATTCAACATTTATAATTTTATTACCTTGAATCTCGTTAGTACAAATTTGAATAAAAAAATATTGGAATAGTATTTAGTTAATTTAAAATTTGACTGTCGAATTAATAATATATTTTATATTTATATTTATTTTTTTATGAATATATAAGTATAATACGTTTGATTTTCTTTATTAATTGGGTGAAAATTATTTTTCAACAGAATAGCTAGAACATATTAAAATTTAAATATTGAAATTTAATTAATTATATATTATTAAATATTATATTTACTTTAATATTAATTTTTTAATTAATTGTTTGTTATATAAATGTATCAAATAGATTCTGACATAAAATAATACTTGTAATGATCAAATTAAAATTTTATCCAGATAAATTATTAAATAACATTCTTTTCTTTATTATAAGTTTATTTTATCTTATATTTCATTAGATTTTTAATAATAATATGCTTTCTTTAAATTTTTTAAAAAATATGATTTAACATACTTTATGGACGGGATACTAATTAACTATAGTAAAATATAGTCACTTTGTTTAATTCATTTATTGAACACTGAGATCCTCGGTAGGTCGGTACTTCTCATATTTCTTTTGGGATCGAGATTTTATGACGTGTCAATAAATAAACACATGGATAATATACTTTCATTTTTAAATTGGAGTCAAGTTTAATGGCGTATATTATCTTAGTTGCCACCCACTAACGTGATGCTAGTTCGAGTGACTGCTAGATTTAAATTTTTTAAATAAAATTTGGATTTAAATTTTATAAATAAAACAAAATGATTAGAAAGAGAATTATTTATTATCAAAGTCACTAATAATACATTATACCAATATCATAATATAAAATAAAAAATCTCTATTGCTTTGCCACCTACTTATACTTTATTGTCATCTATATATACAGAAAAGAAAAAGAAAAAAGACAGCAAAATTTTGTGTCCCCATCTCGTGTATCATAACCTTATTTTTGTCTTAACCCCATTTTTCCTTTTTAAGTAAATAATTATTTATTAGAAGAAGAAAAAGATTTTGCTTAAGAAACTTGGGCTAAGTCAGGGAAATAGGTCAGTTTATTGCGACTGGCCTTGGCCGCATGTAGCTCTTTTCTTTTTATTTGTTTTTATTATTAATTTCATTTTTTATTTTTTAAATTGTAGTAGTATTGAAAGTATACACTATAAATATCTAAATCCAATATTCAACCTTTCCTCACCAACCACAATCTTCAATAATATTTATAGGCATGATAACGGGACCCAAACCTGTGAATACATGTCTGAATCCACCCAGATTTTAACGGAAAAAAATTAAGTTCATTGGGTTTAGGTTTTTCTTGATAGCCAAAAGCAGGGACGAGGGCGAGTATGAGATTACTGATATCCGTTCTGCACCCGCACCCGCTCAGTAATCAACAATATTAAAAAAATAACAAAAAAGAAATATTATTTTGTAATATTTTTAATTGAATTGATTGATTTTGTTTTGTAATTTTTAAATTATGATCTCATACTTTGAATGTAGGTTTGTTATTATTTTGTTACGTAATTAGCCTTTTCCTTTGATTTTTTCAATAAAAAAATATATATTATTTTTAATTTTTTTATTTTAATCAAATAATGGGGGCGAAGCGGGAAAAATCCAACCCCCAGCAGAGACGGGGAAAACTTGGCCCCTAGCGAGAACGAAGATGAGTATAAGTTTAAAAATCCGACGGGGATCTGGGGCGGGATCGGGGATGAGGAATGCAATACCTGTCCCGCCCCGCCCTGTTGCCATGCCTAAGAATATATCATTTCTAGGTACAAAAGTTAAATTATATTTTTGATATTCTTATGATTTAGTTCTCAAATTAAATATTCTGATCTAATTGTGTGTGCATATTAATTCATTAAATATATTTTTACATGTTATATTTTAATTAAAATTATTTCAATTTTCTGCAAATAATAAAGTAAATAATTATTACATAATAATAAGATAATTAATCTCTTTTTTTGATTGAGGGGAATAAAAATTTTATCAAGAAAATTTATAATTTATTATTTTTGATTAACAATTAAATGTATATTAATCATTATATACACAAAATGATTGATAATTGGAAAATATTGCTTTGTTCCGTGTATAATAAAACTGGTGGTGTGGGGGTTCAAAATCAAAATGTGTTGAACTTCCTGTAGGCTATTGGGTTAAGATCCATATCAGATGGTACCATAAGGTAGTCCGGCAATTTGTGAGCTTATATTATAAGAAGTTGCTATTAGTCCCAATGATTTTTGTTATTGATCCCAATAATTTTTGTTATTGGTCCCAACTATCTGTAAAAATTTTGAAATTACCCATCTCCGAAATGCACTATGGAATAATGATTCTACAGTGCAGAAAAAAATATAACGAATCTTATTTTTGTTGTGTTTTTTTAACGATTTTTTTTATTAATTATAAATGTAAGTTATATTTTTTAAAGTAATCAAATTAATTGTGATTAATTATAAATATAAGTTATATTTTTTAAATTAATCAAATTAATTGTGATTTAGTATGCCATTTTTAATTGTACTCAATATCTTTTTTTATTGGATACATATTATCATTTATATAGATAATCAAATTAATTATTATAAGAATTATATTTATTAATCATAAACAAATTAATTCATGATATTATTTTGATTACAATTAGAAGAGTAATTTATGTCATCATTAATTTAAATTTAATTAAAAAAGATAATTTATGTAACAATTATTTGATTACTAATATGTGTTATCATTAATATAATTTATATCACAATTAATTCAAATTAAAAAGGTAACTTAATTTGTAATTAATTTTTGATGAAAAAATACCTAAAAAGGGGTACATAAAAATGACACAACAGAAACATGTTTTCAATTTGAATTTTGTACATGGAAACACATGTTGTGTAATTTTTTGCATTTCTTTTTTATATAATGGAAACATGTATATGGGGTGAAAAAAATATAAAAAAGAATTATAATTTTGTGTTATATATATATATATATATATATATATATATAATAAAATTATGATCCGTTATAATAAGGAGGGTGAAAAATCATATAATAAGAAAATAATCATAATTTTGATGTACATTTTATTTAACAAAATTATGATTTCATGGGAAGAATAACTTTGAAATTAAAGAAATTTCAGCCCCTTAGTAGCGCCAAGAGTAACTCCCTATATTAAATGGGTTTTAGCCCATTTGGGATGTTGCTTCCTTAAGTCTCACTATTAAATGATTTTAGCATATTCTAGGCCTGTTTACATCTTTAGCGACGGAAAGAGAGAAATCGGTTTTCAATAGTTTTTTTTAAGGGGAAATCGTTTCTTAATTCATAAATTTTATTTTTAAATATCCATATGTATGATAAAATATTAAAAATTTACAAATATATTTTTAATAATTTCTCGAATTATTTTGAAACATATTTTAAATTTTAATTCTAAAATATTGATTTTTTAAATCACTTTAAAAAAATTAGTATTTATAGCAGTTTTACAAACATTTTAAAATTATTTTTGTAAAAGGGTGTTTAAAATTTTAATTTATAATATTAAAAAAAATTCAAAAACATCAAAATAATAAATATCTCTTAATTTTTAGTTAAAAATATAGTAAGTTTTATATTTAATAAAAATGGTATTTAATGTTTTCGATCAGTCAATTTTATTAAATATTTTACTACTTTTAATGTTAAAAAGGATTATTTGATTAAACATATTTTAAAATATAAAATATGAATATTGTATAATATAATATAATATTTTATCTATTAATTTGTATCCTTAATTTTGACTGCATATTATATTTAAAAAAATATAGTATTTAATGTTATTGGTTAGTTAATTTACTTATAATATATTAAGTATGGTATTTGTTAAATCTGGTATATTTATTAAATTTAAATAAAATGTAATCATTACAAAAAATGATATAATAATTATAATATATTCCTTAAATTAAGTAGCTCATTCCTTAACAAGAATTTTTAGATTTTATGTTAGTTCTCAGTGGATAACGGAAATATTTGCGAAGCTGGTTTTGCCGAAACAATTAGCCATTTGTTTTCTTTCGGCGGCAGCCATGTTCCAAATCCGTGGGATCAAGTAAGCATGAACCTTCCTTCCTTACATGTTCCTCCACAGCATTTATGCTGTAACTCCAACTTATTTAAGGAATAAAATTCTCTCACTATTTTTATTTATCAGACTTAAACTTAAATATATTTTTTTATACAAAAAAAAAACTCTTTTATTTGAACCAATGAACGTTGATAAACACTATCACTTTAGAAATTTTTATTCGTAAATTTGAAGCTCCAAATATTAAAATACTATTATTTTAAGAAAAAATATATTTAATTTCTAGCCGTCTCAAAATTAAATGAGTATCGCTTAGAATTACAAATTTTAGTTGCACAACTATTCCTCTGTCCTCTTCTTTCTCCTTGTCGTTTTACTTTTTGCTCTTGCTAAATACACATCCCTATTTGTTAAGTAAGCCCCCTTTCTTCTAATTAAAATTGTTATTATCCATTATATTCTTTTTTACCCTATTTCAACAAACGATTGTGTTCTGTCGAACGGAAGCACCACCGTACCAGTTGTAGGTTAGGGTCATAGGAAGGAATCACAATTTTTTACAAATAAGTAACATGAACTTCACTGATTGAAAGAAAAAGATGAATTGCAATGATTGAAAAATATGATGATAATGAGAAGGAAAACATTTACCATTATGCCCTTTTTAAAAATATTTTCTATTTTTATTTTTCATTAGAAAAATATGTTGGTTGGTTTTCTTTTCATTTTTATTTTTATTTTCTGATTCTCTTCAATAATTTTTTTTTCTACTTATTACTTTGAAAATTTATCCAATGACATTTCAAGTATTTCACCTGTTGAGAAAGATTGCAAATTTGAGTGCACGATCACGTTATTGGCATGGACAGTTACTAGTTTCAAAGAGAGAGAGAAAATATGATGCAAATGAAAATAAGGTCTAAAAAATTTCATAAGTGCCATGGCACAATTAGTGGAAATGCAGAAAATGACACTTTTTTTTTCATTTTTGGAATTTTCTAAAATACTGAATTTATTTTCTAAAATTGAAAATGAAAATATCTAACCAAACATATTTTCTATTTTCATTGAAAATGAAAACAGAAAATGATAAAAGCAAACAGGCCCTTATCTTGACGTTGGCTGCATTCAAAACCAGAAGAACAATTATGCTATATCCCTTCATCTTATATAGAGAGTTCAGAATCGAGTTTTGAAATATACGGAAAAGAAAACCACTTCAAATAACCTTCCAAAGAAAAGGAATAGGAACATAGCAAATTATCAATATGTTGAAAGTACATAACGAATTAGGATTTATTTCATAACAAAATAGTAAAATTTATAAATAGAAAATTTTGTCAATGAAAAATTATCAAGATTCCAATAAATTTCTATATAATATTTAACCAGAATGTTAAATTTAGAAGGGAAATTTAATAAAATCTCAATTATACCACACATGAAAATTGACTGAAATTATATAATAATTTCTCATATACATCAACACATGGCAACAAAGTAAATACCCAACTGAACCAATGTGTGGTACTTGGTGTAGGTAAGCATAGTATCCAGGATTCACTTACCAAGTCCCCAACACATGGGGCAAATATTTCAACCGCACCTAGTTTTGTTCTCCTTTTCACTTTCACCCAACACCACCCATGGTTTCGCCAACCCCACTTTAAAATCACCCAACTCTAACATCCTAAGTAGCCACATATTTAAGGATCCTCACCCCACAACCTCAAGTCAAACTAAACCTAACCAAACCAATTGGACCTTTCTTGATTCCTAATCTCTCTCTCTCTCTCATACACCATGAGTGCATCAACCAAAGCTTGGATAGTGGCATCAAGCATAGGCGCAGTGGAGGCCTTGAAAGACCAATTAGGTGTATGCAGATGGAACTATGCCTTAATGTCACTTCAACAACATGCAAAGAACAACTTCAGATCTTATAGCCAAGCTAGGAAATTGTCCTCTGCATCCTCTGCTGCGGTTTCCAACAAGGTCAAGAGAACCAAAGAAGAGTATATGGGGAAAGTCATCGAATTCAATTGCTGGGGTCCTAGTACTGCAAGGTTTTAATCAGTTAATAGTGATGTTAGGTGTTGCTACGATGAGACTTGTGAATAGGGACTGATTTTTTCCAAATTCAATCCCAATATTCCCATTATGTATCTCACTTCCAATGTCTAGTACCCCTTTGCAAGATATATACTTATTCGTAGTCCTTTCATCTCCTCGTGTTATGCATTTAGATTATGTATTTTTTTTTTTTTGTTTACCTCAAAATATTTCCCAACCGACGTGAGAGTTGAGACTAATTTTTGTACTAGCAACCTTTGAGATCACCGAAGTATTGTGTCATAACAAAATGTTACTAACTACGAGTTTTAATAATCAATTGAGTGCATATTTGTTTTTCACTTCCAAACCAAAGATTGGAGTAAAATGAAGTTCGGAAAAACATTCATATCCTTCTTTTTATAAAATTGAATTTGTAAACCATTAAATTTATTTCAGAATTTATGCACTTCAATTTAAATTGAAACTCAAACATACACTAAATCGTATAAAAAGTTAATAATATAAAATTACTATATCCTTATTACTTCATTTTGAAATATATCACTATATATAATTATATCAATTCTTAACTTTTTTATCATAAATTAAATCTTTTAAATTATGTGAAGTGTTATTGAATTAATTATTTTTTATTGCGGATTTTATTATACGTTTGTTCCCGAGGTTAAATATATATTTCTTTTATTTTGATCTTTTCAGTTTGATTTTTGTAATTTATTAAATTTGATTCTTGCAGAATTAGATCAAATTGATCTTTTCGTCAAATTTTTGTATCAATGGTATTAATTTTAACTAATTGTTTATTAGGTAATCATTCATCTAATGAGATATGATATTTCTTATAGTTTATCATCTGTTATAAGTTAATTAAGTTGGTGTCATAAAATGATGGAAGGATCAATTTGATCTAAAAAATAGTTTAAGAAAGTGAAGTGAAATTTTTAATCAACAGGTATTTGGTAAGTGTACATATTTTCTGGCCCCTATAATTAATTTTCACCTATAACCTTTTAAAAATAATTTAAATTTTACCTATGATATTTTAACTCAAATAATTACCGCATTAGTATTTATTTAGGCTATGTCAACTTTCTTGGAAAGAACTGAATAAGCGTAGAGCCACGCATTCCTTTTTGTACGTTATTTAATTCATAAGTAAGCACTTTACTACTATTAAATAAACATTAAACAGCGTGTACCATGAATCTTGTATAAGACAAGGAACCGTGTGGATTCTGCTCCAAACAGTGGGTGCAACGCCCCTGGTTTTCCTTTTCCTTTATTCTCTTCCACCCCAAAAGGCCAAAACAGCCTGTGGTTTTAGCATTAAAACTCCTCCTTGTAAATCACTCAATAACTTACATATATATAGGAATTAACAAATCACTCACCTCACACATAAAAAACACATACCAATATTCATTCATTTAGATTCATCAAAAGCTTATAACGACAAATAAACATGAGTGCAGCCAGCAGAGCTTGGATTGTGGCATCAAGCATTGGAGCAGTGGAGGCATTGAAGGATCAATTGGGGGTGTGCAGGTGGAACCATGCACTGAGGTCACTGCAGCAGCATGCCAAGAGCAACATCAGATCCTACACTCAGGCCAAAACCTTGTCTTCTGCTACTTCTGCTGCTGTTTCCAATAAGGTCAAGAGGACCAAGGAGGAGTCCATGAGGAAAGTCATGGACTTGAGCTGTTGGGGTCCCAATACTTCAAGATTTTAGTGTGCTGCAAGTTTTATGATGATTCAATACTCCTTTGTAGCCTTTTTGTCATGCCATGCATCCCTTTGGCCTTTACCTTATGTATCTATTTGATTCATAATACAAATTTTTTTCTATGAAAATGCTAAATATGTGATCCAATGAAAAGAAATCCGAGGTCTATTTTTCAATTATTTTGTCTGTTAAGTTCAATTTTAAAATTTTAATTATGTGCACATATGGATCCTTGAATGTTTATCTAAACGATTTATGTCCCCAATTAGTTATTTAGTCCTAATCATGGAAAGGAAAGAGAGAACGTGACATGATCAATGTATTATGTAAGATTTACAAACTCCCTTTTTGACGGATGCTTACAAAAGAAAAGAGTGTGGGAGTATGGGGTTTTCAGGTTTGGGTTTGCTATTTGGGTTGTGGCTTGATCTAATTTATGTCCCCAATTAGTCATTTAGTCCATCGATTAGGTCTCTAATATTCGGTGCTATGGAAATCTATTCTTTATATAAAAAAATCTATTAATAACGTTTCAATACATGCTATGATCAGCTGCAAGAATTGTGGTCGCAATTGCTTAGCTCAATCATAGGTGATTGGGGTTTCAGCCACATAAATTGCATTATTTTGTACTAATTTTCAGCAATGTCAAGGATTATAATGAAATGTAAAGGACTGCATTATTTTGTGATTTCCCGCAATGTCAAGAATTGACATAAAATGTCACAAGGATTGCAATGAAATGGAGTAACTATCCCCGATTTGGAGTTACTTTGTATCAAAATAACAGCCATGTTATCTGCACTGCAGTTAAGCCACTCTCTTTGGCTTGCAGGATCTGGCTTTTCCACCATAATAACAACAGAGGAGTCTTTTATCAAAGAAAGAAACAACTAAATGATCAAAATAATATGTTAACAATTTCTTTCAGGTGATTTTTGTCAAAGTAATGCGTTCTGGTCGTTTAAGGATAGCAATAATTAAGAAAACCTTATCGAATCAACCAATTCAACTAACCTTATTTGCTGTCTTTTATTCAAAAGAGAATGTCTTGGATCGAGTGAGCAAAATTTAGAAAAGTTTGTTACTCTCCTAAATAGACTTGTCAATTGTCATGAAGGAAAAAAAGAGTTTCTCATTATGTACAGAGATATGGCTATGATGCCAAATTACACAATAGGATAACAATCATAACATGGAAGATGGAACTCTAGGTGAGATGATAAACTTCTACGTTCACATTGAACATTAGTTTCTATACACTATACATTACACCCCACAATTGCCACTCGTTCTTTCTTTTCTCAGAGTCTTCACAAAACGTCGTTGAACCCTTTCTTTCTTTTCTTCTCACTCCATCTTTTTTGTCTCCGTTCGCCTCCATAGCTGTTGTCGGAACCACCCTATGCTGCGGTGCGCATGAGAGATCAGAACGTGATTAGAACAGGACCGCTGCGGCGACGTGTCTACTCCTGCGCTGACGGTGGTGGAACACGTTCGAGGGTTGCGTTATGTGAAAGAAGGGGAAGCACCAGCGGTGAGCTTTAGTGGATTTTGTTCTCAGCCGTTGATTTAATTTTATACACAATGAATCCAAAATCCGTTCCAGGGAGCCTCGTTAATTTTGGACATTTAAAGATCCTAAAGTTTTTCAGAGACTCACATACCATTAGTTTTGGAAATTATATCCTCCATTGACTTGCAATTATGAACAATTATCTCTTCCAAGTTCTGTAGATAGGCTTAGCAGTCTAGGTGTTAAAAGCTTCTTGATAACGGGACAATGGCAGATGCAAAAGTACTCGATATAAGTAAAAGCTCCTCGTGGTGGAAAGGTTTGAGCCACAACTTCATTTTCCTGGCAAAGAGTGTGCTAGTTTTTCAGGTTATAGAGTTCCAGAGATTCTAGGTTGTGAAGAGAGGCGCTGCACTAGGAAGACAAACATAAAGATACAATTCCAGTCATGCATTATTTTCTAGAGACTCTTCGGTGTCTAACTGAAGAAGGTAACTTCTAGGTCCATATTCATGCATTATTTTCACATAGGCATTGAAATTATGCATGTTGTATAAGTTACCAGCAAAAGTTTCCAACTTACCCAGGCTTGATATGTGCTCTACTTTCACTTTTATCTTTCTGGACCAACAATGAAGAATCAGAAACTGCAGTTGAATCAATTTTGCTATTTCTTTTCCTGTTGACACCAAATTTTTTGCATAAAGATTAAGGCATTTAAGGTTGGCCAACATTTCCAAACCTTAAGGTATTTCTGTGATCGCAGTAAAAGATAGGTCCAATCTTAGTAAGGCCTGCAGCTTTGCTAGTGAAGGAAGGCATGTGCTTCAACCTCTTACAAGATGTTAGATACAAAGCAGTGAGGATATTCAAGTCAGCCACAGATTTTGGCAAAACCTCAATGTCTGTGAAGGACTAATCAAGAACTTGGAGTGAAGACAGGTGAACAAAAAAAGGATCTGAGATCCTTGTCAGGGATTTGTTATGCTTCAAAATCAAGGTTCTAAGTTTAGGACACCTAGAATTACACATCAAGGAAATTACACATTCTAGCTCAATTATACATTCTGCGGCTGCGGAATACCATTAATTTCCCAGATTTAAGGGATCTCATTGAACTTACTAACATGTTCATGTTCCCAGCTTCTGTTAACACTCTTAATATGAACCGATTCATTGATGACTAAGCTCTCGGAGAACCAGATTGCCAATAAATTATATCCATTTGTTTGAACTATACTATAAAAAATGCCCTTTAGTTAATCTAAATTGTGGAGAAAGAAGCATGATGTCATCTTTGCAACACAAAACATTCGAATAAAAATTTGGAAACAACAGTCAATAACATAAGATGAAAAATTGAAAGTTCAATTTCTAGAGTTATGAAGCTCTGATATCAACAATCTTAGGAAAGAACTAACACGCCAACAAAATACAGTTACAAAAAAAAAACAAGCAATTCTTACATCCAGCAATAGAAAAGAAATTGAATTTACTCAGTTGAGGGCAAGGAATTAAAACAATCAAAGAAAGTGAGAAACAGTGGAGCTAAGAAGCTGATGTTTTATGTTTACCTGAGTATAGATTTGAATTCCTAGAATTAATAATTCAGGCGACACACAAAGAGCTTTCTGATGCAGTGTGATCCTTATTCTGCGTTCAAATGATCACAACGATCGATGTGCGTGTGAACCAACAAACATGGCATTAGTAAGAACTAAGAAGCATGGAAAAACATGAACATTCAAGAATGGTAGAATACAGTTTTTGTACGTCAAAAAAGAAGAAGAAAGAAAATGATGCCACGCGTGCTGCCAAGTATTTGCCGTGAGATTGTAAAGGCTGCATGGTGTTGGTACTGTGAAAAATAAAGCTGGTTGACAATAATCACCACCATTGACTAGAGACCAAAAAGTTAATATAAGTTGAATGTATTATTGTTTTGTTCCACAGAAGATTCATCCTTTCTCATCAATCGAGTCCAATTGTATGAATTTTTCTTTTATTATTGTCTCAGTCAATCATTTATGTATGAGATGGGACAATGCTGTTGGGTATTTCGGACCTCAAATCAATTTGTGGAAGCGAAAATAAAATCAAAAGGGAGAGAGAGAGAGACAATCTGAATTTGTTTTACGTGAGAAAACCTTCCTCAATGTGAGAAAAGAAAAACTCACGGGACCTAGTCCAGTATCAAAATCCACTATAACAATAATCGGTTACAATGAATTAAAAACACACCAATGTGGTGATACACTCAATCTCTCCAACAATGGTGGTCACTCAAACGCTCACAGTGTTTCACTCTAAGCTCTCAAATATGTAAGCACAGTGGCTTGCTCAAATATATCACTCAAGACTGTCACTTGAGGCTCTCAAATTTCTGTGTAATCTCTCACACAGTCAAATGTCAAACGGCAGAGTAATCTCTCACGCTCAATTTCTGTGTGTCTTGCCTCCACCCTTACTCATCTATTTATAGGATGAATTGGGCTAGGCCTAAGCCATCAAATATTATTTGATTTATATCTTATCAAATAAAAACAAGATTATATCTTATCAAATAAAAACAAGATTATATCTTATCAAATAAAAATAAGATTATCAATCAACTAAAAACGGAAATTATCCAACAAATGCTACATTAGTTTTTTGCCAACAACGGATGCATTTGTGGTTTATATTCCAAACCCATCGTAAACTCATAAAATAACGAACAAATTAAACTCACGTCCTGTAACATCCCGGGCGCTGACGAGGGCGGGAAGTGATCGCCAGTGCAATAAGGCACGGACAAGGAGCGGCTCCTGGCAGGCTTCCAGCGGAAGGGGTACATGAATGAATCGAATACACACCCGAACGAGAGGGATCCAGAGGCTGTGCAGGTATGGGACTGTACAGTTGAGGATAACTTAAAAGATTTAATAGGTACTACCTATGCCAATAAGGTGCATCTACTTTTCGGTAGCCCATAACTTAAGAACTCCACATTTAAGCGTGCTTGACTTGGAGTAATTCTGGGATGGATGACCTCCTGGGAAGTTTCTCAGAAAGTGTGTGAGTGAGGACAAAGCACGCTGAAAAGTCTTATGTTGGTGCAAGTGGCCAAGCGTTACACTTCCCTCCATTTAGCACTTATTACATGGAGACTTCTTACTTAAAATTGTATTTCTTTTGTTTTCCCTAACTTAAAATTTTTAATGTCGATGTTAATTTTTTTTCTTAAATTCCAAAATAACTCTTACTAATTTAGTCGCATAGACTCATAATTTGAAATCTCCGAATCTTCTCTACTAGGGTTTGCAAAAATCAAAACCGTTAGTAAGCTTGGTGTACATCATTCTAATACGTGAAGGGAGGTCCAAAAGAGGCATCCTCTCGAAGTAGGTTGTGTGGTGGTCGTCGATGTTGATGGTGATTATCAAGTTGCACAATGGTTATCTGTGTTGGTGGTGATTGTTATCCAAAAAGTGGAATGGTCGTCAACATTGGTAGTGGTTGTCGTCCTTGTTTGAGATGGTGGTGGTTGTCATCTAAACATTGGTTGGGAAAAATTTTCTATTTCTAAATTGGGTTTTTCAATTTTAATATTGTGAAGATGATTTTAGTTGGAGACCAATTTTGCAGTAAGAATCATTTATATGATGTTAACACTTCGTAGTGGAATCATTACATGTAAATATGATCTTGATTTTTAAGAGATAATAACAATTAAAATAGTTATATTTATATAAAATAAAAATCAATTATCTTATCAAAACTAACCTACTTTGTGTACACTCACTTTTTGACAATTTTTTTAGTATTTGAAATTGTAAAAGCAACATTTGGTGAATATGCTAAAACGGAATAGAACAGCTACGTATAATCGTTTTATTTTAAATTCATCATGATTTAAAAATAAAATAGAAAAACATAATAAATTTCTCCCTTGGTTAACATAAAACTTTCATAAATCATAAGTATAACTTTTTTTACATTATCTATTAATAAAAGTCATACTAAATATAACTTTTAAAATAATTATTATAAAATTTAACAAAATTACTGCATAA
The DNA here is from genome assembly GCA_013407115.1 of Glycine latifolia. Lineage (NCBI taxonomy): Eukaryota > Viridiplantae > Streptophyta > Magnoliopsida > Fabales > Fabaceae > Glycine > Glycine latifolia. The sequence goes on along the minus strand of CM023953.1, from coordinate 18,841,695 downwards.
TACAATACATGATAAAATAGAAACATAAAAAACTTTACACTCATATTACATTATAATTATAAAAAAAAAACTCTATATATCCTGTGAGCTTTTTTATTCCGTCTACTTTGGCTCAGACTAGTTCACTAATTCTCTTATTCAAACGTTCGTAAAAAAAGAAGAGTATATATCAAAATGAAAAATTACAAAAATAATCAAAACCAAAATTCCTCATATTTACATACACTAAAAATATACTTAAACATTCTTCTTCCATGCATGCCTCTAAACAAACAGCTGCAAACTGATTCAAGGGTTGAAGAACATAAACGTAGCTTCCTCCGTTCGTTCACATACATGCAATTGCAAATTTGCAATCCAACCAACAGAAAATAATTAATAAAAAGGTAAAAATAAAATCAACTAACAAACCCAAATATTTATTAAGATCTAAGACCAGGTGGGTCCCCAGCAAATCAAGTGCATGACATTCTCAGCTCTCTCTGTCTTTCTCTTCTCATCAACAACATTATTAGATTGCGTTGCAATACCACTGCTCCCTTTGTTGCAAGCCCCTGAAGCTTGTCGTTTGATTCGTTTCTCCGGCAATAACGTTTTCAATGCGCTCTCCGATTTGCACATCCTCATGTTACCAATACCATTCATCATCACTCCCCTTCTTTTATTTTATACCAAAAGTGTAATCAAATTGTGATCCCAAAATGATAACTTCTTTAGAAAAATTAAGAACGTGTCTCTCTTGGTAAATAAATATTGCTGAGTGATGTATTGATTATGTATACTTTACAAGGATTCAGCTCCTAGATTTTGTAACACCCGCGGTTTTCTAGTCCACCTATTTTTGTTTTGTCCTTGTTTTTTGGGGTGCGGTTAAAGCTAGTAACTCCTAACAATATTAACTTCCAAATATAATTTCTTTATCCATTATATATATGATGTCAACTTTATTATATTTTATATTTTCATTTAAAATTAATTTTTTTTAAAAGTATGTTAATCAGTTAATGTATACATTTTTATTCTGATATTTTTTTATATATAAATATCACGGACTTATGCAATAGCTAATTTTTGCAACTTATGGTTGTAAGTAACCTAACAGCTCCCAGAATTTGTAAAATCCGACTAATTTCTTGCCTTTGCTTAAGCCATTGTTTCTCTTTCAGTCGTAGTCAGCGACATGACCGTATCAAAGAGATTAGAGTGGGCGAATTTAAAGGATATTGTCACCCATTCATACTCATAGGTCTAACCACCTTTGTCAAGTGATGGAATAAAAAAACTATTAAAAAAAAGTGATGGAATAAAAAAATTATTAAAAAAAAGTGATGGAATAAAAAAGATTCAATAAAAAAGAACTTTTAAAATATTGTACCAATAAGTTTTTTTTCCTTTTCGGTTAAGTGTTTGATGTTTTTGAATTTTCACACAAGCATAATTTGGTTATAATATTTAAAAGAACATATAAATTGGGACAAAATTTAAATGCAGTTGATTATATATATTTTAATTTAAATTACTCCATAGGTCTTTGAACACTTCAGCAATTTTTAATTAGTTCTCTAAATTATATTTTTTGTTCCTAACCTTGTATTTTCTTAAGTTGAGTTCTTATATTTAATTATTGTTAGGAAAAATTAATTGTCTTGAATACCATGGAAACTATGTTCACAAGAATTACTTCTCGGAATATCTATCCTGTTTCACCGTGTTTCTTTTTCTACCTAAAAAATATTCTCCTTCGCAATACACTTCCAATAGAAGCTACAATGTATGGAAAAAAGAATAATGAAAATTGTGTCGTGACAAACTGAAAATAACTATTGCCTTGAAATCAAATCTCAATGGACCTCTGGTGCACCCCAAAATTCAGTTTGCTTCCCAAGTTTCACAAATAATGTCCAGGAAAAAACATAAACAAAAAGAAAGAGAGTTTTTTTTTTATATACCAAAAAAGAGAGAAAAGTTTGAAAGTATAGAAATATTATTGGGGTAGGAAGTTTTGCGATTCTTTTTATAGTGCAAACATGATCAACTATTGGCAAGGTTTTAATTGTCTAATTACATCTAAAGAAAATAAGTTATGCATTTTGTAGTATAGAGTTGTTTTACGTTGTTATTTATTTTATTTTATGGAATTCCATACTCTTTTGAAACTTTTAAATTTTTTATCTGAATTCTGTCTTAAACTCCTAATTATTTGGAATAAAGGTATTATATAGAGGGAAAGTCCTTCATTGTAATAGTTGCAAATTTGAAGAACTAAATCTGACTGAAAAAAATTATAAGTAACCATATTAATTATAAAAAATTAAGGTTTTCGCACAAACAAAATATATGTGAAATGAAGTCAAGTTCCAAACATGGGCGCACACACACAAAAAAAAAAGGATCATGCCAAGGAGAGAGAAATGGAATGAGGAAAGTGACACGAATGATGCATGAAAAAATAAAATCCATTTTTAGTTTTTATGGGACAAATCTATAAAAAGAAATGTTACAAATATGTTTTTTATTACAAAATTTTATTTAAGACTTACTAGATAATTTAAATTGTAATTCTTATTTTATGAATTTTATTTTTTTATCTAACAAATTTTATAAAAATTTCACTTAATCATCAACGATGTGTTAAAAATATGTTGATAACAATCTCATCACATAAGTACAAAACTGAAATCAAACCTGGTCTCTTCTTATATCGTTGGGCCAACTTAATAGATTTGAAAAAGAAAGGTGTGATAGATTGGGCCTTTTAATTAATTATTGTGACACGAACATGAAGGCAAATCCAGCTGGGCCAGTCCGTTTGAAACTTCCTAATCCAATAATGAGAGGAATCAGAACCTGCTTTTGATATTTTGTTATAAAAAAGAAGAGAAAAGTTGAAATTAACAAGACTAGTCCTAATGATAAAGTGGAGTAGTAATAATCAAAGCCTCACAGGTATATCCATTAAATGGAAATAAATGGTGAAAGTCCATTCATCAAAATATCTTGGTTGAGGTAGTAGGAAAAGAAAAGGGGAAATCCTTCTTTGTGATAAAGCAAAGGAATGCCATAATAATTCCCATAATCAATTTCCCAACGAACAACAAACCCACACCAACAAACCTAACCCACATTTGTTAATGCCCCCTACATCAACCCACACCTAACTTAATCTCCCGTCATTAATGCCTTCAACCTTCAATCCTAACCCATGCCTCCTTACTTTTAATGATTTGACCATTGAGATGATTCGTAATATTTTATTTTATTAAAAAACTTATACCCTTAAAAATATATTTTTCATACTTAAAATATACTTTTTCATTTTAGTCATTTTTTTATAAAATAATCTCTATAGGGATGATGTTTTTTTTTAACGGAACTATAGAGATGATGTTAAACTTTGTCTTTATTTAGTTGTCATTGACTATCGATGTGACTAAAAAGTTATAAAATAAAATAAAAACATAATAAACTATAGAGACTAAAATAAAATGACAGAAAATTCATAAGGACCAAACAAAAAATCGTATAAAATTACATTTTATTGTGTTACACACTATAGTAATTAACGAAATAAGCAATGAAAAAATTAATGCAAAAAATAAAATATTATAGATATTATTTAAATAAAAAACTAAAATAAAAAACCATGTATAATACTTAAGCTAAAAACACTTAAACATATTTTTCATTAAGCATATTTAAAATATCACAATATTTTTTATGAGTTGTATATGAATGCTATAAATATATAACTGTACTACTGGTAGGTTATTTTGTTAAACGATGCAATTGTGAATTTGGTTTAGAAAAGTGTACAAAAGATAATGTTGGAACTAGGAAGAATCTATTTAATGCTTAAAATCTTTTAAAAGACTAGTTTGTTGAAACTTTGAGAATATTAAGAAAGAGAAAATATATTTGTGAAAGTTGCTATTGATTTAGTTGAGGTAGTGAGTTAATAGATAAGTTATTTAATCAGATTAATATTTGGTCCCGTTTGGTTTAATATATATTTAAAATTATATATATATATATATATATATATATATTATAAGTATATAATTAACATTATTTGAGTAAAAAAAAATTATACATACTAAAAAATTCAAACTTAAAAAAATCTAAATTTTTTTCTAAAAAAAATATTATTTTTTATTTATTTTTTAAAATAAAAATTTGATTGGATCGGATCAATCTAATTGGAATTCAATGATCAACTTAAACAGACTTAACTATGTCAATTCAGATCAGTTGTATAACCAATTTAAAAGTAAAACCAACTTAATTAGAATACAAGATCTCGATCTAACCAATTAATCCTGACCGAATTTAATGACAAGGAAAAAAAATCATTGTTTGAAATTGCTTGAAAGGATAATATATCACATAAAATAACATACAATTACTCCACATGATGTAATTACTTAATCCTCATAATGATAAGTGTATACTAGTAGTAGCAGTTATTTAATTATGAAATTTACTTTTTATAATAGATAAAAAATAAATAAGGAATCTGTAAAAAAAAAATAATAATAATAAGGAAGAGAGTTGTGCATTAAATAAAACGCTACCTGAAGGACACGTAGCGAGTGCAGGAGCGTGGGCATAAAGTCGTTGACAGTGGAAATCAAACTGCTCTCACCTTCCTTCCATCTCTTCTGCGTTTTCTTCTTCAACATTCCAATCCAATCCAAAACGCTGCGTTTTATTTTGTATTCAATTCAATCAATCCCAAAATTCCTAGCCGGAGATAGCGACTCTTAACAACTCTAACACTTTCTGGCGAGACATGGCCGTCGCCGTTGCCGGCCGCCAGAAGCCGAGCTCCGACGCGAGCCTCTTTACGCTCTGCCCCTTCTGGAGTTCGCGCAACGCCAATCAAAGCTCCTCCAAAACGGTGTCTTCCGTCGCCAGGTCGCTGCTCCCTCCCCGCCGGAGACTCCGCCTCGATCCCTCCAATTACCTCTATTTTCCATGTAAAAGCCATTCCAATTCATATTTCTAAGCTTCAATTTGTTCCTTATTCGTTTTTTTTTTCTCTTTTCATTCCGTTGATTTTTGTTAATAGTGCTGAAATTTTGTTTGTTTTGAAGATGAACCGGGGAAGCAGGTAAGGAGCGCGGTTCGGTTGAAAAACACTAGCAAGTCTCACGTTGCTTTCAAGGTACCTGTTGTACTGTTGTTGAAGTTTGAATATTAAATTAAAAAAATGTTTATTATTCACCGTTTGGTTGAAATGTGTTTTTTTAAAGTTTGAATATAAACGTGAATATAAACGTGAATATAAACGTGTTTCTAAATTTAAGATGTATGTACTCAAAGTCATAATTGACTTTTTTCAATGATTTTTTATTTTTTATTTTTAGTTTCAAACGACGGCACCAAAGAGTTGTTACATGCGGCCACCGGGAGGTATTCTTGCTCCGGGGGAAAGTTTGATTGCAACGGGTAATTTTTTTTTATGTGAAAATTGTTTTTTTGAAATTGTATTTGTCATTTGTTAATTTTTTTTGTTGCATTATGTTAATGCTTCTTTCTAAATTTGGTGCTTGTCAGTGTTTAAGTTTGTGGAGCAACCTGAAAACAATGAGAAGTTGTCGGATCAGAAGCACAAGGTGAAGTTCAAAATCATGAGTCTCAAAGTGAAGGAAGGAGTGGACTATGTGCCTGAGCTGGTATGTCTGGTACCTTCTGATGTTATGTAGCATCTCCTAATGATGCGAGATCATTAGAGGGTTTGGGGGAAGAGAGAGAGAAGAAGGATTGCCTCATAAATTTTGTACTTTGTGATTATTCTGTTGGGTGAATTAGAGGATGTGAAATTAACTAGGTAAGGAAAATATCTACTTTAATTTTCTGACATTTCTCAACCCCCTTATAGTCGATTAATGGGGTTGACAATCTGGAGGGTAGCTCGGTAGGTCCTATGGACTTGCTAAGTGAGAAGAGAATTAATTTCATATAGAGCAGAAAAATCTTACTAACTAGGTTTATAGCTACCTTTACTTTATTAGTTGAATTTTTTAGGTGCAAAATAATTCTCAGCTTAAAAGAATTCAAGCTATGTAGTTCTCTCCCTTAAAGTCGTTTGTGGAGCATGGATTGTGTCTCTTTGTTGTAAGAATAATTGATAGAAGTCGGTTACGTGGTAATACCTGCTTGCTTGTTGGAATTGGGTTAATTCACAGCCAAGATCTTTGGGAAATTTGGAGAAATCGTAGTTCACAGGCATTTCAAGAATCTGGTCAATGGAATATGCTATAAATTAATAGACAAAACTTGTGATCATACGGAAGAGTTTAGATCTATAAATTTGCAAGTTGGGTAGACTAGATGTACTTTGTATTGTCAACTGCTTGGTACTCCTTGGACTAAATCTGATCTTGTATTGGGTCAATTGAAAAATTCATACTCAGTTTTATCGTGAATGATCATTTTAATTACCTTTTTGGGGGGAAGGGAATCTAAAAGTGAAAACTAGGGCAGAGAATAAGCGGAGAGAGCAGAGGAGGAGAAATGGTGAGACTGTACATAAATTCCAGAGTCGAGAAAATACGCAAGCAGTTTTTTTTTTCTTTAATTGCTATATTTTATGCTTCATGCTTTTCAGTCCCCTATAAGGGTTGATAATATTGTTGGTTATTCACGTCTGTTCTTGTATCATGCATTTTCCTTTTAGTTTGTTTTATTATATGGTACAACTACTATGTCCTTTTAATTTGTTTAATTAAATGATTTAGCCAGCTAGTGGTTTTCAATTCCTGGTATTCTATAATATTACTCTATGTGTAGGATACTAGTTTGTTTGGGTTAGCTATAGGCCCTACAACATTAACATATGCCAAAAACTAAACTTCAACTTCTGGATAGGATTTATTTATTACAGATATTGGTAGATAGGCTATTTTCATGGCAGCATTAGCTTTTGTTATATTGATAATAGCTTGTTTCATTTATTCATGCTTTTGGCAATACTTTCAAGGTTACCTGTGAATGATAAAAATAAATAATTAAATTTGGTCTTTGGCCTTCTGTCATGCAGTTTGATGAACAAAAGGAACTAGTGACAGTGGAACGAATATTGAGGGTTGTCTTTATAGATCCAGCACGGCAAAGTCCTGTAAGTCAAACTTCTTTGCAAATTGTCCTAGTACAGGTCTATGGGATTAATCTGTGATAATGACAGAGTCCGGTGATTTTAGGTTTTGGAAAAACTGAAAAGACAGTTGGCTGAAGCTGATGCTGCAGTTGAAGCTCGTAAGAAGCCTCCTGTGGAAGCAGGTCCTAGAGTTGCTGCTGAAGGGCTTGTAATTGATGAATGGGTAAGCAAAGTGTTGAGCATGAATTATTCCGTTTCCATGTTTTTTATATTTTTGGTTACGTTTACATCTTAAATTGTTCCCTAATGTTTACAGAAAGAGAGAAGGGAAAAGTACTTGGCCCGGCAACAAGTTCAAGCAGTAGATTCAGTATAAAACACAATTTGTTCTTCCAGCTAATTCTTTTCTTCGGAGAAACACAATCATTGCTATGCTACTGTTGCCATCAACCTTGGATGCGCTTCAAAAGAATTGTTGGGGGAATTGGTTGGTACCCAATTGGTAGTTTGAGAACGCAATCTGATGGAAAGATTCGTTGTATAATTTGTCAAAATTCTTGTTCTTTGGAGGAACAGTCCGATTTGTACATAGTAGAGTTTGCTTGTTTGTAAAATAAATGCAATTCCTCACTGCCTTCTGCATATGAAATAATCTTGAAATAACAGGTTATTCATGATAAAAAAAAATTTGTGCATCTTTGTGATAATCAAGCATAAGATGATAGATCATCAATCGTCATCGAGTTTTTAGTCTGCTTGGTCAAGATTTACATCGTATACTCTGTAGTCTTTACAACTGTAGTTTAAGACACAAGTCGTACATTACCTTTTAGAAGAAGTTCCATTAATTTCTCTAAACTTATTGAGAGAATATGTTTAGCATCCTGCAATGGGTATTAATGAAAATATGACCGTGTAGTAGATAAAAACAATCGTGACGTTGGTTCCCAATAGCCATAGAAGAGGGCAAAAAGTTGTCATAGCAACATGTAGACACATGCAGGCAATGATATCTTACGGTGTGTTTGTTACCACGCTTTATGAAACTGCGTTTTTTGGCCATGTTTATGTAGAAGCTGTGTTTTAGGGTATAGAAAATGGGCGTATGTGTTTCAACATGATCCAAACACTCAGTTGCCAATGAGGACAGTTAGAAACAAGACAGTGTAATGTGTCTCCTATAGGAAGAAACAAATTATATACTAAGTTTCAGACCCAGTAAAATAGGCTGCAATCTCAATTTTTCTCTCCAATGTTATCCTAAAACGGATCACGTCCTGAACATAATATCTAAGGCTATAAGCCTAATAATGGAGCTGGTCCAGCTGGAGCAAGATAGTAAGCAGAAAAATACACAACTAATTACTGAGTATCATATTATCACATATCATCTGGCAGCTGAAAATTCTGTGAACCAAAAATTTGATGAGAGCTGCTTTGAACAAAGACTGCCATGCCACACCTGCAGCTGTTGAATGTATCCTACAAGGCCTACAAGGAAAAAGTTATAGTTCCTGACAATCTTCTTAGTTGACAGTGCAGAGCTTTTCAAGTTTTCTAACAACATAGTCATTAGATAGAACACGCTCTTTGTTTTCCCCTCTAGGGCAGTCAGTAACCAAACCAGCTTCGTATAATGCTACCAGGACATCTACTCCACGATTGTCCACCTTGGTCCTCAATGCCCCATTTAAGGTGACTTCCAAAGAAGTTGCTGTAGGCCTATTGAAAGTTGCCTGCTAGCAAAATAATTTGTTCAACTGTTAAAAACATAGTGAATTTTTATTGCATTATTGATTCTCTTGGAATTAAATTTTGCTCAGCAAATGTATGGACAATAGATTTTTTTTATCAGTAAAATTAAAAAAAGATACCAGAAGATTTATAATAATTCACAAGTCCTGTTCCATCAGCTAAGCTAGACTTTTCTTGATATGGACTAAGGAAATTAATTACCTTGTTAGGAAGTGATTTTATGTGAGAAAAAGCTGTAATTTCTTTTATTGAATTTCAAGAAAACCTCCAAAATTACTAGTAATGTGGTTGGTTTCAATAGAATGGATGACTTTGATTCAACTTGTTTTGATGATGAAAAGCACAGAACAACTTCCTTAACCGATAAAAATCACTTTTTGGGATTAATTTATTAGGTGAGGCATTTAGAGAAGATAAGACTTGGGTTTTATTCAATAATTGAGTATGTGTACAAGAGGTGTATATATAGAGTAAAAGAGAATAACAAATCCTAAATTATTTGTACATAAATAAAGTTTGAATTTAAACGAGAACAAATTAAAAAATAAACTAGAATTATCATATCAACCGTCCAATAAGGCAATGGTATCGCACTTGTGTGAGGTGATGAAATCGCGATTGAAAATCATATATGTCAACATCTGTTTTGAATTTTCCACTATTTTATCTGAGGCTAAAGTCGTATACATGATGTAATCAATCTTTTTGGCACCTAATTCACGAGCTTAGCCAAAACAACGAGAACAAACAAGAAAAGTGGATAAAAAGCCAAAAGTAAAGCCCCGCAAAAGTAGCTAGTAATGCAATGGATTTGTCTATTATTTTTTTTTCTTTTTCCCTCCTATCTTTGTGTAAGGGTTGAGTCATAATTTCTTGCCAAAAATTCACGACTCACGACCCTTATAAAGACACTATCCTTTCCACAACACTTTCACTTGTTCGATGAAACCTATGTGGGTCTCATTTCATATTTTCTTCTATAAATTTTAATTTTTTTTTATAGTTTTTTTCATTTTCATTTTTCTTCTCCTCCTTTCATTTTTTTTATTTTAATTTATTTTTTTCTTTTATTTTATTTTCTCTTTTTCTTCCCACTTCTATTTCTCTTTTTTTATCTTATTTTTTATTTATCATTGAGTTCATTTACCATCAATTTAAATTAATTTGGGTTAAAGATATTATTGATACTGATAATAAAAAATGGTGCTAGAAAATTTGTTCCCACAAGTCTACAAATATTTATATTTTTCTGTGGTTAATGCTATCATATTCTTTTTCGAAAAAACAAAAGAGGTAAAAGATGAAAATCCTAGAACGATTCCAATAATACTTTCCAAAACAGGCTTTCTGGTAGCATAGTAGTTTTTGCTTTCTTCTTTAACAGAGGAATCATAAAAACAAATAGTTGATAATTGAATAAAGCATCCAGGCCTAATAAGACATATAGTCCTACTCCTCAGAGTCCCAAAAATCTTTTTTTTTCTTTACCTTGTAACAAAAGCAATACCATGATACGCATCTTTTTTTTTTTTTTTTTTTTTGTAGGGGAGAGGGGTAAAGCATTGATAAGAAACTTGTGTTAAAGAGTATTTTTGGAATTAAACTTAAAAACGGACCAGAATAATAGTAGAGGATGCCAAACACGAACGTTATCAATTCTAGCCCCCAAACTCCAACTCCATTGAGGTAAGGTATTTCATTTCCAATTATTTTTTCTGTGCTTCAAGTCTTCAACCAAAGCTTTTATCTTTACTGGCTGGTTTCAGTTTATTTTTGTATCTCATTAATTATCTATCATTTTTAACACATTTGTCTTAGAGAGGAAGAGGTGAATCGGTTCAGGGAGTCATTAGAGATTTTGGACAAATTCTTCAAATGGCTCTTCGGTATTATTGCCTTCAAATTCTTCAAAGTGTTTTACATAAATTTAAGGATAAAAAAAATAAAACAAATATATTTTGTAAAGAATTAAAATGAGAAAAAAGTTATATCCTTAAAGTGTTTCGTTCTTGCATTTTGTCTTTATAATGTAAAACATTTTAAAGATAAAAAAATAAAACAAACACATTTTGTAAAGATTAAAAAAAATTATAGAAATAAAAATGAAAAAAATACTAAATTGTAGGAAAAAAATATATTTAAGTCTAGAATATTTTATTATTTCATGAAGAAACAAAACGACTTTAGTGAAATGCAAGGATAAGACATTTATGATTTATGTATGATTAAGTGGATTTGTTCTCGGAGAATTTTCTAATCTTCAACGTTGGCACCCCGATCAGGGCAGGCAATTGAGGAACTGAGATTCGAGTGAAAAATTGAGGAACTAATCATAATAAAAGAAAAAAAAATTATACATTAATAATATATTTTTTATACGATCATTAAATTATAACATAATATGTATAATAAATCTGTTAAAATTTTAAATAATTATCTTAAAATAATTGAAATGATAATTTGTGATTGGATAAACATTAAACTCATAAAAGAATCGGAAATGCAACTGAAGAAAGCTAAGAACACTTGTTAAAATATTAAAAATGAAAACATTTTATTGAAAAAATACAATTTCAACAATAAAAACTTCTAATTCCTTACCCATAGTACCCTAAAGATACGGTTAGCAAAACACCATATAATTAAGTACAATTATTAGGTTTAATTATTATTTCAATTCTTTAATTAGAATTTGTTTACTCTCTTATATTTAAATTTAATTTTTAGTCTTTAAAATTTAAAATTATATTTTTAGTTCCTGCCATGAGTATACACTAAACAGATAATGATATATTAGTAATTTATGACGAATTTTAATCTTTATAATTTATTTTTTAATGTTTAACCGCCAATATTTAAATTTTAAAACCTTTGTAAAATTTAGTAAAAAAAAAGTTACAAATTATCAATTCATTATTCTTCATTTATGTTTGACGCACACTTATAAGAGGGACAAGAAATAAATTTCAAAATCCATGAATTAGAAAATAAAAATAAAATCTCAAATTCAGATATTAAAACAATAATTAAGTCAATAGTTAATAATCCTCTTAGGAAAAAAAGGTATCATTATATATTGATAATGAAAGGCGGAATTTCACACACGGAAAATTTGAGACACTTTGTTTCAAGATCCTATAATGCAAACATATTTCTAACAAATGCAGGTAAGTACTGTTATTGATCATGTTTTTTACACACAAACAACTTACATAATATTTATTTAGTACACACTGCTTAAAATACAACAACAACAAAAATCACTCCAACCTTCAGAAAAGAGTGTGGATGATGATAACGCTTGACCTAAACAGGCAACCTTGTAGTCTGTGTCTTGTAGTAAACATCACTCAATTTCTTGAGTGTATATGAAACTGGACGTGCAACAAATTTATAGAGCTCTGGGTATTGGTAATAAGCACTCACAGCAAAAAAGGCAACCCATAATATGACCATGACACAGCCAGGCAACATGTGAAGAAACGCTTGCAATCACTATCATGACACAAACTAAAATTAATGGTAAGATCCCAGTTCGCTGTGGAAGCATGGTTCCCAACAGCTGTACTAAGAAGTAGAGTACAATCATCAAAACTATAACCATCATGACAGTGGGGTGTTATGAGTAAAGCTTCTCCCATAGTTGTTATCTTGAAGGCAATAATACCAAAGAGCCATTTGAAGAATTTGTCCAAGATCTCTAATGACTCCCTGAACCGATTCACCTCTTCCTCTCTAAGACAAATATGTTAAAAATGATAGATAATTAATGAGATTCAAAAATAAACTGAAATATAATTATCCAGTAAAGATAAAAGCTTTGGTTGAAGACTTGAAGCACAGAAAAGAATAATATGAAATGAAATATCTTACCTCAACTCAACTGCTATCACGTGTATTTTCATGTAGGTTCTAATCCTTGTCATTTGGTAATTCTGGTCTAGAAATTGATTGCAGTTCAAAATAACATGGTAGTTCTGTACACTGATTCTGTTGATATGGCATTACACTACATGTGTTTCCCACACGATTCGTTCTGTTGGTATGGTAATTGTTGTCTTGGCCTAGGTTATTCTGCTACTTTTTATGTTGTGTCTTATTTGTTTCCATTTTGGAATGAGTTGTGCATAAGGGGGAATATGTTTCCGTTTAATTAGGGCTTTATGATCAAACTAAATTTTCGTGATCTTAACAACCTTGCACAGTTGTTCTCTTCACTGGAAAATACATATTTTAATTTAATGTATATGGATGAAATGATGTATTATTATTAAAATTACCTTAAATTGTCAGGTGAACAGTGACCCCTATTATTACCATTAAATATGCAAATTACGTAATTATTGAACGATTCTATTTGTTTTCACATTAGCTATTATTTTTTTCTATAAAAAAAATCATCTTATACGAATTACATTTAATTATTAAAATTTCAACATATTATTCAGGACCTTGTCTAGACATTATGAGACCTAAGACCAAATTTACTTCAAATTTTAATTTAATACATTTTATTAATTTTTAAAAATAAATTATGATTTTATATTTTAAATATTATTCAAATTTCAAATTGACTATTAATTAAATATTTAAATTAATCTATGAATACAAAATATCAACATGAAATGAAATTTAAGCTAAATGTGTAATCTTATAATTAATATTTTTCGTCAATTTTTTATTTATTTATCAAGATTCACTCATTAAATTAAAATTTTGTACTAATTTCAATAAATTTTTTTATGTAAAGGAGAGGTTGAATCTAAAATAGATATAAAAGGTTGAATCTAAAATAGATATAAAATAATTTTTTTTAACTTTTTGAAATAAAATTAAAATTTTACTTAAATTGATTTATGATAACCATCACATTCAAAATTTAAGATCATGTAATCTTATTAATAAAAAAATACTTACAAATAATTGATCATATTTTAACAAAATTTATCACTTAATAATTTAAATTGACAAAAAATACTAAAAATGTAAAAATAAAATGAAATCCTTGTGAACTTAAAGCATAGGCCTCATTAACCTTATCGTCTCCGTAGTCCTGATATTATTCTAAAGTTATTTAAGATAATGTAATTGAATTATATATATGAATTTAATAGGAAATATTTTTTTAAAAATTAAATCAAAACAACGATTCATACTAATGTTGAATAAAAATATTTTAATATCGTGTGATAAAAAAAATTAATTAGGAACAATTTAAATGCAATAATGTCACACTTACAGGATTTTACATCCCCTCTAAAAAAGGACTCTCTCTATCATATCACACATTTTGTCTAACAATTCTCTCTCTTTTCTTCTTATATTTTTGTATATGCATGTATATTTTATTTCATAAAATCCAATGTATGAGTGGCATTATTTAAACATCTGATTTTTTATTTTTCAATTGCTATTACATGATGATTTGATGAAACTTTACTCAAATTCCTGTTGGTTATAATTTTTTATAGGTAGTTATTTTCAAGATCACAAAAATCAAAACAAGAATTTTCAATGTATTTTGATTTCATTCATATATTTTTTTAAATTTTTTTTCTAGAAAACCACTAATCTTATAATTATTTCAAATTAACATACTTAATTATAGAATTCTTATGTAATAGATTACTAGAATGTAGATATATCTTGTTGATATATATAGTACTAATTAATTCTTTTAAATTATTTTCAATTATATATGTATCTTGTTGATATATACAGTACTAATTAATTTTTTAAAATTATCCTTAATTGTAAAATTTCATATCTACATGGTCTCTAAATCTCACTTTTTCACTTGTAACCTCTAAATCCCTCTTATTCACTTGTAACATAGCACACACGGTCAACAGTCTTATTCATGACGGAGTCTAACGTGCGTGACCTTCTTAGGTCTCACACAGTACGTATATTTTTAACCGTTCTTAAATATAATAATAAAATAATTAATGGTAGAGATATTGAGGATATAACCTGTCATAAAGCAGATGCTGCATAACTTTGCATCTTCACATACTTAAATAAAAGCCCAACCAGCCACACGATACATATTAAGTGATTCTTCATATATGAAATCATCGTTTTGATTTTATAATCTAGCCAAAAAAAAGTTAGGAATTTTTGCTATTATGTATTTGGACAAGCATGTTCGTGAACCTCCTTGTTGTTTTGGCTTGAAAAAGAATAATAGAAAAAAGAAAAAAAACGTTGTTCCAAATTTTCCAGTGAAGGAAAAGAGAAGGGGAAATGAATTCTACTCATGAATTAAAAGTGCAAGAACTGAGCATTGCGATGATAAGCTTAGTTTTGAAATATTTTCCATTCTCAGAAGAAAGTTTTTATTTAGCTACAATGATCTAAAGTTTTGGTTCTCTAAACAAATACCTCCGAAATTGAATCTCAGCAACCGGTGGCCACCGCCTCAGTAGGCGATGTCTCTACTGTTGGCAAGAACCAGCACGGCAAGATATTCCTTCTTGCCATGGACGGCGGCAACATGCGCGAGATTCTTGCCAAAAAAAACCCTTAACTACCCACAAGCTTGAAAAAAAAAATTTAATGAGCAGGTCATTGTAATGAGAGAGAAAATACAAAACTCATAACATGTGTAATTTTCCACATTTACACATGGATTATTGTTTAAAATAAAAAAATTATTTGATACTTTTTGAACATGCTGAACCCTTAGTATCTCTACCATTAATATATTTTATTACACATGGATTATTGTCATTTGTAACAATTTGCACAGTTGACTCGAAATGTTTTCTTTCTTTGTAGACGTTTATTTTAATAATTAGGAAATCCACGAATAATAAAAAAAGAAAAGAAAAACTATTGCTAGTATTTTAAATAGGAAAAAAACTACTTCAAACTTTCAGACATCCCCACCCTACCCTTGATTTGGTTAAAACAACAACATGCGGGATATAAAGACAGATACACGTACCCATGTTCAAAATCTAATTAATCATAACAGTAAATATATTTTGTTTTAAGACGGGGAGGAGAAAGAGAAAATAAATAAATAAAATAGGCACACACGTTTATACGCACGGTTGATTGGTTTAGAAAACTTGACTAATCCAAAATTCACGTGATTTCTTACTTTAAAGTTAGAAGTTCCGTTATCTATGATCTGTATACAGATTAATTATACAAAACAAGAACGACATAACCGGATCCATGAAATCTTCTATATCTCTCTCTTGTACATTTGACAAAATTAAGAAAACCTGTTTCTTCCTCGTTGCACATAACATAACGCAAGATTTTCCTTGGTCCTCTTCTCTCGATCGGGTGTGTACGTAATTAACATAACATGTTTCGATAACCACACACCCCTTGATGATGATGATGAGATCAGTTTCGTGGCCCTGATAAAGTTTTCAAAGTCTAAGCATCTTCTTCTTTGTTGTCATGCATGCATGATGGAATCGACGACGAAGCAAAAGAACAAAAACAAAAAGTCATCGCTGTTGATGCGTTTCAAACCCGTTATGGGCTTCGACGACTTTATTATACCTAAACGCAATGGGAACGACCCGGTTTTGTCGTATCTCACGATCGCTAACAAGGACGGCGCCGTTTTGCCGGCCATGTTGTCGTCGTTGTTTGGAGGGGCGAAGGACCTGGGAGAAAAATGCGGATGTCGCCGGAGAAAGTGGCACGCCCTCAGGGCTGTTTTCAGTGGAACCACTTTGGTACTTCTCTTTTCTTCTTTTTTTTTTTTTGGTTTTTATACAACTTCTGTCATGAACGATGTCTTTGTGCTCACATTTAATGTTCTCAATTGTCTCCGAAAAAGGAGAAACGTGGAAAAACAAAAAATTCTACTTGTCATTCACCTTAATTATAATTATTGCCATATAAGTCATTACAATAAAGATAACAAAACAACATCGTAACTCTATTATAAATTATAATTACAATTGAAGAAGATTATGACGTAAGAACGCTCATTTCACCAACAATGTCTATTTGTTTTCCCGTCAGGCTGTTCCCACGTCCCCCCCCCCCCCCCTTGCCACCACAATTTATAATAGAGTTACGATGTTGTTTTGTTATCTTTATTGT
>CM023953.1:18812807-18824665 GCA_013407115.1 Glycine latifolia | reverse complement strand
CATTTTCTGGGTGACTTTGTGAAACTAATTCATTTTAATTTAAACACCAGCTTAGATAGAGTTTTTCTAGAGTTATCCAATTCGTTAACCTCTTTCTATATATAATAGATTTTTATAATTTAAAAAAATATATATATATACTTATATTTTTACCCTATCATTCAATCACAATATATTAATTTGTTGAGTTGAAAATTATTTCTGATTTGTTAACCATGCATGTTAGCATGTTGAATTCTTCTAAAATTAAATTGTAAATCCATTCCCTATAGTTTGAAATACGTATAGCTGGATTCATGCATTTCAAAGTTTTTTTTTATTGAAAGCAGTTGGAAATTTTCTAGCAATAATCACCCTCTGAATCTGAATATGAAGTTTTAAATATAGAGTTTCAATAAAAAAAATAACGTATTAAGTAATACTGTAATAGTATATTTTTACTTTTATTTTTGTTTTGTTTTGTTTTAGTGAGTTTTGTGGATAACTGACTCCCTTTTTGGTGGGTTCTTACAGATGAGGATGGCTGTTAAAAGGAGACTGAATAAAGACAAATTGTCCTTGACCAGAACCACTAGCAACTTGGAAGAAACAAGTGGTAAAATCTCAAACCCAAATTGTAAAAGCACTTGCCGAATTAGTTCAAATGTTTCCTCAACTTTTGGAAGATCATCTACACTCACCTCCTCTTCTCCAAATTCAAGCATTTCTTCAGTACGCACTGTTTCAAGTTCTTCCACTCATGAAAAACTCTCACATTCAATACCATTAAATGGAACTCATGTAATGAAGCAGAAGCAATGTGGTGTTGAAGATAAGAAGAAAGGACAGTACTATGGTTCAAATATAGTTCTTAGTTGTATGCTTTCAATTACTCTATTGATTTTGATTTTGTGGGGTAAAATTCTTGCTATACTATTCACTTCAATGTGTTTATATCTCGTGTCTTTTGGTTCAAGAAGGCCATGCAACGTGGGGGGTTATGTAGAGAGAGAGTTTGAGTCGGTTCAAAGTAAGAAGGTGGTTACTATTATGGAAGGGGTGCTTGGGAGTGAGAGGAGTTCTTATGGGTCAATGTCAAAGTCATAGGGACAATGCATTTGAGGGAGTGGGACTTAATTCTTTCATGATATTGGATTGAACTATATATATGTATTGCTACTAATTCAATTGATTGTGCAATGTCTCTTAGTTCAATATCTCGTCTATTTTGAGTTTGCTAAATTATTTATAACCTATTTGAGGATTTAAACTCTTTTACTTGTTGAATATACAAGTTTTGCATAGTTGATTTTTTAATTTGACTTTAATAAAATGAATGATAATAGTTAAGTTACTAATTATGCTATTAATACGAGAACCAACTGTTAACTTTTTATTATTAATAAATAAGATTATTTGCTTTACCTTCTAAAATAAATTGTCAACTCTAAAAGTACCAGATTTTTCATTATATTCATATTCTTGGAAAGAACTTGAAAGAAAGACTGAATCTTGACAATTGTACATATATAAGTCAAATATGTGATACTCCTATATCTTTGTGATATTCTATTTTCGGATCTAGAAATTATATGGTTTGCTACATATATATATATAACAAAATTATATGTAATACTCCTATGTATTTGTACATATACAATAAAAAATAGATTGTTATTATTTAAATTTTAAAATAGAAAATTGGAAATAAAGTTCACTTTTTAATTGCTAATACTTTTAAATACAATTTTTATTATGTTTATGAGATTTTTAGTTTTGAACGAGTTTATTTTTATAATTTTCATGTGATTTACTTATATATATTTTTATTGTGTGAAAATATATTTGTAAAAGAATGATGTATGTTATGTAAAGAAACTTCCATCAATATTTTATTCAACTTTTTCTTGTATTAATTAGTAATCTCTATTTACAAACTAATATTTTCTTTTACAAAAGTTAAAGATTTTAAACATATTCTCAACACTCCTCTTTAGAATTTGACCGAATATCTTTGGACATCCAATCTGAATTTCAAGTTTGAAATTAGGGTCTCCTCCCCCATTTTATGCTTGCTTTCTTCTCTTTGCTTGTCTTTATCAGGACAGGGAGTCTTCTTGCTAAAGTCTTTTAAGTATTTAATAATACACATAATTTCTTTGCTGTCCTGATTCCTGGGTGGCAGAATGATAAGCAACGTATTCCTAAAGCCCCATCTGGTTGCTCTTCTTCCTTCTAAATTCGTCTTCCCTCACACAACCAAGCCTTCTTCTTCCCTTCCCGCCACTCTCTTCATTTCACACTTCTCCACTGCCCCTCTCTCTTCCTGCGGACCCTCCCTCCACAAGGGAACAACAATCCCCTCCCAATCCCTATCCCTAAACGACGCCGTTCTCTGCCAAGAAGCCTTCACGCGAGTCTTCCACCTCTCCGCGCTCCGCGTCCCCTCCGCCGAATGCTCCGCCCTCGAGAGCCACCTCCGCGGCCACCTCCTCAACTGGCCCCGCCTCCGCAACATCGCCCGCGTCCCCGGCGACGACATGGACCCCCCCCCTCGCCCCTCTCTTGCCTCAACCAGGTAACGGAGCATTCGACCTCGACGATAATGAATTAGAAGAAAGACGTATCGTCTCGCTGCAACGCCGGATTCACGGCAAGGCGGACAGGAATAAGAGGAGGACGAAGAGGAAGGAGAAGGAGGCGAGTGAAGGGGTTAAGCGCGTTGGGGAGAACGGGTTTGCTGCGGTTGAGGTTATTGAGGAAGAAGAAGAAGAAGGAAAAGAAAGTGGTGGTTTGAGGAATTTGCTTGGAGAAGAGTTTGGGAGGAAAAAGTGGAGAGGTTCCACGAGGTTGCTGCTTCTGGATGAACGCTACGCCGCTCGCGGTGTGGAGGAGTTGCCTGAGGCAACTAAGGTGCTGCTTCTGTTTTTTCAGCATTCACTATTTTCTGTTGTGAGTTTTCAGTGTTTGCATACCCCTTTCTGTGCCGGTTATTGTGTCCAAGGTTTTAAATTTTAAACTGTGGTTGTGGTTTCGTTGCAACCCTTGATGTTGTAGGAAATTGGGGGCAAACGTGGCTGATGAGGTCACAATTGACTCCGAGAACCTTGATTTTGCGACTGCAATAGCGGTGCTGGATTGTTTTTTAAAACCTTGATTGTGTCTGTGATTATCTTCTTTTTTTTCAACTTCTCATGTACATTGTTAAGGTTTGGTGAAAAGAAGAAGATGGTGATTATAGTTATAATGATTAAGCATATTCAAATCGTAAGAGTGGAGCTGGTTCATCAATTTTCCTTGTTAAGGGTCTGGCATTGAATTAGGGAAGGCATATGTTTTGTGCTTTAAAAGTTGACTAGATTGAGCTCTAGGAGTTTACCCTTACTGTAGCAGCCTTTAGCATGCTGATTTTGGACATCTGCGTGAGAAATTGCAAAGGTTCCTATCTGTCATTAATGTGAATGTAGTTGTCTATAGGATGTCCATGGCACTTCGTTTATTAATGATGAGAGTTAACAGTGGAAATAATTTGTTTTATTCCTGAAATGGTGGTGGTTCTTTAGCTGTAATGTGTGGGGAGCTTTTCTCATGCCGTTGGTCAATTTGGATGTCCTTTAGTAGTAAAAAAGGAAGTATTTAATCGACAAATATGCTATACATAGTGATGTTATGGTGTACTATGAAGCATCTGAAATCATATTAGTTAAACTGTCATGACATTTTGTTTAATAATCTTTATATGACTTTATACAGGCCATGTTGGCCTTTGTGAAATTATAGCATTATGTGATGTTTCCAGAATTTTTATCAATGTTATTGGTGGCAGAAGGCCCAAATTCTGGCATATAAACACGCCATTGTGTGCCTCCCTTCTCAAATTGCCTATGGTGGTTGGTAAAATATCTGCCATGCCAAGCTCTCTTTGAGAGCCGAAGTAACACTCTCTCTATAGTCTAGACAGATAACTGTCATATGAATTTTATATTGTTTG
Source organism: Glycine latifolia (assembly GCA_013407115.1). Taxonomy (NCBI): domain Eukaryota; kingdom Viridiplantae; phylum Streptophyta; class Magnoliopsida; order Fabales; family Fabaceae; genus Glycine; species Glycine latifolia. The sequence continues at coordinate 18,820,695 of CM023953.1, read as the reverse complement.
TCCCCAGAGAATCCAGTATCAAACTATCCTTATTTTAGGGCTCTCACCTCTTGTCCTAGTTTCAAAAGTGGTAGTTTAAAGGTGAACTAGTGAACAGTTACCAAACTATCTTTAATGTAGAACTTTCATTATATGCTGATACTATTGAGTATTGACCTGATGTTGGGTATCTCCTTGTTTTTTGGTGTTCCATCTTAGTTTAAAATGGGATAAATCACAATTATATTCATGTTTTTCTTATTATTATGAAATTTTATTCAGTAGGAGGTTTTGGCATCTAGCATTTAAGTCACTTGACATGGTTCATATTCTCATCCTGTCTTCAGGCTGTTTTGAAGGAGTATGCAGAAAAGAGTACAAATTTGACGCTTGAGCTAGTTAGATGCAAGTTGACGCTATTCTATGATTACTGGCAGATGACTGAGGTATATTATAGCGAGGAGACACTGTTATGCACATAATCTGTGTTTGGGTGTATGCATATGTGTATTTAAGTTTTCCTTTGTACGTATTATTATCTCTCTCTCCTTCACTGTGTGTGTGAGTTGGTCTTTCACGATAAAATGAACTTTTCATCCGTATGATTTTCTTGACATGAACATGTGCTTCAAATCAAAATAATATGGTATTTCTGTTTCATTCTTTGTTTCTATTATAATTTGTTAACTTGTGAAAATTGGATTTTAAGTAATAATCAACATCTGATTTATATGTACAATTATTTTTAAAATCTAAATTTGTATTCATGTATGCAACCTAGAAACATTTTTGTGATAAGTTTTCCCCCTTTTATGTTCTTCATTCAAGTTCAAATTGTGAATAAAATTTTAAAAAATATCACTCCTATATCATTGTTGCAGGTCTTGGAGGCCTTGCTGCCTGAGGGTATGATTATTCCTTCTGCTTTTGAGACTGTTGGTCATATAGCACACCTGAATTTGAGAGACGAACATTTACCATACAAGTGGCTAATTGCAAAGGTTTTTATTTTAGAAATATTTTGGTTACTGTGTTAAATATAAAATGTAAAATTCTACTGCAAATTCTTATCTGTCTTAATTTATGAAAGGCTACTTTCATTCATTTTCAGGTTGTGCTGGATAAGAATAAGCCAAGGATACAAACGGTTGTGAACAAGATTGATTCAATTCAAAATGAGTACAGGACCATGCAGCTTGAGGTATTAGCAGGAAACCACTCTCTTGTGACTACAGTAGTTGAGAATGGTATTCGCTTTCAGGTTGACTTAGCAACAGTGTATGCTCTTCTTTCCATCCTTGACTAACATAGAAGGCTTGCTTTATTAATTGCTCAGTTAATGTCATTTCATTAAAATTGTTTGTTATAGTCTAGGTCTGGGCATACCTTAATGGGATCCTCTGATTGTATTTCTGTTTGTGTAACACCGATGAAGCAAGTATATCCTTACCAGATCTGAAATATACATGTAGGCTAGAAACCATGTGATAGGAACCTGCAAGAAAGACCAAATGGAAGAAGCTAAGTATGAAAATATTTGTATCCCAGTAACAGTTCTGAATCAAGGGAATTTGGATTCTGGTAAATTTTCTGTGCAATGGTAGAAAAAAAAAACAGTTTCAAGAGTGTCTAGTCTCTCCCAGTACAAACTTAATTCCAGCCTGTCTTCTGCACAGTATACTCCCTTCTTTGGCTTATGTTCTCTATCTCCTTACAACAAACCCACAACAGGCATTCCCCTCATGCTCTGCTGCTAGGTTGGCAATTAGTTATTCCCCCCCACCCCCACCCACACCCAAAAAACTGATCAGGTGCATCACACCTTTTACCTCTCCTTACACACACCTTAGTCATCTTGGGCCTTGAGGCTGCATCTCCATTAAGAAATGTTGATTTTTGACTTTATGTTGAAAAGTTTTATAAGGTATTTTCTTAGGCAGGCATTGGTCTTTGGTGGTCCTACGAATATTGATGGAGTTACCTTCTTTTAGCTTCTCTCTCTCTTTCTACTCATGCACAAATATAGTTATGTGTATTGGTACATTTATATGTGTGTTCAGATCATTTCTATTTATATTCAGTATTCTGTGTGTTTATTTATCTAGTCCATCACTAGATAGGTGGCAATGACTCACTGGATCTATAGTGTTAGTGTTACAGTGAATCAGTTGGTGGTTGCAATTTCTGAGCATATAATAGTTATAAGTTTGGTGGAGGGTTAGATCCGTTATTATTTTTATGTTCCAAACGGTCCCTTTTTAGTTCTTTTTCTTTTCATTTTCCCCCTCCTTCTTTCACCCTTCTTTTCTTTTGTCTTATTTCCCCTTGCTCTTTTTTTTTTTTTCAACTTCCTCGTATCTATTATTTGGTTCATCTATCACCAACCCCAATTAACTTGGGTTAAAAGTGCTGTTGATGTTGATGTATAATAGTTATGGTATATGTTCTTGTGAAATTTCATTCTATGAATATGGAATCTAAAATCTAAAGTAAATTAAATATCTTTTTTTTTTCAAATTTCAAAATATACTTCTAGAGGAAATTAGGTGAAAGGATAAATGCTTAAGTATGAATTACCACTTTTGTTTCTTATCTTTCTGTGCAGATATTGGAGTTCTAGGCTAGGAACTGAAAGACAAAGGCTTCTGAGTGGTTTTACACGGAACGATGTCATCTGTATGTGTCTACCTTTGTAATAGCAGTCTACTTATGTCATAATTCACTTTCTATTTATTTTTATTATTGTCTTTCTGATAGTGGAATTTAGCTGGTGACTGGTCAGAGCAATCTGATGTCAGATACTGATGAGTGATGACAACATTTTAGTTTGTTTGCTGCAAGCAGGAGCTTTAATATAGAAACTGTTAGAATATATGAAAATATGTTGTCATATATTTGATCATATCTTAAAATATCCTTTACGCTCAGTTTTCCTATTTCCATTATCTCTTAGTCTTAGAATTGGTTACGATGTTTCCTTGTCTCATAATTTGTTTCCCTGTTTAGTTAGGATTTACTATAAATAAGAGTTAGTGCTGTTTATAGTTGGTATATATAAGGGCTAGTGCTCTAAGTTTTATGCACATAATATCACATTGTATTACATCATATTCAAGACAATATTATTCAAATTCTCTTTCTCTCAATCTGCTTCCTCTATACCTAAAACTCCATGATTTCAACAGAACCAACAATTACTTAGTGATTGAAACAAAAAAAGAACAGAATTGCTCAGTGGTGGCACAAGTAGATAATGCTGCTTGGTTCTTGGTTTATATTTATATGCAGAATAAAACTGTAAAGGTATGAATGAGATTAATGTTTTGGGCTTGGTTCAGAAAACGCTCATTCATGTCATCATACTCATTAGTATATTGATTTAAGCATATCAAACAATGTATTGAATCTTTATGTTGTAAGCTGGTCCCATTTTCAAGAGGCCAAAGGATAACCACATAAACTGTAGTCTAATTGCTTATTGGATTAGTTCATTAATAGATTAGTTAATATGTTTGTACGATATTTCTAGAATTTATACTTTCCTTTCAAATATAATTACTTATTACCTGATGCAGATTCTTATTGGGTTTTATGAATGCTTTGAAGTCTTAAAAAATCAATTGCATATACTAGTAGGGTATCATTGATTTGCCTGCACTTAAAATGGAGGCAGAAATATATTTAAACTACCTTGGTATTATGCATAAGAACTTCAAATGCCTGCATTTAGAATTTGGACCCAAGTATGCCGTTGATCATGAAATCTTTTCATAGCTTTACTAAGATTTTCATGGATGTGCATATCACCTGTTGGATATTATTCTAGAAAAACTACGTGGAAATCCCTTGGCTATTATTAGAATATACAAGGCTGACCATGGACAAGAAAAATTCATGAGGCTTGTCAGGACTAGGTTGTTTTCCCTTTTTTGTTTTCTTGATTTATGTAATGAATGCCAAGTCGGCACTGTTTTCTTTTAGAAGTTATGCTGTGAGCTGTCAGAGATTTGAATAATGAATACATCCTTCTCCCCTGCAATAGTATAGAATGTTCTTCTTTATTTTGTTTGTGATGATAAATATTCATGACTTGCTTACATATGTATCATCATTGACAGGTGATGTTTTCTCTGGTGTTGGTCCTTTAGCCATATCTGCAGCAAGGATAGTTAAGCGTGTTTTTGCTAATGACTTAAATCCTTATGCAGTTGAGTTTCTGGAAAGAAATTGTGTTCTAAACAAACTTGACAGGAAGATTAAGGTATGGTTGCTTGTTGAGTATTTCATTTAAGATGGTTTACCATCTTTTACATATGAAAAGATAATCAAGAAAAAGCATGTTGGAAATGGGATCCAATCTTGGATTGGTGCCATTTCTTGGTTACTATTAAAAGTACTGCAAATTATTGTTTTCCACATCAATTTTGGACTGCTGTAGATTTTTAAAGATTAAAACTGCTACGGATTATGTTGAGCGTGGAGCTAAGCATGGACACAAAACATAACACAAACAGTAAAATTTAAAATGTCCCACTTGGATTTGAATTATTGTGGTGTCTGTCACAAGTGTCCAATATAATTCATAGGATGTGAATGACTAATGGTTAAAAGGATGTGATATATATTTTAATGTTTTTTTCACGAATTAATAAAGAACAAAGGCAGAAGTTGCATTTGAATCTGCATGTGGCAGCACTAGTTAGTTATCTTGCTGAAATTTTCTGCCAACTAAGTTCATTGTTTGTTGTTCTAGGTCTTTAACATGGATGGAAGGAGGTTCATTAAAGCTATGTATGACAGTGATATATCTCAGTCCATCACACAGGTGGTTATGAACTTGCCAAGTGAAGCTGCAGAATTTCTAGGTTGCCTTTCCTGACAAGATCACTCTTTCTTTATCTGCCACATGACCAATTTGATCCATCTCATGTATCTTTTCTATATGATATACTTAGATAGGTTTACTATAATGTTTATTATGTAGTGAACACATGCAATGATCAGCAGAGTTGTATGTTGCTATAGTTGGTCTGCTATTTTTTTCTCATTGCTTTCTGTAGGAGTTAACAACTATAACCCTTGATTAAATTTCTGGATATGCTTGGCTTCTTCTGCAGATGCATTTCGGGGAATATACAAAAATAGACCCAAGGATGGGGAATATACTTTGCCATTGATCCATGTTTATGGATTCTCCAAAGCACGAGATCCAGAATTTGATTTTCATGAGGTTGGTTGCTGATGTTGTGTTTATATTTTTGTAGGGTCTTTGATTAAACTCTTAACTAATCACTTTTATTCTTGACATTGCTGTTGGGCTAGTGTTATGTAAACCTTGTTGTAAAGACAACATCTTAATAAAGCTCTTATGATGCAGAGAGTAAGAATTGCACTGCTAGAAGTTGCAGTCAATGTAGACATGCGACGGGTACGGCTTGTTGCTCCTGGAAAATGGATGTTGTGCGCATCGTTCATTCTCCCTAAATGTGTAGCATTTGCTGATACTGCATTTGATACCTAAACAGTATTTAGATTGTTATTTATTCATTGCATGTAGTAAATTTTGTTCCGTTGCATTAGTTGTCTAAATTGATAGTGTATATATGTAACATGACTATTTTTTTTAACCTCTAGTCTCTAGCATTACTAATTAGTGGATATTAAAAAAAAAAAAAAAATAAAGCCCATGATATTAGACCCCTTTTTTTAGGCTTCAAAAGTGCTTTTAAAAAAGTGATTTTTATACAAGTAAAAACTATTGTGTTTGGTTAAAATCATAAAAAGCACTTTTAGTCAGAAGTTTTTAATTTGTTTGCGTGTGACAATTGAAAAAGTGTTATTTTTTTTATTTACAAAATTACATAAAAGTGTAAACAAACATCTAAAAATTACAATAGGTGTTTTGTTTTTTTCTCAAAAAAAGAGTTTAAACAAACGGAATTATTGAATTGGAAAAGCAATAAGCGGCCTTTTTGAGTTTAATTTAAATTGGTTTTACCCTATAGAAGTAGGACCAAATTCTTGTACTATGTACCATTAATTCCTATTTCTTATGCTATCCTTGCATATAACCGTTCAAACTTAGGACTTCTTTTAATAGAAATGAAACAAAAAAAACCCTCAAAATTTTTCAAAACATTTTATTTGATTATTTTTAATAAAATAAAATTAATAAACGAAGGAACTTGTGTTTTAGACTCACCGAATGGACCGATCACTAGCCTAAGGGAATAATTAAACACAGCAAATCCTTATTTATGACGTGATTGGGTGCAACCCCAGTGGCTTATAGTACCTCAAGTATGAAGACGCGAAACAGAATCATAACAACCAATCTCAGCGAAAGTAATATACTAGTATTAAATTTGAATATCAACTTTGAAATATCTTAAACTAAATCCGATTTTGAAGTTTCACAGCTAAGAAGATCCTTTCATGTCATTCATAGAGGCTCTTGAATTTGCTCCCAGAAGTTACTTATACATGCACAGCCAAATGGGTCCACCGCATCTCTCTTATCTCTGCTTGATATGCCTCCTCTCAACTCAATTGAAGTACAGGTTGGTACTTATTCAGTTTTAATATCATGATTTATGTGATGCCCTTGTCTTTTAGCTTAGTGATTATGTGAACTAACAAAGTAACAATACAATTAGTACACACACTGTACCATAAGGATATGTGAGGGCATGTGCCAGACACATATTGCTTTTGTGCTGGGCCTTTTGTTTTGTAATTGTTTTGTTTTCCTTTGGGCAGGACCAGCACAACTACCACCTGCAGGTGACAATGACATTTTCATGCATAAAAAAAAACACACCCTTTTCTGTTCTGCAAAGAATGCCCTCTATCAAGCGCATACTCAATTCTTTGATCCTGCAATCCCTGGATGGTCCAGGTAACACTAGCTAGCTAGCCAAGGCTGCACAAATGCTATTCTACGAATCTGTTCTGTGTGATACATGTACTATATATATCCATCTCCCTATGTATTATGTTTGTGTACTCTCTACCTAGTTGGTTGTGTGAGGGAGAAAAGTGTCCATTGGGGGATGGTAGGTGAGGGCAGAAATGGTAAAATGGGAGGGTGAAGGCAGAGCAAATCTCAGTTCAGATTGAGATCTAAATAATGATCTCTGTGGGGGTGGTGGTCCTTCCCCTTGTGATTGTCTTATTGGTATAAGGATATGCAAGGGAAAAGAAAGAGGAATAAGACTTGTTGTAGGGGAGGGATCTCTTGCAATTTTGTACTAAAATGGATTGGTCCTTCACAAAGTTGCATAAAGCCAGAGCCAACAGTTACTCTAACTGCCCCATTCCTTTATGGCAATCTCTCTCCCTCATTAAACCCCCCCTTTTTGTTGCTATAAAACAACAAGGGGAAGCCTCATCTCAAGATGCTGGATTCCTCTATATTAATGAAATAAAGTATGATTATGTGTCTAGGGCATGGTGATAAGGCCTTTTGGTGGGCACTTGATTTTCTTCTTCGTCCTTACTTACTTGTTAAGCCATAGTTGACATATTAACCACCACAAACCCACATTGTAACTAGATACATGACTGATAAAATGTAAAATATGAAAAATTTGATTGAAATTAATTATGATTAATAATCAATGATCCTAAAATTGGAGTGATCATTAGATTAGTAAAAATATTAGTTCACTGTTCATTAATTTAATAATAAATGAACCATAGTGACACCAAATTAATTGTAACTGAACTATAGTCAAGTAATAATTAAATATAGTGTTAATAGTGTTTTTAGCCGTAAAAAAATTCAAATTTTGGTATCTAATTTTTATCCCTGATTTTTAAAACCAATAATTTTTGTTCTAGTATTTTTTTCAAAAAAGAAAAACAGTCAAACTTTAATAGCTTAAGTTAGCTGGTTAAGAATATAGGG
>CM023953.1:18795307-18807807 GCA_013407115.1 Glycine latifolia | reverse complement strand
ACAAAAGTTGTAAATTAGAAATTAACATTTATGTGTTGTTATAGGACTACTCATAATTAATCTTGTAGACCTATGAAACAAAGAGGAAAGTAAAATAAAGAAAATAGAGGAACACCACTCTTCATTCTGTTGGATTTCATCAAGCAATTCAAATTTTACTATTATAACACTTCCCACAAAAAACACTAAGTACTTTCAAACAGAGTTAAAAAAATCCACTGATACCGATTACCGAGGCATCTTCTTGCTGCCTGAGAAATTGTGAAACGGAGATGACTTTGTCTTTACATGAAGAAATCGTGAAACAGGCCGCCACAATTATGTTTATTTTTATTAATGATATTCATAACCATTTCAATTTTTCTTGGATGAATATGTAAATTTCAATAACTAAATCTAACCTCAAATAGCCTGAAAAGTCAAAGTCCCATTGGCGTATATCACATAAAATCTAAGTTACTTATATTATTGTGCTAAGAGAATAGAAGTGTGCATATAACGTATGCAACAAGTGCTCTAATAAACAGGAAACAGACAAGAGAGAATAACGTTATAATTAATTAATTATCAACTTTCTATGTGGGCTAGGTTAAGTTTTTTGAAATCTAAACCCTACCAAGTACTGTTCCATACAAGCACTGAGCAGCTTCTCTCTATTTTTACTTTAATACATATATATGTTCCAAGGTGTTTCTGTTCTAAAGTTAGTTTACATCTTTTATGTGCTGAAACACATGACTGGCATCTCTGTCATGCCGTTTATGGGAGTGCAAGTAAGTAATGCCTTCAGAGAGTGCTCCAAAAACCGTGAAAAAGGTTTCATTAGAAAAGATGCAAATGCTTCCAAGGATACACTAGTATTGCCATCTGGCACCTATAAAAGCAAGGAAAATTAAACAAAACAAAGTATAAAACCATTAAACCAAAATATAAAATGAATAATAAAAATGAAAACAATTAGATGCAACAAGATGTTATGTGCATGCTGATGACAAGTCTGTGATGAGAGTATAAATATTTCGAGGCAATAAGGAGGCGACTGTCAGTAGAAGTAGGGATGTGGAAGCTTTTTCAACCTCTTTTTGATAGCTAGGGTGCCTTCGGCTTTATCATCATCTTGTCCTATTTATGCATTATGCCCACCTTTTTCCTTTTCTCTTCCCTCTAGCTTGCTATTGTATTTTTGGCAATGCTGCTTCATTTCTCATCTCTTCCTCTCCCTTTTCTCACTATTCAAAGACACACACTCTTATACTCTCTTTCCTATAAGTTTTCAGTTGTTATATTGTAATAAATCTTTAGACTTTAGGTCATATTAATTTTATGATTTGATTTTTTTAAGATTTACTATTAGAGTTGCCAATCAAATCTTCATATATGAATATTTGACTTTTATACAAGAACCATAAAGGTCTGTATTGTTTCTCAAAAAATAATTTTTTTATCTATCATGCACGATAGTTTTTTTTCTATTTTTATCATGCACGATAATTTTTTGCCCTTTTTTATTGTTATTGTAGCATTTTCAATTTTTTGTAACGATCAATTTTTTTGGACATTTTCTCATTTTGTAATTATATATGGTTCATCGCGTAATTAACACATGTCTACCATAAAGAACATAATCTTGACATACATTATATTGTATAACATGATTGTTGAAGATGAACGGGATACATATAATGATAACACTGATGTTGATTACAATTATATTGACGAAGAGATTTCAAACATTGACATATCTCGTGGTATTCATCTCAACTCCACTGCATACATGCAAACAAAACGTTATATATATATATAAGAGTAGTTCATCAACAACTTCAAACATACTTGGTGGAACATATTTAAGAACGTTACGATCACAATAATGATGAAATTTAATTTTTGTTGCTCAATATTGATGTTTATATTTTTTTCTTCGATCAATTTTATGTATTATTGTAAGTTTAAATTATATCGATAAATAAATATTTTAATTACTAATAAATTTTATATTTTTGTTATATATTTTTTTGAAATTAAAATTATATAATTAATTATTTTTTAATATTTTAAAAATAATTTATAAATAAATATTTGAAAATGAGTCCCTTGTGAGGTAAAAAAAATAGTTTAAGATATCAAAATCAGATATGTTATTGAAGTAAAAAATTAAGGAGATTTTAAGAGTACTTTGACACTATAAAATCTAAAAAAAATATGATTAATAATCTAAAATAAAATCTCCTATTAAAAATTCCCTTTAGATAAATATTAATATCAACATTTCCGAGAACTTTGTGAAAAAAAAATTATTACTAATAAAAGTGATGCATATTGTTAAGAGTTGTGATCTAATCAGGAGAGAAGGGATTAATTAGTATGTAACATGTTCTTTTTTGTCAAATTAAGTAACATGTTTAATCAATTTAGCTTTGAGAATCATGAAATATAATTAGTGAGAATATTAATTAATCTACATGTTCATTTTTATTGAGGTGATTACTTCGATTCCTTAAATTAATAAAATTAATATTATATATATAAATAAAAAGTTATTCAACAAATTAAATTGACCACTTTGAGTTTTGTACCTTTGGTTCCATCTGGAGAGAGAAGAGCTTATGCTTTTTAGTTTTTATTGACAACAGCCCAAAACCATCATAAAGAACACACTTGAGAGCATAACCATTCCTCTCCATTTGTAATCAAACACGTGGCACAACAATATTAGGAAGGCTGGGATCGATTCATTAATTCAATTAATTTAATTGCTTCACGTCAAAAGTGCAACTCGGAGATAATTGCCCATTTCAAATTTCATATAACATATTTTTGGTACTTGTAACACAATTTTATTTTTTTACTTCACAATACTTTTTTATAGTGTTTTTTTTATTCTAAAAAAGAAGTTCACATTTTTATAGTGCTACTGTTAACATAAATTTAAAATTTTCACGAGTACTTTTTTAGGATTTAATTTTGTCAAGATCAAGTATACTGTATTAAATATCAGTCTTTTTTTTAACCAGATCTATTAAACCCTTTTTTTATTTTATGCTGAAATAATTTCTTTTGTAGAGATTTTAAAAATTAATGTTAATTATTTGATAAAGTTTTATGTTAATATCATTAAAAAATATATTTAAATCATTTATTATAATTACATTTTGTCAACATTAACTCTAAGAAATGATGTTAAGGACTAAAGAATGATAATTTTTTTATTTGATATCAGAGAAAATAAACTAAATTTGTGTTTTTAATAAAATGAATGTTATCTTAATAAAATATTTGTTTTAAATTTGAAATTAATACTTAATGTTAACAAAATTGTTTAAATTAATATAAAATTCCATTAAATAATAAAAATATTGAAATTATTGCATAAAAAATTACTAAATCAATCAACAATTTTTTCACCTATCCTTTATGGATCTGTTACCATAAATAAACGCAACTAATGAATCTCAACCATCCAAAAAAAATTGCCCCTTGACTGATAAAAATAAAGGGAAACGACGTGTCCATTTCTAAGAAAATTGGAAAGGACCCACACTTATAATCATCATCTTTTTAAAGGACGTAATCAAGTGTTCACTATATGTGTGTAGTTTTTCCTTCTTTGTTTTTTTTACAGCATGAATATATGTTGGTAATTGAGAAGACCTGACGTAAGTAGGGTTTTATTCAGAATTGATTGATCTTTGATGTATTGATTTCATATTTGATATTTTTCTACACCCCCCCACCCTCCCTCTAGATAACTTAACTATGGCCACATATGATGATATACATGTCGAACATATGAATCTTATAGTCAAATGTGAATCTGACTCAATGTTGCATTATTGCGTACACATGTAAGCAAATGGAAAAAAAAAAAAGAAAAAAGAAAGGCATGATGAGGTTGTCTAAAAAATGATTCTCTTGTGTAACTTACTAGCTATGCCAGTATCTAAACATGGGTGAAAGCATAATTAGTCCATGTAAGTTATTACCGTGGAGCTAGCTTATCCTGAATTTAGAGGGGAGAGAAAGAAAAAACTAATATAGAATATTGGTATAAACAAAGACTTCACATCATATAATCATCAAAAATCACAAGTTCAACATCGGAACAAAAACGATGGAAAATTCACAAAATTATATATATTTCGGCTAGGATATAAAGTTATATATATGTATCCAAAATATTGGGTAAGATATGAAGAAGAATAAATAATTGGTGCAACGAATTAAGCATCATATTATTGATAATGACCTTCCTTTTGCCTCAAAAACTTTGTATTTCCCTAATCCCAACGAATCTTCAATTTTTCCCCCCGAATAAATCTCTACGCTCTCCAATTTGTCCAAACATAAAGTCCACAAACTCACGTGCACATTTTTAGTATGGGTTTGCACATATTCTATCCACTATAGACTATAGCACAAGTCCTCTAAATACACTAGAAAAGAAGACGAGAACAAAATGGGCCATCTACGAGGTCGAATCTAAAACCTTATCTGTTAAAAATCCAACCCAAATATATCACACGGTCCGCATCAATCTTACCTCCCTTCCTCACTCAGTATAAAAAAATTTACACGAACTGAATTAAATAATCGAGTTTACATAAGTATTCTAATTACTCTACTAATTATTGGGATTAGCCATCTTTTTTTAAGGAATGATTAGCCATGCACATCTTAGTATGCTGATATCCTTTAAATGTTAGTTCTTAATGATCTCGTGATCACTTAGGGGTTATTTTTTCAATTTTATCATTTAGAAATAAAATTTAAATTAATATATTAAAAGAGATAAGTAGTAATATTTATTACGGTTTTTTAAAGTTATAACATTTGTTATGATTTTTTTATATTAAAGTTGTAAAAAAATTTATTACTTCAATTTTTTTATTTTTTTTTTAAAATACAACTTTAAATTCATAAAAAAGATTATTGATTTTTTTATGCAAGTTTTTTTTAAATCATAAATAATTTTTATTTTAATTATTTAATGACTTAATGTATGTTTTCTTTTTTTTTTGTTTTATTTAATATTTTTTATACTTTTTATATGGTTTTACTTAATATTTTCTATATTGTTTTATTTAATATATTTTTTATATTTAATATTTTCTCTATTTTTTATTAATGTTAAGGATTATTATTTATTTTATAAATAAAAAAAATAATGCAAAAGACTTAAATTTTAAAAAAAAATATTAAAATGTACTACATATTCATTTAACATAAATATTAATAGTAGAATGATGTCCCACAATGAATTCTTCTAGATATACGTCCAGGTCTTTTTATATTTTATGTTTGATTCTTCGAGACGACAAGACACAATAGGAATGTCAGTTACTAGTCATATATATAATGACATGAACGAATCAATTTCAAATAGATCTAAAAAATATTCATTGTGTAGAACTAAAGGACATAATCATAATAAATGTCCATACATACAAATTGACGACTAATATTATTTCTTCCTTTTAATTTTATGTTTCTATTTAATTTTTGTTGTTCATTTTATATAAATGTATTATGTTGTTTTTATTTTAACAACTACTTTAATTACTAAATTATTTTCTTTTTTAATATTAAAATAATGTATAGAATAAATTTAATTATACTGTTATATGAAATTATTAATTTACTTAATGATAATTATAAAGTTAATTATTTTTAAAATAATAATATATTTGATATTATAAGTTAATACATTTTAATATTTTTCTTTAATAAATATATAGTATATTTTAATATTTTTATTTAAATTTAATTCTTTTACATTATTTTGTTAATTTAAAAAATAAATAACAATCCTTAACATTAATAAAAATATCAAAAAATATTAAATATAGAAAATATATTAAATAAAGTAATATATAAAAAATATAGAAAATATTAAATAAAACTAAAAAAAATACATTAATTTATTAAATAATTAAAAAACATTTACAATTTAAAAAATATGTGAAAAAAATTAAAGTCTTAAAATAATTTATGTCTTTAATAAAAAAATTTATGATTTTAAAATCATAAAAAAAATTCAACTTTAAAGTTGTATTTAAAAAAAACAAAAAAAACTAAAGTCATAATTTCTTTTATGATTTCAATATAAAATAAAAAAGAAATCACAATAAATATTATAACTTTCAATTAAAAAATTATAATATTTATTACAATTTATTTTTTTAGTGTTAATTTAAATTTTATCCCCAAATAATAAAATTAAAAAAATTGCCTCTAATTAATCGTTTGGCCTACACAACCGTTAATTTCTTTCTTTTTTTCTCTAAACTCTCATGATGTAAAATTCATATTGAAACAAGGTTAAACAGAGGACAACTCTCGGTTGTACAAGACAAGATATTGAAAACAACTCTTTATTATTTGAAACTACAATCAAATTAAAGAAAATTAAGTTCTTTATTAGCTACACTATCAGAAGTGGATACACCTTCCATTTAAATGAGCATCACACTTTCTTAATTACTGCAACAAATTCAATTTAAAATCTTTATATAAGTGAGGACGGGAGAGATAAGATGGGAGTTTTAGCATTTTTCATGCATGGCTGGCGGGCTTATGTTTTTAATTCATAAAAGTGTGACCCAGGATGAACAATTCAGAAAAAACTGTCTCAACACCCCTTTTCTACAACACCTTTGTATGTAACAGAAAATTAAATAAAATAAAGTGTATTATTAGCTAAAAGTTGATAGTTTTTTTGCTCTTTGTCAAACTTAAATTTAACTCGCATACGTACAGGAATACAAACTCAACATGCTGATACTCAACGAATCATAAAATGGCATAAAATCTTGATGAATAAAAAGAAAGTGCATAATTAAAATAAAAAACATGTAATATTATATAAATTAAAATTAAAAATATTTAATTTTACATTTTTTATACAATTTTTCATATTAAATAATAAATAAATAGTTTTTTTGCATATTGTATAATATATATTTTTAATTAATAAGTCGTGCAATAATGATATATATTATATTGTTTATATTAAACCAAACCAAACAAATAACCCAGTGAACTAGTGCATACTGCATAGTGTTCGTGAAAAGGTTCAATTCCCACTGGGTCATTTTTTTTCTTTCTATTTTCCATTCAAATTATCTCTTTGCCACTCAATTACAAAAACTACTTAATTTAAAAAATGGGAGACCCAAACTATAAATGAAGGATTATAAGAGGATAAAAATATAATTTAGCCTAATTTTTTTTTATTAAAAGAATGAGAAGAAATGCGTCTCGTAACATTTTTAATTAAATAACAAACATAAAGTAATCTAAAGTAAAACTATTCATTATCTTCGAACCACGGTTGTTAAAAATAAAAAAATAAAACCTAAATTTATGTCCAAATGTCTAGTAAAATGATCTTCGAAGATTGATTTGGGAATCGAATTACAGGTACACATTGTTTTGCTTTCGATTTGTTATTGCAGGCCTTCATTTTTATGACCCAAAACATGAACCACATCCTCCTGTGTTGGGCTAGCCTGAAATTCCACGAAGCCATTGAGCTCATTCTGAAAGCGTTTGATAATATGAATTTACTATTAATCATGCCGAAGAGCTTAACACCCACGGCTTTTACAATAAATAATAAAGTAATGAAGACTATATATTAATATTGTTTTTAAAGAATAAAGGTGAACAATTCTAACGGTAAAAACAGAATATGAATAATTCTAATAGAAATTACAAAAGGAGATTTGGATTTAAATTTTCATAGAGATAAATATTAAAAATCAAATAAATAATAAATTTTGATTTTACAAATTTATTTTAATATTAAAAATACTAGAAAGCAAAAAAATAAATTTGAATTCAAATGAGAAAAATATTAAAGTATATTTCATTAAAATTTGTAAAAAGTAAATATTTTTTACATTTATGATAAATAAATTATATTGTGATACAATGTTATTTTTAATTATTGAATTTTAAAAAATATATATTAAAATTCAAGTTAAAACTAAAGTTAATAAAAATGATAGATTGAAAAAATATGTTAAAAAAACCCTCAAAATATTCCTATTAGAGAAAAATAGTTAAACTCATCTTCGTTGAAGAATGACTGATATCCAATTTAAATTTCAAAGGTAATATGCTAAGAGTTATAAAGACAGAAAAATATTGCTAAAAAATGTTTATAGTTAAATAAATTAAAGTATAATGCACATTGTTTTTAATAAATGGTGTAATATTTTAAAATTAAAAAAATATAATTTAAATATTTTTTAGGAGAGGAGAATCTGGTATATTTTAGAGGTCCATTGATTGTATATAATTTTAATTTATTCATTGTCTCAGTAAATTTATCGTTTGCATTTTATTATTCCCTTGATTTCTCATATGGCCGACTTTTGAAGAGAATCATATGATATTGATAGCTCATCCATGAATGTAGGTATGATTGTATTACAGATTGAGATTTATTACATTCTAGGATCAATTGTGTGTCTCGCATTCCAATTCGAATAATAAGGAATCCTCATCATTGTTGAACATGGTCTTGGGATCAAAACTTTATGAACCCACTCTTCACATAGGTTTAACGTATTTAACTATTTTTAAATAAATAAATAATGCGTAAATTGAAAAGGGTAAATTGTTATCCAAAATCAATTTAAAAATTATCAAAAGTGTAGGATATTTTAATTAAAGATAATAACCAATGCACCTATGTTGTTCTTTTACGTTATCGTACAGGGAGGAGTAAAATTCAAGTTGAAGAATGATTTCATTCAGTCATGTCTCACACGGTCTCTCTCACGTTACTATAGTACTCACACGGAGTGTTGTGTGACATTGCTATATCATGTGTGAACTTTTGTGCGTTTTGAAGTTAACAAGAAGTGTCAACACTCAACATATCACACGAAAGAACGAAATACCTGAAATATTTTGGAAAAGGATTCCTCAACAGCCACATGAAGGAATATATAAGACATGCAACCCGGGCCAGCTGGTTGGATGGTCTTCACCTAAACATTCAGCGTTAACCAATTTAAAAAGTTAACTTTAGTATACTATTTTTTGGGTAATAAATTAACTTAAGGGGTAGTTTGGTAATATGTGAATATTTTTAACTGTTGAATTACAATAAAAGGTTTTTGATAAAATATAAAGAATTCAAATAAATAAAAAGCATCATATAACCATCAAATTTATAAAGATTTATCAAACAAAAATCAAATTTTTTAAAAGATCCATATTATTACATTCTAAAATATTTTCATTACTAGTCATTATTTTTTAAGATTGTCATTAACTAATCACCAATACCACCATGACTATCAATATATTTACCGTTATGATTGTCATTATCGTTACTATGACCAACAATAGTGATGTTGATAACACCAACAATCATGGTGTTAACACATCACCACCATCACGTCACCATTAATATCGTTGTTGTTATTGTCATCATTGTCAATGACAATGTTGATGGCATCATGATCACAAAGGTAATAATAGTGGTGATCATGGTTGTAATAATAATGGATCAACATTAATATTGAAGAAGAGTGAAATATAATTGAAATATTTTAAGATGTGATAAATAAGATATTTTAATTTTTTTTAAATCTTTTACACGAGGTTTTAAATTGAATTCTTATATATATATTAATCTAATAGTTGAGATTATTTATTCTAAATCAAACCTCAAAAATTCATTCTCATATATTTAAATAAATTTACTTCCAAGGTTGTCTAATTAATTTATCCCAAGTAAAATTAGGGTTAAACAACTATTTAATCTTATTTTTTATTTGGAGTAAGTTAGACAACCCCTTCAAACTCAAGATCTATTACTAAGTTAGAATAATTCTATACTAATTGACCCACTCATACATTGATAAATGGCGGATGCAACTTATAGTGTATAGGGACAATCCCCCCCCCACCACCCTCTCTCCCCCCTCAATTTTTTTTGCTTAAATATATTTTTTTGTTGTTGTAAGTTTGCACTTTTTAAATTTTAATTTTCATAAGTTTGTGTTTTTTTCAATTTTGGTACTTGGACTATAAGTATCTTTGTTCTTTTTTAG
Source organism: Glycine latifolia (assembly GCA_013407115.1). Lineage (NCBI taxonomy): Eukaryota > Viridiplantae > Streptophyta > Magnoliopsida > Fabales > Fabaceae > Glycine > Glycine latifolia. The sequence goes on along the minus strand of CM023953.1, from coordinate 18,797,737 downwards.
TCCCTGTAAGTTTGCATTTTTTCAATGTTAGTCACTTTAAATTCTCACTTTCCCATTTTTAGTTCATGTAAGTTCATGCTTACATAAATAAAATTGAAAAAATAGAAACTTAGAAAGATCAAAATTGACAAAGAATGAATTTATAGGATTTAAAAATGAACAAAATAAACTATAATGATAAAAATTTAATAAATTTAAACTTATATGGACTAAAAATAAACAAAAAAACTTACAATAACCAAAACTGAAAAAATATGAATTTACTGAAACCAAAAACATATTTAAACCAACGTCTTGAAGTTTCTATTTTGATCTTTATAGTTTCTTATGTTATGATTATATTTGACAAATCATTTTAGCTATATTATAGCTTTCTTTTTTCTCTAGCTAAAAATTTGTTTGATAAACAATTTTTTTTAATAATTTCTAACATTTTTGAAATGTTACTTTTAAGTAATTTTTTTTTGTCTAGACAACAAACAATCCTATTCGAGCTTATTAAAATTACTATAGATGACAAAGCTCTTCCTCTCAATATAATGCAATTGTAAACCCAACAGTTGAATCCGAAACTTCTAATTAAGCTGGAATAATTTTATGTCAGTTTATCAATGAACTTAATGATTTTTAATATTTTTTAAAAGCTAGATTATAGATTTTTATATTTTATCATCTTCTTATATGTAAAATACTATTAATTTTTTTAATATTCTTTTTAAATAAAACATGTTTTTTTCTCATTCACATTATATTTCACGAAATTGACAATAATAAATATTAAATTTATTTTATTTTTCTATTTTATATTATTTTATTAGAAATTTATTTTACTTGTTACCCTAAATAACAAAATAAATACATTAGAATGCATAATATGAAGAAGAAGGAAAAAAAGAACAACATATAATTAGAAACTGTTCCTTATCTTTCTCACTTATATTTATTCAATTAGCTTATTTTTATCAATGTGAAATTTCATTTTTATATTTCTATTTCAATAATCTCTATCTCAAGTATGGATTTTTTTCGGCATGTAACTCTCTCTCAAGTGAAAGTCTTTATTCATTTCACAAGTAATCAATAATAATCCTTAGAATTTAACCGTCTGAATTAAGGAAAGAAATTAAAAATACAATTTTTTTTATTAATTATGACTGGTTAATTTTTTTAGAGATTAAAAACATAAAAATGATTGCTCTAATTATTTTTTACGAAATGAGGTTTTCTCTTGCACTTTTATTCGAAAGCTGCTCTGTACTTAGCAGCGAGTTAAAATGCAAAACACATAAACGATTACGACACTAGCCAGTGTGATAAGAAAGCTTGTGTACCGAAGTGACTAGCCAAACTAACAAATTGTTTGGACAATAGAGGCAGTGTTTGTTGGTTTTGCCAAAACCATGGACGGACTAACAATAACTCATTCTTCTTCTAAAATAATAATAATAATAATAATATCTCATTATCGTGATGTCAAGTTTTACGTAACTCTACTTTATCTGTTAGGATTAAATATATCCGTATAGGAAAATATTTGCTTTTTTTTTTTTTTCTAGTTTCTCATTTTTGAAAATATGTATTGTAGAATCTTTATTTTCATAAAAATTGTCTTTATTTTTATTTTTAATTATTACAAATAAAATTACATATGACCAAAATACAAACTATAAGAGAAGATAATTTGTTTCTAGAAACTAAAAATAAACATTTACTTATTTATAAATATTACAAACATTATATATATATATATATATATATATATATATATATATATATAATCCTATCTTTTATATGAAAAAATGAAAGGTCCATACATAAAATGGACCCCATTATACTATCAAAATATACTTAGGACAATATGACCCACAAGCAATCTTTAAAGCCATTATAAGGGTTGAAAAAAAAGGCATGCCAATATGAAATGATAGTAAATATTGTGATATATATATTAATGATGTTCGAGTTTCTGAGAGTAGTTGTTATACTATTATCAACGTGCCAAAAAAATTAATATATTACACTTTTAAAAAAAAATCAAAATATTACTATTTGAAACCTAATTACAAATGTATAACAACCAAATACGCATAGGACGTGTTAAATCACGCACAGTCATAACGTGATTAATCATGCACACCCTCTATGTGAATGGCTTCCAATCACGCACATCCTCTACGTGACCCAGCACCAGTCACGCACACCCTGTACGTGACTTTGCCAACCTACCCCAGTTTCAGCCATTTTGCTTCAAACAGTGTGATTTTGGTAATTTTTTTTTTAAAGTGTAATATATTAATTTTTTTGCCAAGCTAACTATGTGTTAAATAATTAGAATGTGAAACAATGACGTACATGTTATATATATATATATATATATATATATATATATATATATATATATATATATAATGTGACTAAAAATTATTTTAG